>JBAMYA010000013.1:14362536-14382323 GCA_037176975.1 Arrhamphus sclerolepis
CATCCATCCATCCATCTTCTTTCGCTTCATATGTATATACATATATATATATATATATATATATATATATATATATGTATATGAATACAAAAATTTCCAAAAGCAGTGATAACAAACAGTTTTGACTGGTGCTGCCACCTAGTGGTTACCATTTTTGCGACACACAGGCAGCCCCAAAGTAGCAGTTCTGCTAACCGTGTGAGTATGAATGCAATGCAAACTGTATTTTTTGAAACACTATCAAACTTATAAAACCAGTATGATCAGTCGCGGTCAATGCTTTTTCTTTCGTTTGGATCAAACATTCTCCTTTGAACTCATACTCATATCAACTTTTGCAATCAGACAAAATTGTTGTGCCACTCGCAATATAATAACCCAGGCTAGCACAAAACTTTGGAAAAACAGAAACCTATCAAACGAGTGGCATCATTATTAATTTACTGCTTTTCTCTTGACTGGGGCAGCAGTTTTGTCTGAATATTCTCTTCATGCAGGTATTGACTGAGAAAAATCTCACAACAGATGCACTCAAGAACCTCGATTCTTTGTGGGAAATGAAAATAAAAACAAAGTGCCTTAAATTAACTTTTCTCATGAACGTTATTTTTATGCTACATGTATTTTTAAGTCAGATTACTGACTTCTCCAGGCTTGACCGAAAAAACATATATAATTGTTTCTCATTTTTTGCTGTAAAAGAGAGAAATTTAACTCAAAGAGCACAACTAACAGTTGCACTCCGTAAAGAATAACAATGATCAAAAGTGTGCAGTTTTCCCTTCCATTAAAGTTAGCAAACAAAGTTAAAAGTCTCTTTTCAACGTGCCTGAAGTACGACCAACTAACAGCAGCCTGTTGTTTCACACTCATTAACGTTTGAGATGTACTAACACTTGTATTTAAAATTCTTGATGACAGTATCCACAAATGAAGACATTGAGCAACAACTGATACGTCTAAGTTGTTTTTTTTAATTAAATATTACAAGGCAACGTACTGCTTGTTCTGATAAGAAATATATTACACTTCCAAGCACTGTGGCGAAAATATTTTGTCGCCTTTATCATAACAGTGTTGGAAGTAATGTATTTTTATTTTTATTAATTTAATTTTGCCGTAATCTATTACACGTTAATATCAAAATTCTGGGTTACAATTTATTTTTTTTTTTTTTTCAAGAATTCACCAACACCACGAGATGTTCTGTCAGCAGCCAAAAAAAATAAAATAAAATAATAACAATAATGATAATAACAATATGAAGAAGAATAAGAAGTATAAAATCTGTGAGTAAAATCAGTTATTTTCTGTTGCTGAAATTCTAAGTTTAACAAGTTTAACATCCATGCTGTCAGGAAAAATAAGGCCATGGTGAGGACCCAGATGCAGGAAGGCAGGAGTAATCCAACAAAACGTCCTTTAAGGTAAAGGGACATGATTCTCCAAAATGAAATGGAAAAGCAAGATCCAGAACAAGATGGGAAGAGGGCCAAAGCAAGAACATGAAACAGAGCCGGGGACTAGCGAGGGGCAAGACAATTTCAATAAACACTGGTTCTAATGAGACACAGGAGCAGCATATCAGGGAGGTGGGGCCCAGGAAAGATGGAAAGCATTTCTCAGCATCCAGACCTGTCTGCTCTTGTGTTCTTGTGAAGCGTCGTCAGTCTCAGCTGAAGTTCTGTTCCAATTCTCAAGTCCGCTTCTGGATGGGTACAGTAGAAACACCTGCATGTGTTCTCACCCCGCCCATTTTTATCGAGGATTCATCCAGTGTACAATTATGCAGACTTGAGCTGGCAAAACATCCCAGAATGCATTTTGGATCAACCAGTAGCTGTTATGGTGGTAAACGAGTGTTATAACTTTGTTCCGTGATGGATTGGTGTTCTTTTAACTTCAAATTTGTGGTTAATTGATCACAATAGAGCCTGTTTAAAAATGTCCCCAACATCTGACCCTTTTTTTTTCTTCAAATAACTTTATTCATAACACAGCTGAAATACAAAAGCGTAAAACCCAGTAAAAACACATCATATAAAATAAAAATAATGAAACTTTTCCCAGAAGAGTCCATGACAACAGCTTGTCTTCACTTCTCCAATTACTTCAAGTCACAGAACAAAAAATAAGTTTAAGATATTAAATACATTTCTGATTCTTGCTTTCTACGCCATTTGGGAATCAGATAATAAATTTTCTCCTTGGACAATAATGTCGAGTTACCAATGCTACAAGACGTGCACATGAATCTGCACACTCAGATCTTTACCTTAAGGATGGTAAAAGACCTTCAGGTGACCACTAGAAGAAGCAGAAGCAGCAGTGATGTGAGCTGGCAGCGTCTCAGCTGGTGCGGTCTTGTCTTCGCCATACAGGGAGGCGTATCAATAACCTGTCGGAGGCTGCGGTTGTTATGCTAGCACAGCAAACAGCGGGCAGACATCCGAATTTGAGTGTGCCTTTGGGAAGGCGAAGGAAATCAGAGAGCTAATCAGCAGGAGCGAGGACTGTGGCACTGAATGCAACTGCGACGCGCTGGTGACGCTGATGGGAGCCGACACTGAGAATTGGAAGAGGATCAGGAGACACTCTTTACTTAAAGAAGCTGTTTCACAACCTGGAAGACTCTGATTTAATGTAATGGACTCTTCATCAGAGGGATAGGAATAAAAAGACAAACTGTGAATCTGGAAATATTTTTTTGCTTGGATGGCCTGTGAAGTTGCGATGAGAAGACATTTCTCGCTGAAAACATTGCTTCTAAAGATATTTCTGTATCTCCTAAAGCAATTTTTTTTTGGCTCTTGCTTGCTCTTGTTCTCTGATGGTTGCTCAGTTGTTTTGACTGTGTAACAACGCTGCAATTAACATCTCTGGAGTGTAAATAGCAAGTAAATTAATACTAATTCTATGCAAAAATATACAAAATTGCCTCCTTTTTAGTGGCTTGTTAGCACTGAGCACCACGCAGGCGAACACATCCAGCCGCCGAACACGTGGATGCAGCACCTCTCCTCTCCCCAGCCTTTCATTCAAGTGCGGTACAAAAGCCGACGCATGTGCACACGTGTGAACAAACACAAGCACACGCGTACTCCTTAATCTCTCCGTGCCACGAACCCAACAAGGAGGGGTGAATTATGAAGTGCGAGGACTTGGCTTGGTATCAGAGAGAGGGTACCTCGCCGCTCGTTTGGATGTTAATTAGTTTGGCCTGTTTGCATTTTTATTTTTCCGGTGCAAAGAGTTGGAGCCAATAGTCATATTCACACTGATAGTAGGAGAGAAAGCTGGAGTTCAGATGAGACTGGCCTGTGAGAATGCTGCTTTTACTAAATAATTCATCAGCAGTGCAGCCATGAGTGGCATCCCAATGCATTTCAAAGTCACTTCATCCGAGCATTTATCTGGCTAAGGTTCAATTAGGTCCAGAAGCGAATGGACAGTGGCAGAGTTTTGTCTTTATACAATGACAGTGAATTTTAAATGGAACAGCCTGCGTTATGTCACAATGTGTGGTCTTTACATTTTAATTCAAGAGTTTCCACAGAAGTTATGGCCTTCACCAGTTAGGAATTCCAGATATTTTTAAGAGAACTACCTCTATTTTCAGGGGCTCAAAAGTATTTGGACAAAGTGACACATATGTAAATTCAATAATAATCTCTGATACTTCTAAGAATATCCTCTACAGTCAATGACAGCCTCACGTCTGAACACAAAACTTCCCAGCTTCCTCCCTGCAGATGCTTAAAGTACCAACTTTGCATATTAACAGTCAGGTACAAAAATCTTAATCTCAATGAGATGCCTGGATTTGTCTGATGTGCTTGAACGAGAGCTAGCCATTGGCTCTGCCGTTGGCTTTGACAGCTTTACCTGCCTCTTTGCGACATGGCACAGCACAGTTCGAGGAAAAATGGGCTTCAGAGGCTCTCTGTACAAATCTTTGGGTCATGTGACCGGATAGTTCGCCCAGTATTTACAGTCAGTGCATTTCTGCCTTCAGTAACAAAAAAGTATCGTGACTTGGCCACTGAAGAACATTTCATTTCTTTGCCTTCATAAAAAGTCTTGAGCTGCAGTATGTTCAGGATTATCCAGCTGCACTGTGGAGTTTCAGTTCTGTCGTATTTGGCTGAATGTGACTAGAGTATAGCCCGACACACCTCTACATTCCTGCTGCTACTATCTGTAAACACCAGTAAACCCATTACACTGGCAGCCATACAGTACATAACCACACCATAATACTGCGTCCGCCATGTTTGACACATGATCCATGAATCCTTTACTTCTCCAGACTTTTATCCTCCTTTCAGTCCCATCAAGTTCATCTTGTTTAGTTTTTTTCTGTTCAGAAAATCTGATTTCAGATGTTTTTTTGATGTTTTCTGTAAAGTGGAATTGTTCGGTCCTGTTCTCGAGGGTTTGTAGTGGCTTGCATCTTGTCACAAACCCTCTGTATTGATTGTTGACTTCTCCAGAGTATTCTTGACTCCTGCTGACGTTGGGAAAGAGTTTTTCACCACCAATGAAGGCATTCTGCTGTGATCCAGTTTGGCTGTCATCCACTGTCCTCTGATGCTTTCTTGATTTTCGCCATCTCTCAGAGTTTTGCTGTTTTATCATCAAAAGGATGACCTCTTCACTTGCACTTAGATCTCCTTGGACCTCATACAGCTCCATTCAAAAGGGTGATGAAAGACTTTTATCTACTGCACTTGTCTTGACATAGACAGCCTGGACCACATCTGGCCAAATAATTCTGAACCCCTGAAAAAAACTAAAGCTATTCATCTATTATACTTTAACCGCCTCATGATTGCTTTACTTCGACAAAATCACAAAAACTACCATTGTTCAAACACTCCTTGAGCTAATGTTAGGAATAGATATTGGCATTGGAGGATGAATCACTTCTCCCACTGTTTTGCGGCCAAGTATCAAATACCTCCATGACATATCATTCCTCTCCCCGTTCCCCTCAGCTGAATTGAAACGTTACACCACTCTCGATACACATATTGTATGGAGACAGATTGATATGCATCCAACATGTGGCACTGTAATGAGAAGAAATGACAGAGTGCCTGGACTGCGGGTGCACCTGCCACATACTGCCGGCCAAGTCAGCAGGGACGCAAGATGAAGATGAACAGGACAAAATGAGACCTCCCTCCCCACCCTTGCTCCTCACTGTGCGGCTGATTTACAAGTTATGGCCTTTTTCTCCTTCATTCTGCTGCCATTGAAAGAAGATTAGATGGGCCAGATTGCTTTAGACATCAGAAACCCGACAGTCGATCCGTCAGAGCAGTGACTTCTTACGTGCATGGCTTTCTGGATGCATTCAGAGAGTCCATCCTCTTCTTTGAGCTCTAACCTCCCCTGTTTCTCTATTCCACACTCAACTGATAATCACTGGGATGCAAGGGCACTATTTTCTCCCTCCCCCTTCTTCTTTTCCTCCCCTTTCTTTCTTTTTTTCCCTCTTCCATCCCTCTCTCCCCTCCCCTTTCCTTTTTCTTTATCGGTAACTTGTGAATGGCAGCCAATCAGCAGCAGAGTCGCCTCAGCTTCAGCCTCAGTGACATCCACCGCCAGAAGTGATGCACTGCTAGAAAAAGAGAGAGGAGGGGACAGAGAGAGAGAGAGAGAGAGAGGGAGGAGGAGGAGGAGGAGAAAGAGAGGCACAGAGAGCGCGAGAGGAGATGAGAGAAAGAAAGTGTAGAGGAGGAAAGGGGAGAGGAACCAGAGAGCGAGGAGGAGAAATGGAGCGAGGGAAGGGAGAGAGAAGCAAGTGAGGGAGGGAAACAAGCACACACACACACACTCACACACACACACACATACTCGCACCAACTGTGCTGTTGTCAGTCCTGGAATGTAAGCACTGCCGTGAGGAGTCAGATTCTCCACCGCTAAGCACTGCTGAGGAGTAGGAACACAGTACTGTGCACTCAGCGACACAGATGGATGCTGAGCTGTGAAACCCAAAAGGTAAGGGCTTTTTCTGATTAATGTTTTAGGGCGAATTTATATTTTGTCTGCCTCCAGACTCCAGGGGATGATCTGCTCCTTGCTCTGTGACAAAAGCTGGCCGACTGCAGCAGCAGCAGCGAGGATATCTCATGAAAAAGAAGTGTTGCAACTTCAAAGAGGCTGAAAACAGCCGACTTGAGTCCAGTGACTCAAGTAGAAAATTATTAGACGTCTGCCCAAGGCACGTCTGATAATGAAAGAAACTCAAGATAGTGATACCTGTAGTCTCTCAATCATGCCTCCCCTGACAAATAGAAATAAACTTTTAGTATTTTCAGCATCGGCTCATTTTTTCTCATGAAACACCTGTATCACAGCGGAAATGCAACTTTAAACGTTCTTGCCTGGACGCAGACTGGCATTAACTTTGTCAGTGACGCTGCTCCATGCGTCTGAGCGCACATGTGCAGCGGCATACATGACCGTTTCTACATGTCTGTGCAACATCTCCGGGCATCTAAAAGCCAAGCTGGCGTGCGTGTGTGTGCTTGTGCATCTGCTGGGAGGCACAGAGGGAGAATCGCACCACTGATGTGCTCTGGACACGTTTGATGGAGAGGCGCTGTAGCGTTCATATCTCTGCAGGCGCTTCAAGGTGTTTATCGTTGTGTTCTTAGACCGGCCAACAGTGTTACTCTGTATCTCCACGCGCTCCACAGCACAAACTTAATCCAGCCCTGACTTGATTTTTTTTTTTTTTCTGTCTTTCTTTTTCTTTCTAGCTGCTGAGTACTCTGTGTGCTGCTCTGCAGGCGCCAAAGTGATACATTTTTTTTTTTTTTTTTTGCTCCAGGTCATCTATATAACACCATTATTGTTTAGTGCAAATTAGCCACTGAATTATTGTCAGCAAGGATTGACCTTTCTGCATTAAAATGAAAAGAGGTGGAAACTCACTCTCCCACGAGCATCCACACAGCTTTCACAGGATCAGACATGAATATTTATTTAAAGCATATGTGATAGTGAGAAGAGAGTAGGCTTGGAGGAGGAGAGGAGCGCATGAAAAGTTAAGTTCATTTGAGTTAAATCTGTCATTTCTTGAGGCGGTGTGTCATCTCTCGTGGTTTGGTTCCAATACATGCTTACACACTCCTACAGGCATCCAAACACTAAGCAAGAATTGCTGATTTTTTTTTCTCTTTCTTAAACAACACATACATTGGATTTTATGTTACCCCCTTTCTTCCAACATACCCTCTTTACAAAAAGACGCCCCCCCCCCCTAGCACTCAACAAGCTCAGTAGCTTTTCATAAAAAAAGTAAAAAAATAAAGAAAGAAAGAAAGGAGGGAGAAAAAGTGTGCACTGTATCACAAAATTGCTTTGAGGATTTCAAAACATGAGTAAAGCTTGCTGAGGTCTACCAGAGACTGCAGCCACTCCAGGACGACTTGTGAAGGTCTAGGGCTCCACCAAGTGGAGCCTCGGACAGGTGCTGCATGCCGGTGCATCGACGCCCATCATTGCTGGATTTATACTCTGTCCATGCAGGTCTGTCAATACCAGCAAGTAATCACTGGAGCCACTCAAAGTGCCAATCAAAAACAACTGCGGGTGCCTAAAACACAGCTCATGCATACAGCTTGTTTTTTCCCTCGCTGCATAAATAATGCAAACTGACAGTCATGAATAAGATGATTAGAAATATGAAGATTGTACAGAGGTGACAAAGACATCATGACAAAGGCTTGATGACCTTGTCCACTTCCTTTGCAGTCTTTGCCAAAAACTGCATCTCTTTCAGGTTAATGAATGATTCTCATGCTATTTTATTAACTTGCCGGAATGATTGATGCCAAGATGTGAAGCTGGAATTTGAAGCAGGATTTGAAAGGCAGCAGTTTCAAATTGGGAGGAAGGGGGGGGTCCAAAAAACACGGGAGGTCCAAGGTTTGATTCTGTTGTCCACAGCTTTAATGTTGATATGTGTTTTAATTATTGTCTTTAATATGCAATATAGTATAAAAGTCTGGAGATCATAATGAGCTACAATCTTAATGAGCATCTCCTCTTTGCTCATTTTCATTATTTTTTTGAATATTTTGTGATATTTGAATACTATTTCTCTGCATTTGGTTACTTTTTAAAAAAATGTGAAATTGGCCAATAAAATTGTGACATTTAAAAAAAAAGTTTGCATGAATTTATTATACCAAAACTCAATTTATAGGTTAATAAACTCCAAAAGTGTGGAGGATTATCAATTTATCATCCGTGTGAGACCTCCAAAGGAGGTTTACCAACCCTGCTCCTACGGTGCACCGCACGTATAATTATTGTCTTCTGGAGAATCCACAAAACTGCTTAGTTGCAGAGCTCAGGTTCATTTTTTTTTTGTTCTGTTTTTTGTTTTTTGTTTTTTTTGTTGGGAAGAGGCTTGCACATTCAATTTTGGGATGATTGTACATGAAAATTCATGCGGACCAATGTGCAAGTCTGTGCTTTTTCGAGGAAGCGCAGCCTGATGAAAAGCTTGTCTATATCTGATCAAAGATATTCTTATTCAGCAAAACAAGAATGTATAATTTGCAGATTAGAGAAATGGAGCACGGCAAAAGCCGTTGCCAGCCAGAATGTCTTTTTTTTTTTTTTTTTTTGCCAAGATTAAGAACAACATCACTAGACAACACTTAAAAGCGTGTTTAACAATTCTTTCCCTTCCCATCCATGTGTTGTAATGCTAAGCCATATAAGGTGAAAAGTTATTCTCTTTCTCTCTCTCTTTTTTTTTTTTTTTTTAATACACCCCACTATTTAATGGGCTGAATGAGTGGAGATAATTCAGATAGAGTCTATAGGAACTGGCACAGATTTGAGGGGGTTGCTCCTTCATCCTTTAATGTAGTGTTTGGAAGAATTCTGAAAAGAAACAGTGATCTAATGCTTAAACAGGCGCACCACATCAAAGATTAATATCAAGAATGCTATTAAAACTCAAGGACAGGCTGGAATGATAATTAGAAAATGCAATCATAGGCATTAGACCAGATTAATTGCATGGCGGCGCGTCCTGATTTCGCGCGTCACTCTTAAGCCACATTTCACCCAAGAAAATAGTTCAGAAAATGTAGCACCAACCTGCAGTTTACATTATCTTATCTTATTTGTCCATGTGTGTATGACTATATCTAAACAAGATTTAAAATCAAGACGACACTTTCTGGGTTTTAGTGTGTTTTCGGAAGGGAGACGTACAGCAGTCTGCAGATGATGGTAGAAGACCACAGACGAGATGTCACCATGGATTTATGCACAGAGAGAAAGACATACCAGAGAATATCAAAAGGAAAATAAAGTCTTGGGTTGTTGTTTTACATATCACAAGTCTCTAAAGCAACTGAGGAAGGCGATGTTTTGCCTCCCTGGAGCAGATGGCTGAAACAAACTATACAAGCTGTTCTGTCGAGTTATGAAGACCATAAGTGATTATCAAAACCCCATATTCCATTAAAGAAAACAAAGAAAAGGAGACAACAGTCATGTTTATGGTATCCAGGACTCTTCAGATCATTGGTCAAAAACATTGATTGATGTCTCTGACATGATTTTGGCAGATTCAGTTGAATCAAATTGGCTGACTTACAAAGCATACTCACAATGACTTGTAATTTTAATTGAGATTAGCTACATTTTTTCTTTTGTTTCTTATTCAAAGGATTACATTCATTTCTACTTTAATCAATGGAACCATGATACTAATTTGTTCATAGACAGTAGCGGCTCCTTTGTTCACACGACTTATTCCTCTGACACAACAGTGGTGTTTAAAAGCTCTGAACAAAAGCAGAGGAATTGGCTGTTATGTGCCTTTTTAGCGTTCCCTGAGGTACGCGCTGGATGATTGTCAGGATAATTCTTGTACTCTGGCCTGCACACAAGAACCCAGCTAAATGGGTTCTATTAGAGAGAAAGGAGAGATTTATTAAGATTAACTTTCAAAAGACCATAAAATATGCATGCACGGCCAAATTACCTATGAGGGTCAGTCCTGCTGGGGATGCAACCCGAGCGAGGTATTGGAAGAAGACTGCCAATATCATAAAACAGCTTATCGCAGTCACAAAGCTCGACAGATACCCAGGGTGGTTTTGGCAATTCACTACATGCTGAAATGGATTTTTTTTTCCTTTAGAAAACATACTAGCATCTTGTGGGGAGAAAATAAATGAAATTATCCATCAGTAATGGATACAAGGAAGAATAAAAATGAAGTGGAGTCAAAAATTGAGCATAGGTGTGTGTGTGGAGGGGGCAATCACTGCGCCAAGGCAGTCTATTTCACACACATCTTTTTAGCCCTTTGTATTTCAGATCATTGTCTTCTGCATATTGATTTGGCATAGGTCCTTTTTACTTTTTGTTGAATGTCCTTCCTGACACAACTCTCCGCATTTTATCTGGTGCTGTTCCATTTCACACTTTTCACACTACTCGATTGTACTCGCCTTGGTCTCAGCCATTTTCCAGAACAGTTGAATACCACCTCAAGGGGGGTTAAGGTTATGTGGCATGGTTGCTGTTGAATGGTTTTAAATATGGAGGGTTTGGAGTTACTCTCAAGACTCATCAAGGATATAACTCTCTGGCCAATCAGTGGACTGCAGTCTGGTGATGTTGCATTTTCGGCTCAGACGCTTGGAACCCCAGCTAAGTAGATGAGTAAAAAATGAAGTACAAACAGGTACTATGACCTAGTGGAAAAGCCTTAAATAGAGTAGAGTCAAGCCTAGCTGAGCAGGTGCTTCTGGAAAAGACTATATAGGTGTGTTTCCACTCACGGGGGTTCCAGGTAGTTTTTCAGGGGCCAGATCATTGGCGTGTGTCTCCATTACATGAAACAGCCCCGAAAAAGGGCCTTCAGGAAACTCTGTGGGGCGATAAACATTCATGTGGTAGAACAGATTGTCAGAGCGGCTCTGATAAACTTCTGGAAGAAGGGGTGATGCTGTTGACTCACTGATTGGGTACACTGTGAGAAAGAGATGACGTCATTTAGTCACCTCATGTCCGCTTTGCGTCTTTTCTCATTCAGTACCACCATTATGCTTTAAACAAACAGCAAAGAGAAATGGAACACTTATCTTTAGCTCCTCCAGTATTTTTTTTAAGTCATTTTAGTTTATTTTCTTCTTTTATTTCATAGTTTTTGCCAACATCATCTTCTTTTCTTTTTTTGGCAGCTGACAAGGAGTAAAAGTGGTGCACTATCGCCTCCATGTGGTTTGGAATGGTAGCTTACATGCTAGCCGTATTGTCAACGTAAGTGGAGATGCCAGCTGAAAGGACTCACAAGGTCGGCCCTGTTAAAATCACAGCCTGCTAGTTTTACACCGGAACCCCATGCACCTTATTTGTAGCGAGGTTAATGGTGGCAATGCAGAGACAAGGCTGGGGATCAGTCAGCCTTCTGGTTTAAGGGCAGCCATAGGCAAACGACTCAACTCTCTGTTATCACACTTACACACTAAGCTAAAATCACCAGCCTCTATGAAAGCTGCCTGTAAAGAAGTTGAAATGAACTGATATGATTCCTGGAAGATGTCAATGTCAGTAATTAAAGTAAAAGATCATTGTAACAAAAAGGAAAAAAAAAAAGGTCACCCTCATTTGTCAGGCACCAACAGCAGAAACACAGATGGACAGTGTCGTCATGAAACCCTCAACTCATAAACTCAAACATAACAGCATTTTAAAGAAGACGAGAACCTTGAGTGTTTACACCTAATTTGAATCTGACATTCAGTCAGTTGTAAATGTACCCCGAGTGTTGCAGTCGTTTGATGACACATTTATACTGCAATAGCTTGAAATTCTTTATATGCAATGCTGCCCCCCAATCATTTATCACTTCTTTAGAAGTTGGTTTAATGAGTTCTGCTGCATTTGCTTCACAAACCTTCTTCTTATTGTGTAATTTCTATGTCATGAAAAATATATACCTAAGTAGGCTTGTAAATGGAGTTCAAAGAGTTGTTACTTAATTAGTTTTCTGTTTCATTATGAATTTAAAAAAAGAAAAAAAGAAAACAACTACTTAAATTTGATGGTGAGAGCTTGTCCGAGATTGGCAAACTCATTGTTACATTTACATTTTAAACTTACTGTTGCATGAAGAAAGCACATGGAAGCCATTCCTATTAGGTGATTCATGTTTCGTTTTTAGCTGCTGCCTCCATAAAGCACTCACCAACTAAAAAAAAATAAAGTAACAGCATTGAGCAAATTTGCCTGGAGCTGTTGTGTACACAAGCGTCCCTGTGTTGTAATCTGCTACTTCACTGTTTTTTTATCTACCACACAAGTATATTAAGACACATTAAATGTTGTGATTCCCCATTTAACTGCACTTTCCTCTCATCACAGAGATTTGGAGGACATCGATAAAGGAAGACAATGTCTGTTCTGATGACACTACCTTCCTGTGTTCATCCTCTCAGACGTTTATCTCCATAATTCCGAAGTCATTCTGGACACTTCCCAACTTGGATACCATGAAAACTAATCAGGCTCTGCTACTCCTGATGCTCTCCGTCCTTTGGCCCAGTGCTGCTCTGCCTTTCACAACTGGGAATATTGGGAATCTGTTTGGGATGCCAGACGGTGAAGGGAAGGTTCTTCAGCGTTCCAAACGTGGATGGATGTGGAATCAATTCTTTCTGCTCGAGGAGTACACAGGAAATGACCATCAATACGTCGGGAAGGTAAGGTGTCCAAACACATTATCTCCAGACTAATTATAGAACGGTTCAGCCTGGTGAGCTAGTGTTTGATGTAATTGGCTGGAGATGGATGGGCTGCCAGAAATCTGGCTGTTACAGGCTCAGTTAACTGGTGCTATCAGATACACATGAGTGCAAACAAATGGTCTCTCTTCTGCCTTCCAGGGTACTCGTAATCCACAAAGAAAATGAAATATTATATCTAAAGAAAGTTTCACCAATAGCCAACACACACAAGATATTAATATTGTTAAGAAAGAAAGTAGCAGCACCAGCTGTTCAGTAATTTAAATCAAATCTTATCATGTCCAATACAATGTCTTAATCTGGTGGCATTTTTTTAAAATCAAATATTACATGTTTACATGCAATAATCCTTGAAGTTCCTTGCTTCCTGGCTGCAGCATTCATTTTGTCTGATTATCTTAGAAGTTCGTACTTAAAGGTTAGCAGGCTTTGAGGTCGAAGTCTCGTCAATGAAGTTCACTGTAAGACTCTGACAGGGCTCCATCCTATGGCTTGACCACATGTCAGATGTCAAATACCTTCTCCCATTTGCAGCCAGTTCCACCAGTACAGAACATACCAACCCAATGACAAAATGCCTGGGGCGGGCTTCATGCATTGACTCATTCAAGATTTTACAAAAACCAATACTGAAAATTTCCAAGATAGCTCCAGAATTGCTAATAGTAATAATAATATTTACAGTCAGTGGGTAAAACCATTCACTCACATATGTCAATCTTACAGGCGGTGAATTTTAAGGTACCTGATCAAATAATACACACAACACTATGAGGTGCATCTTTCGAATGACAGTCTATGATATATATATTTGCACTTTATTTTGAAGCAGCTACCTTCACCAGTGCTAACCAGTGGACGGCCAACCACACTGCTTCTAGCTCACTGGCTTCTAACTCTTACAGCAACAGAAGCAGCCAGGTCTTTGGAGCTTCCAGGCTGAACCAGACTACTAGCCAGTTGGTAGCTCATCACATGCTGCTGTGCTCAGTTAACTCCTTTTGGTTGCCTTGGCCGCAAGGCTTAGCCAACTTGTGTTCTACCGCAGGCCTGACAGAGGTCTCCTACTTGTTGTTTCAGGTTCAGGTGTACTCATTCTGAATGCTGATTCTGCAACATCAGAAATAAGAATGGATGGAAAAATTCAATCAGAATGAATGGAAGATAATAGAAAATTACCATTAGAGGTTTTCATGCTTGGGGCGTCATGCTGGTTTTCTGTAATGTATGTAGAGACAATTTGTGTTGTAACAGACACTATGTAAATAAAATTTAATTGAATTGAAAGAGATAAACAAAAACAAAAACAGTTAATCTTTTGCGTGTTCGAGCTTCCAGACCTGCTGAGTCTGCTCGTTTGCCTAGTTTTGTGATTATCAGGTGTTGGGTGGAGTCAGTTCCTGCGATTATGTTGCAGCATTTTGGCATATTGACATTTCTTTTTATTCAGAGTACGGGTGTAACTGTACCTTTTTTCTATTCAACTGACTGCTCTCTGTTGCATGTCACATAACTGCAGATTACCCTCAGCTCATATAACATATGACAAGAGGGCAATCAGCTTATTTAATTCAAATTTTTTTGATTAATTGTATTGCAATATCACCACAATTCAATTTCCAGTCCTCATTCTTGTGACTAAAGTTTCATTTTGGAAATCATGTATTTTATTTAGGAGCTCTAAATTATGTATGTAAGAACGACACAAGCATGCGAGAACAGAAACGCACAGATAGACAAGGACTGAGTGATAAATATCAGGTCAAAGCCAGAACAGAGTAGTGCTTTTGATATCCAATTTAAAAACAACTGCTCCCCTAAGACACACTTCTATGAGAGAGTTTTGGAACAATGCTGCTCGTCCCCATTCACCCAGATCAGAGAGGCTGCTGTCAGCTCACTCGTGCCAGCACCATGAAGACAGGTGTGATGGCAACGCTTCGGTTATCAACTCGGAGGGAAATGAGGTGACTGTCGACAGCCAATTTTCTCAGAGGAAGCTCGCTTTCATCACACACTTCATTCTCTGGAGTAAACAAGTGTCTTGTGAGAAGTTGAGTAGGGGGGTGTGACAACTTCTTTTGCAGGAACCATCATCCTGATGCGGATGAGGAGAAAGGAACAGCACACAATAAACAGAAAGTAGAGAGAATGAAGAAAACATATCAATCACAAAGGCCAATGAAATTCACCTTGTGCTGATACGTGATGATGCAGCAAAGCAAATGCTAAGTATAAATGAGGCCATCCGGTGGCGTGTCAGTAACTGGTGAGACGTGGCTTTATTCTCCGCTCTTTGATGCTTTTTGGCACTCAACTTCTGTGGCATGACAGGACTTGGATTCATCAGCTCCGCACTCGTCTGATGTCCAATATCATTCACGATTAAACTGTCTGGCTGTGGAGGGAGGGGGTTGGGTACAGCTATTTTGCTTTGCAAAAGAAGCTGTGGTGATGCGCATCACTAAATCCATCAGTTTAATTTTGGAGCTTCAGCAGCAGAGATGGAATCTGGTGGCGACACCGACAAGTAGAACAACCTGTAGAGTTTATGCATGAATAAAGAGCATGGTAACAGCTTTGTTTGATGGAATTTAGAGTTTAATTGAGTGAGTTTAAGCTTATATGAGGTATCTTATAACAGAAGAGTTCTAATCAATTCATCTCGTAATGGTATTTTAGCGTTTACCTCTTCCTGTAAAAACTCTTACAGGAGTCATTTTATGCTCTTTTGCCAGAAAGTGACACAAGATTTTGAGAAAAATAGTGCAGTCGCACCTAAAAAAAAAATTTTAAGCATGTCCCCCGCAGCCGCAGGGACATGGTATGTTTGGGGGAATAAAGCTAACAACTAAACTTCACTCTTCCCCATCTTCTGTACAGCGTGCTTTTTTTTAAGTCAATATTTCAGCTTCAGAAGTACAGAAAATGCATCATGACGTAAGATTTGGGGAAAAAAAATGGGAAGGCTGGTTAGTGACATCACAGAACCCTACAAATCTGAAGAGCAAAGCCGATTTTGCATGATTTTAGCTTTGACTGTAAAATACAGGACAAACTATCCATTCACATTTGTTCAGAGAGCATTTGAAGCACTTTTTTTCCCTCAAACTGTGCAGCGCCATGTTGCAAAGATGTGTGACAAGCTGTCAAAGCCAATGGCTAACTGTCAGTCAAGCACATCAAATGATGTCAGGGCATCTGATTGGAATATCAATTTGTCTGATGTGGTACAAAATAAATAAAAATAAATAAATAAATAACCCCTGTGTAGTTTCCGTGGTGTAAAATATAACCATGGATGAAAAGAAAGAAGAAAAAAAAAAGGATTTTTGTACCAGGCTATAAAAATGCTTTATTCTGCTGCAAAGCTGGCATTTTTAAAATGGGAGTCAATAGAGATTTGCTCAGTTTTGGAGTCTGCACCTAGTGGTCAATTGAGGAACTGCAGCAAAACATATTTTCTGTATGAGTTTCAACTCATATATGGGATGGTTGCAGCTTGGATTTTAGATCTTAGAAAATTATTTTCCCAAACAGTTTTCTCTAGTTCAATTCAACTTTATTTATATAGCGTTTATAGCAATAATTGTCACTGCACTTTTCAGAGACCCAAAGCATGACCCCTGAGCAATTATTAAATATTCAGTAAACAAGCAGTTGTTAGTAAAAATTGCCTCCTAGTAGGAGAAAACCTCCATTCCAAAGAGTGGCAACAAAAGAACCCAAAACGTAACAAAAAAAACTTCAGTGTTTGGGTTGCTAGTCACTTCAGACACTCAAATACATGCTCTAAAGCACAAACAAATAAACATACAGGACAAGTAAACAGTGGGGTATTTTGATTACATAAATAAAAAGCCAACTAATCAATAAACTGAGATAATTAATCAGTGGGTGTTTGGAGGATTAATTTCATCTGTACTTAAAGGAACTATGCCAAGTGTTCCCTGAGCCCCGAATTATACAGTGATTACGTAATTTATACATAATTATGTAATCGTGAACAAGGCTGACAGAGAAGAAGAATCCAAGTCATAAAGAAAGTCAGAAGGAAAGGATAGAGTAAATAAGACAGAAATTAAACAGGCAAGCAAGAAAGATTCCCATGCCCCATACAAAGCCTTCAAAGACTTAATGGTCTTCCAAATAAAGATCACTTAATAGCCTTTTGCAGTGCACTGTGGGAACTCTTGTTTATTTCACATTCAGTCCAAGCTCTCCAATCAGCCCACACACGCTCGCTGGCTGTCACTTGAGGTTGATTTCTTGATTATGGCAATGAAATTTGATGTAAAACAAAATAAATAAATAAAAGAAACAGTCCCGCACTTGTGAGGCCTTTTGCTAAACTGGAAAAGAAAGCAGTCCAGTAATCAGTGTTGAAAATTAAAATAAACAATATTCCTGCTTCACAGAAAGAGAGATAAATAATTAGTGATTCAGTCTCAGTTAAGTAACATTTCTTCTGTTTTAAAAAATCTTATGGCACACTCATTTCCTTTGCAAGCTCATATCATTTGAGCACAAATCTCATTTTAACTGACTTTCACGGGGCCATTAAAGAGTGTGAGTGCTCAACGTCTGCAGCTGTGGTGTCCTACTTCTTAATCAGGGCTGTGAAGTGTGAACACTTGCAACGGCGAGCAACACAACGGCAAACTTTGGATCCGGGAGCATTCGATTGCTGTGTTTGAAGTAAACCAAATCCTGTTAAATTCTCTGTTCGCTGCATTGTGCCACGCTGTATAAACAAAATGCGCCAGCCTAAATTAAAATATTCAAGGTAGCTCACTTTGTTGTGTTAATATTTGGACAATAAGGAACCTTGGGAATTTGCAGGGCCTTGTTCAGTGCATCTCTGCATAAATTTGGAATATGGAAATGGGAAATATGAAGCACATTAGAGATATTGTAGGCTGTAACTTTAGCCTGAAAATTGCACATTATAGTGCAGGGCTCCTGTAGTAAAGAAATGAAGCCTAGGTCTTAAAAAACGTGAGAGGAGAATGAGGAGAAAGACTGATTATTCAGTATCCGTGTGGCACGCTATTTTGCTATCTCCTTTTTGCAGCAGCAAGCAATGCTTACCAGAGACCTGACAAGAATTGCCAATGATTTTGGTGCTTTACTGACAATTCCTCAGTGTTTGTGCAAGGCGATTTAACTCATCAAGGCTCTCTTCTGTGCTTCTGTTGTAAGGCCTTGAAAAGGCTGTGTTTGTGCTGCAAGGCGTTGAAAGGAGAGCCACTAAATCTCTGCAAATATATCGTGGTTCTGCTTACATTTGATTTCGTAAAGGCTGTGTGGAAGCAAAAGTATTAAGTCTTTTTTTTTTTTCTTTTGCTCCAAGTTGTACCAGCTGATCTAGATTTATCCTACATCTCAGTTAGAGAGTTTTACATTCTTTGACTTGTGGAAAAATTGCTCTTGGCACACGTTAATCAAAATCCTTCATCTTTGTTTCTACATTTTAAGTAAGCACATTACACTGAATGAATTGGACTTGTATAGTTTTTATTTTGTGAGATATCCCAGTAGAATTGTCCTAAAGAACCCTGTTGAAGGCACAGTGCCTCACTGATTAAGATGAATAGCAGCGCTATTATTTTTAGACGGCGCGTTATTTCATACCAGCATTGTTTACTTGTGTGGAATTGTTCCTCATTTGCAGCACCACTCAGTGAAAAATCTATATGGCCATGGGAGAAATGTTTTCACCCATATGATTAAGAAGGTAACAATATGTAGACTCAGTAATTGGTGCGTGAGGTACAGGTCTGGAGACTCCCAACAAGACTGAGGCACACACTGCAAAGTTCTACAAAGGCTGTAAAATCCCTATTATCTTGCTGGTGTCTTGGCTGCATAAGGTATAGGCTCCTTTGATGGCTCTTTGTGTGTTGCTTTTTTCTTTTGAGATTCCATATTTTTAAGGATTAACAACTAAGACTGGGAAATATGGTAATGATCAGATTAAAAACTTGTGGGGAATATAATCAAAAGCTTTACATAAATGCAACTGCTGCAGTCTCAAATGGTTCTGGTTTAATGATTACAGTTAAAAAGTTCTGAATAGCGGTGATGACATGCATTCTTCTCAGGTCACTGTTGCATACAGAGCTGTAAAGAAATTTCACATATAGTCAATGAAGAGCATATTTTAACCATAGAAACCCATTTTTCCTCAAGCTACACAGCATCATGTTGTAAAGAGGCAGGACAAAGCTGCCAAAGCCAACGGCTAGGTCTAGCAAGTTAAATTACGTTGGCATCTGGCTGGTCAACCTTCTTGCTTAATATAAATTTATCTGATGTGGTGGAAAAAAAAAATCACCTCCTGTGCAGTTGCTATGGATGTAATATGTAACCCCAAGTTTTGGACCAGTACCTTAAATTCAAAGACATTTCAATTAAGCCTGCAAATAATCTTTGTATTTATTTTCTATGCTACACACCACAGTCATGCTGTAAATTCACCCAACTGATGAACACCTGAATTTGGTTTAGAATGAGTTTTAATGTCCAATTTCAGTGTCATCATCCTGATTGTAGTGACCTTGGACAGTCTAGTGACCCTAACACTAACTGTTTAGGGATTCTCTTTGTTGTCGTGCTAGGCAGTCAGGTTTGTGCTGCTTCTTTATCATGTGTTATAATTTACCACTTTTTTTTACTCCCAAAAAAACTGAGAGCTTTTACATATTTGAAACCCAAATCAAACCAGTTTATTCTGTTGTGCTGAATGCTTGAGTTTTTAATCGCTCTGCCTTCAGAAAAACATTGTGTTACACATATAACTACTGTTCCCTGAAGGAGAGGAATGTGGTATAATACTTGTTTGCCCCGCCCATCAGTTGGGCTCGGTGAAGAGCGGCTATTGAACTGAAAAATGACTGTGATGACGACCATGTACAGTGGGGAGAAAAAGTATTTAGTCAACCATCAATTGTGCAAGTTCTCCCTCTTAAAAAGATGAGAGAGGCC
>JBAMYA010000013.1:14382423-14396008 GCA_037176975.1 Arrhamphus sclerolepis
TTGACATCTGTCATTGCCAACAAAGGCTATATAACAAAGTATTGACATGAACTTTTGTCATTGAACAAATACTTATTTCCCAGTATCATTTGCAAATTTTTTTTTTTTAAATCAGCCAATGTGATTTTCTGGATTTTTTGTCTCTCATAGGTGAAGTACACCTATGGTGAAAATTATAGGCCTCTCTCATCTTCTTCAGAGGGAGAACTTGCACAATTGATGGTTGACTAAATATTTTTTCTCCCCACTGTATATGGTGCGGGTGGGGCCTCACACACATAATCACACATCATTTGCCTTTAAGGCGTGATTAAAGGTCTTCAGCCAGGATACGCAAGGCCTACTCTATCTGTTGTAGCGAGTGAATTGACTGAAAGGGAACAGTTTTGTGAAAGCGTTCTGGGGTTGAGTCATGGAAGCATCATAGATGACTAACAACACATTTTTCAAGAAGTAAAGATAAACAAAGCCTTCACATTCGTTTTTAGTGGTACAATCAGTCTGAAACACAAGTGCATGAGAATTTCCAGGCGCCTAGTAACAGTAAAGTAACCCATGAACCAGCAATCACTAATGTCAAGGCCTGCATTTGCATGCAGGGACTCTTACATTCATTCTCCTGCTTGTCAAAATGATCCCTTCAATCTCAGTCAACAGGAGTAAGAGCCTTTACATCCATAACACATCATAAATCCTTGGTTCAGCTCAGGACAGAATTAAAATTCACAAACAATGAATGGTGAACATTCAAGCCTGACTATCCCTCTTCAATAGACTTCAGATAATTGAGTTCATCTGCATGAAAGTATCTTCAAACGCAGTGGCAAATACTGTGCATATTGCTTGTTTGAACTTGACAGCGTCTGCTTGTTACATGCGTCCCCAATTTTTAATTCTTCCCGAGAGTAGCTGCTGCTGCTGCTCTCTGGGAAATCCATTTCTGATTTCCATCCAAAGTTGGACTGTTGACATCGCTCTTCCAACAGCAGGGAGAAAATAATTACTTCCCTCACAACACGCATGCAAAATTATTAATAAGTTACTGAGGTACACTCTGCGTCCCTAACTTCTTGTCATTTAAAATGTGAACCCATGAGATAGCGCTCCAAATATATCTACTGACATATCCAGCGCAGTAATGAGCTTGAATCAAGCGTCTGTCACAGTGTGTCGCCATTACTCCTCTGTGATACTCTGAGGCTCTTCAAGGTGATGGCTAAGTCAGAGGTGACTAATTTTAGCAATTGTTGCTCTAGGTCAGATTTCCATCATTTTTCACGGCACAATCTGGGGGAAAAAAAAAAAAATCTGACGTTTCGTAATGGACTGTGTCACTTATGATGTCCAACACTGAGAGTGCAGAGATACTGTTGTGGACTGAGATGAACACTGGAACAGACTAATAAGCAGGTTTACATTTTTTATTTCAGCATTCATGTGAGATATTCTGTAGATATAGACACTGTAATGATGTAGTTCTTAATTTGTATGGTTTAAGGGACCCACCATCATCCATTTAATTATAAGCTGTGGCCCAAAATATTTAAAAGGGACACTGAGTAAGATTTTGTCCCATCTAGCAGTGAGGTCGTATACTACAACCATTCTTTATCACGCTCCTTTTCCCAAGACTCATTTCCATCTGCGTTAGCCGAGAAATGTCATCCGGGAAACAGAGAAGTCGTCGACCAACACAACTTCTAGTAGTATTCTCTCAGTTGATGAGTTCAGTTTCGTGAAATAGTTGTTGTTTTCATTTAGTAATTGTGATGTCATATGTCCATCACAGGACAACTTATGATGCTGTCTTTTTTATTTTTAGGTTGATTACTTCAATTCTAATCAGCCAGCAACAACTGTAGACACTATATTATATTTATAACGTGGGTAGAGGCTCATGGAACTCAGAAAGCGTTGGGTTTCCTGAGGTTGGGCGGCGAGAGACGAGCATGGGCACCCGACAAGAACCCCCCCTACACCCCCCTTGTCTTGTTGTTGGTAGACAAGCTGAAACATTACAGTATCCCTTTCTCAATGTTATTTCATGAAAAAAGATGATTCGGTTTGAAGCTGTGCTACGACTGGATAGGTGCATTATCAATAGGGGGTCCCCAGGGTAAAACTAGTGGGCTGGAATTTTAACAGGGCCGACCTCCTTGTGTCTTCACTTACAGTGACGGGGCTGGTTGCATGTAAACTACCATTCCAAACCACATGGTGGCAGTCGTGCATCGCTTTTGCTCTTTGTCAACTGCCAAAAAAAGAAAAGAAGAGTGTTGGCAAAACTAAGAACTAAAAGAAGAAAGGCAAACTAAAATGATGCAAAAAAATATATATTGGAGGAGCTAAAAGTGATTGTAGGCTTGAGCAATAAGAAAAGATGACCCATACGCGAAGTGGACATTAGGTGGGCTGAATGATGTCATCTCCTGCTACAGAATACCCAATCAGCAAGTCAACGCGACCACCCCTCAATAAAATGATTTTTGGTCCTGTAGTGGTTGCTGAAAGCATAACCTTTCCAGGTAATGGAGACATGTATGAAAAACTACCCTTGAACCCCGGTAGTGGAAACACATCTAATTCCAAGACAAAAAAAAACAACTTCAATGATAAACCAGAATGACCAGCAGTTGTTGATGCTAGAGAGAAACATATTCCTTTTTACACTCAATTAGCTGCATTTTAATTAAAACCAACAGTGCATCTTAGTGGCAACAAGGTTTCAAGAATATTAACGTTTACTGTGGCTGTGATAACCCTGCATCACTGGATACGTACCTTTAGCTTTTTTCTGTTCAGGTAAAGGCCTGCCACCCACTAAAAACGGCTCTGCAACCCACCAGTTGATAATCACTGCTGTAATGGATATATGGACAAAGTCTGTCAAGGAATTAAAAAAGAAAAAGAAAAAAAAGAATCATTGTTCCAGTTTTGAATTCATTACGAAGAAAAGAAATTTAAAGAGACAGAAAATTGGCATGAAGGACAATTTCTACGTGTAAATGTTCTGGGTAAATTCATTCTTTCCAACATAACTTTATTATAAACCTTTATGTAGAATTGCCATTGGTTACACTGAATTACTCTTTGACTGAGAGCTGGAGCCATTTTTTTTTTTTTTTTCTTGTCAGTACATGACTGAAACCCAAGACAACAGAGTAGGATTGGCACAGTTATGACTCCACACTTGATTTCCTTGTGTCTGACAAGTGTCTCTAATTTTCAGCTGCACTCTAACGTGGACAAAGGCGACGGCAGTGTGAAATACATCCTGACTGGAGATGGGGCAGGCACCCTGTTCCTGATTGACGAGAAGTCGGGGGATATCCATGCCACCAAAAGGCTGGACAGAGAGGAAAAAGCCATGTACACACTACACGCCAAGGTTGTGGACAGAAACACCAACGAAGAGCTGGAGCCCGACACCGAGTTTAACATAAAAATTCATGACATCAATGACAATGCTCCCAAGTTTTCAAGGGAAATCTACTTTGCCAGTGTCCCTGAAATGTCTGAAGTTGGTGAGTTATGGATTTTTGGTTTATTCTAAAAATGGTAAGCAGGATTTTATTATTATTATTTTTTTCATTTTTAATCTATTTTAAACAATTATTTGGTGTATGGTGTATCAAAGAGCCATGAAGTGGATTATGTGAATCCACATACTTAGTGATGTTGAGTCCCTGCAGATCCAGGTTAATCACCTGGATATGTGGATGGAAACCCTAAGGAACTGACAAATTCTGCTACTCACATCACGGTAATGCAGAATTTACAAATCGTTGACATGAATTGTTGACTTCTTAACAACTTTACATTTATCCTATCCATTACGTCATACATAAAATTGATTGCAGTTCTCTCTTTTTCATCATACCATGCGGCACCATGTTGCATATGGGTGGAACTGGCAGACTTGAGAAGCCACTGGAAACACACCCAGTTTATTTCTGTCAATTATGTTAGTCTATAATGCTAATGAATATTACTTTACATTTATTTTGATGAATCCTTTCCCTGCATTTTCATTTCAAGTGTCGCTGTTTAAATAAAATCCAAAGCGAGTGCTGAAATGAGCACTTGCAGAGCTCCGCTGGGACCCGCAGGTCACCCCTTATATCCCCTGCATAGGTCACAGTTTGGCAAACTTATTGCCATCAGTTGTGGGACTATTGGCTGTGGGTCCTAACTTGGAAGGATCCTGAAATGATCCAATCCAATGATCTATTATAAATTTGCTGCTTATATAATTTTACCTGATGTGCTACAAACAAAACAGCAGAGTTGTCATGGAAGCAAAATCTAACAATTGAGACCAAAAAATATTTTTCTATTAGTCTGTATATATATATGTTTATTTCTGCTTTAAATTTATTTTGTATTGGGTTGAAGGTTGCAGCTGTTAATTATGCCATTTTGTGCAATAAATAGGCTTAAAATAATTTGAAGGAATGGGAGGGAAAATCAATAGCTTTTACTTGTGTATGTAATTATTTATGTCATTTTATATTTTGTGAAACATGGCTGCACTGTCAGCCACACTGACCCGATGTGACAATAGTATTCAGTGCTTCAAAGTTATTTGCTTTTTTGTGTTTATTTGTTTGGTCAGGCTCATTGGGCATGCACAACAAGTAATGTCATTTGCCATTTTTAATAGGCAGTGGAATTATTGAAAGTTCAGATTGTCACATTCTTGCCAATTAAGTATTTGCTTCATTGCACTCCATCCCATTCAAGTAATATGAATAAATGGGTTGGCATGAATATAAACAAAGCTTATGAAAATAATGCATGCAAGTTGAAATCAATCCTCAATTACACAACCGCAAATTAATACACAGGAGCAATCAAGGGTAAATCAAAATCCAATTGCCTATATGACAAAATAACAATGCTCAATTTGGAATTCATAATGCGATGTCCTCAGATTCCCCAGCTGCGTGGGCTCTGCAAAGAGGTGGGTCAGGGTCATCACCACTCATTTCTGGACTAATAAACTGCCTCACATGTTCAAGCTGAACACATCGCTGTATCAAGTCAGCCAGCCATGAAAAATCAGCAGCCCCCTCTTTATGCTATTGGTGCTGAGACTAAGTGGGACAGATGTTCAAGGGTTCATTAGTATGCACGGAGACAGTCGGACCCAAACAGGACACAACAGAGGTCTCCTGAATGCCAAGGACAGTATTTGCAATGTGGCATCTATGAAACGCTTGGCAGTGAAAGCAGAGCTTCTTTTTAATGTTTATCAATTCTCCTTTTCTTTTTTTTTCTTTTTTATGACAAACGACACAACTTCAGTTACCTTTCTGTTTTACTTTGCATGTTCTGCATTTGATGAAATGCATACATGTTGTGTCTTTGAAAGGTGTTTATGAAGGCAAAACATGATTAAGAACCTAAAAATTTTGCATATAAGAAAAGAATTTAATTCCAAAATTTTGTTTGAGGTAATAGGACGCTTGTAAAAACTTGTACTAGCATTAAAGCCACTCTATGTAGTAATCATTCTGAATATAAACAACTTTATATAACAGTGTTTTGAAGCCTCTTTTGCATTTACGTGTAGCATGCCATAAAGAACTGATGCTGCCCATCCTGGGTTGATCCGAAATTGGGCTAATAGGCGGGACGAGCAGGCCTGGAAGGATACCTGAACCACAACTAGCACCACAAGTTAGCCATTTTAACTATTCTGGCTTAGTTCATGCTAACCTTTTTTGGTAGAGATAAATGTTGTTGAAATATTGCATGGTTGCATGCAGCCTGGGTCTGCTTTGTCATTAGGGTGGTGAGTCGCTATGGTAGCCCTCTTGGTCCATTGTTCCCTGTGGACAGACGACAGAGCAAAATTTAGGACTGAAACATCTTAGGGGGGCAACTAAGCAACATGTAGTCTATCATGACCGAGCACTATCAACTACCAACTGGGTAGTGGCCTGGTTTCAACTTGAAAGGTTCCTGAAATCAGAACAAAGATGGCTCGACTGGCGGACCAGGCAGCACCTGCTAATGCGGTAGAAGGTAGAAGCAGATGGCCTAGTCCAGCTGGGTCCATTTGTCAGCCCTGTCTAGCAGTCCATAACTGGAGTTGAAGATACCTACTCCAGGCCACTTTTCTAAGCTTCACTGTGGTAGACCTATAGGCCCACATGTGGTCAGAAGTGGTCCAGATCCTCCAGCAGCTTAATGCCTTGCTTGCAAGTCGGGGATTTACTGACACCAAGCTGCGATGGAAGACTCAACCCAGGAAAGAAGAGAAAGAAGAATGCACAAAAGATCAGTGCAATTCTTATGTTTAATATTTTCAAGTCTCTCTTCCTACTGTAGTGATGATAAGAGGAGTCAAAAACCAAGTGACATGATTTGTTGCTGTTAATAGACAGTAGTTGTAGTTGTGAGAAATTTTTGTGTGCTACATGTTGATGTGGTTTATTGAATAAATATTGAAATATATAAGCAGAGATTTACAAAATTCCTGTTACATGACTTTCAATAAAGGCTAATAGGGCCATAAAATGTGTTAAGACCTTTCTGTAATTCATCATATGGAACAACATTCACACTAGCTTTGAAATTGTGAGGATCTGTTATTAAGATATTAAGGAAATTAATGCAGTTGATTTTTGTAAATATGTAGAAAATAAATGATTATGGAAAAAAAAAGTGGTATTACTACACATAGTGGCTTTAAAAATAACATTCAATGAAATAGAACATATGGAAAGATCAAAGTTACAAAACAAACAAGCAAAAAAACAACAACATAAACTGAGGTGCAAAAAGAAAAGTGAATCTTACAGTCTGCAGGTGTGTAATTTTTCTTTCATATTTCACCATCATGCTGCAGAGTCTTGGCATCACTACCTCATTTCAGACCAGCTCATTTGATTTACTTCACAAGCCTCAGGTTTGACTTGAAAGTTAGAGATTAGTCACTGGCTACCCGTTTAAAAAAAAAAAAGAAAGAAAAATAAAAAGAAAAAAGAGTAACATAAGAGCGCTGCAGCTACTAAAAGCTGTCAGTATGAGCAATTGCATGGATGAATCTGCTCTCAGGCTCACAGCCTAGCCATGTAAATTGAAAGTAAACGAAAATTTGTTGACTCAGTTTCTTGATCACGACTTGGACTCAGGATCAGAGCCAAATAAATATGACTTTTCATGCTTTCTCTATTTGCAGGTACGTCTGTCGTCACTGTAACTGCCACCGATGCCGACGATCAAACATATGGGAACAGTGCCAAGCTCGTGTATAGCATCCTACAGGGACAACCCTATTTCTCTGTGGATTCTGAAAATGGTGAGCCAAACTCAGCGGGGCACCTTGATTCTAAGCCTCTGATGTTATCCAAACACATGTTTTGTACTTCAGTGAATAGGGATTTATCTGGGGGGGTTTTCTGTGTTAAAAAAAAGCAAAAAACTTTTGTTGTCTAAAAAAATAAAATGTTAAAAAAAAAAAACTGGGGAAAAAAATGGAAAGAAATCTATATTTCAAGTTTCTATGAAGTAAAGTCAGGGTTGCATCTTTTCAAGAAGGTTGTGATGCTTATAGTTATAAAATGATTGTATTTTTCTCTGAAAAAAGACCCACATGTTTTGTATGTGACTCATTTAAGCCTGGAACAACAAGCCATTACTGCCATTATTTAGCCCCAGATGGTCTACAACTGGATCACTGATATTATGGGTGGTGCTCTGACTGGCTTTTGTACCAATAGATTATTTGATCAATTATAATTTCTTCTCTCAGCTTTCCCATTGATTACATACGTTTGTTATGCTTTAATCTTTAACTGAGACCTCTTTAGCCCTCTCTCGTTTCACTTCAAGCCAACTGCAAATGATTTTTTTTTTAATGATGTTGAAGAGAAGGAAAGAACTGTGACTTTTAAAAGCAGTTCACTGTCAACAGCTGGGCTCTATAAATGCAAAGCAGGTTTAAAGTTGTTCATTTCACCATCATTTTATGCCGATTTCACACGGTATAATTTTTACAGTCTTATAAGATTAATTCAAGTGACATTGCACAACGTGACATCAGTAGACAATTAATTTTATGTTACATTGTGTGATTGAACATACACTGAATTGTGTTTAATGGGTTTAATGTCAGGTTCATATTGTGTGAACCCAGCACTGAAGTGGACACCAAAGTAAAAGAGAAAAACAGAGTGGACATCATATGATACTAGGGTACTTCTATATTGGATTCATATCCATCATACCACCAAACGGTTTGTAATGATTTCCAAATGTTAAAAAAAAAAATAAATAAATAAATAAATAATTCAGAAGTAATGCAACTTCTTTGTATTTTCTGATTGGTCAAATTTCTGTAGCTTGTTGTGCTTTTTGTGAGAAGCAGGAGCAAGGCGCTGGCACTGTGGGGGGCAGCTTTGCTGTGGTAGCAGGATTGCTTGTGCGCCTGGCACCTGACTTCCTGGAGTGGATCCAAACTGGATCGCTATGAGGTGTGGTGACCCCAGTGGCTAGGTGGCCCAGTGGGGGGTGGCTCTTGGCTCTGTCCTGTGGGTCTGGGTCCCTCCCCTTTACGCTGTGCCTCCTGGGCAGGGAGGGGTTGTGGTCACTAGTTGATGCTGAGTGTAATGGGTCAATATCACTGCTTTATGTCTCTCTGCTGGAGTGTTTCAGCTTTGACATGAATTGGGGGAGGGGGTAACATCCAACATCACTGCACAACCACCATACTGCACTACACTAATACACAATACTTGTGTCTGTGTGTGTCTCCATTGTGTTTCACTGTTGGTATATTTTAGCTCTGTGGCAGAAACATGTACCAGTTTTTGTTTTTTTTTGCTTAGATCAGACTGTCAAGGGAGCTGAAGAACACGTTCACCATCACTCTCACTTATGCACAAGAAAACTTGCTGCAAGATCAAATTGCATATAAGAGGAAAAAGGGTTTTTGTCATTCTCGGAAGTAACCCACCACATATATCTAGGGAAAAAAAAAAAAAAAAAAAAAGAAATGCAACACTCTAAACCCAGAGAAAGTAAATTAGACTTTCAGACTATTTGTGTTTTCAACAGTGACACAGATATTCAAGGTAAAAAATATGATCTGGAGTACAAATGTTGTTACAGATTTCAGGTGATGTTTGCTGTGTCCTCACAACCAAATACAATTTTCTTCAAAAGATATTTTATAAACAAAAACAGAACAGTTTGAATGAAGCAGAAGGAGGTTGCTCCCTCCTAGGTGCATTATAGAAAACACTTGCTTTAAAAACAAGCGCAGTGTTCATACCGGCTCTATGATTGTTTCCCATTGGCTAGGCCATTGACATCATGGCCCATAGCCAGAGGCTTTCCTCTTCAGGAAATGTTCACACCTACTTCGCTCAATAGGAGAATTTGACAAATCAAAGCCAGCCCTCACCCTATTAGGTCCTGAAATCGTCTCACACCAGAGAGTTTGCAAAACTTGAGTACACCACTTCAGCATCACCTCATACATTCGTTCCTTTCCACTAAGGACAATGTCTAACATAAGAATTAATTGTATGAAAAACTGATAAATGCATAAACCCAACAGAACATGTTTTGTCCACTTTTAGGACTCTAATCCCTGACTTCTGCACAAAATAGCATACATTCATACATTTTAATGACCTGATCCTAAATGTTAGTTTTCCACTGCTTTTACATAACCAAATGTAGGGCTGAGGAAGTACTGCATTTTATAAAACAACAATTTACAATGACAAAGTACTACGACTTGCATGTTGGGCCAAAATCTTGCACTCCCCATGGCAGAACAACATTGCTATGGAATTTAATCCAATCAACAATTAGATTTCCCTTCAAACCACAAGAAGCAAACTAAATTTGAAGCATATAAATGTCATTTTCTAGGAGACATGGCTGGGCTTGGAGACAGAATAGATCTCAATCTTATCTCATTTTCACTGAGACATGCAATAAAATGAACATAAAGCTTTTCTTTAAGTCAGTAAAACTAGTGAAAATATTGTTTTTCCTTCCCAGGCACCATTAAAACAGCCCTACCTGGCATGGACAGAGAAGTGAAGGAAAACTATCAGGTTGTGATCCAGGCTAAAGACATGGCTGGACAGATGGGAGGGCTTTCAGGGACCACGACAATCAACATCTCCCTCTCGGATGTCAACGACAGTCCTCCGCGCTTTGCTACCCGTAAGAGAACATTTGTCAGCAGTCACATATGTGTTTACAATAGGCCTTAAAACACTACAATGCTTGTCAACACCCTCTAAAAGACAAATCTCTTACATTCACTTCTTGCACTGTATTGAGCCCTGTGGCAGACGTGCCTGGAATAAATATCCCCTTAATCAATGTCATGTTTAGATTCCTTCCGCATGACTGCTGTGGAGTCCACAGAGATTGGCGGCGCCATTGGGCGGATTAAGGCTGATGATCCTGATGTGGGCCGTAACGCTGAAATGGAGTACAGCATTGTTGGGGGTCATGACATGTTCAACATCATCACTGACCAAACTACACAAGAGGGAGTCGTTGTAATTAAAAAGGTATGTCGGCCTTATTCCTAATACCAGTTTTTCCCCTTTAAAATACTTTATTGCATCTCATTTCATGCATATTTTATCTAACCTGCAACCAACATAAAAAATGTCACAGTTTTGCACTAAAGTTACTAAATGGGAATGTCTTTGCTGTCATATATTGGACTTTTCATGCTACAGCCTGCAATATGTTTCGTCAGTAAGATTCAGGAGCTTGTTAACGAGACCCTTTAAAGACAAAAAGCACTTCTAGTAATACTTGGAATTTGTGTCAAAATCTCAAGGGTTCTTCTTTGTTTCTTTTACTGATGCTTTTAAAAGATTGTTTCATCATTGGACCTCTCATGGAGTTTCATCATTTGACCTCTTGTGGTGTACTCAGGTTTTGAGAAAGTAGTCTGTTTAAGGTCGAGCTTATCGCATGTTTCAATTTAAATCAAACTTCAGCCAGCTTTTGATCTTGTCGTGATGAATAAAATCTCTCCCTCCCAACTATTATACAGAACATTTAACTCCACTAGGAATGCAGAAAAGCATAGTCTGAGATCAGAAAATCCCCCTGAACACTTTTTTTTTTTTCTTCATGTGAGAAAGATATGACAGAATTTATTTTTGAACTGCTCTGTAAAATCAGATACCATAAGCCTGTAAAATGAATAATATAAAAGAGTCTTTTGCGAGGAACTCTTTTTAGTTTCCCCCCTAAGATCTTCCAGATCCACCATTCTTGGCATGGATTTGTAACTTTGAATTATAAGAATGACTAAGATAAGGGCAGACGAAAAAATTAAAAGCAGTGAATTGCCTGTCACAACACTGGGGGTGGACTGTTTTTATGGAAAAGTCTTCCTCAGCTTTCCTTCTGATGCCCTTTTATCTCCAGGCACTGGATTATGAAAGCAAGAAGGACTACGAGTTCAAAGTGGAGGTGAAAAACACCTACCTCGATGCGAGGTTCATCCACGGCGTACAATTCAAAGACTATGCCACAATCAAGGTGACGGTTGAGGATGTGGATGAGCCCCCGATTTTCACCAGGAACCCTTACATAATCGAAGTGCATGAAGATACAGCCGCTGGCAGCTTTGTTGGTGTGGTGTCGGCCAGGGATCCTGATGCAGACAACAAGCCAGTCAAGTACGTTACAACATATAACCAAGGATTTCTTCAGCAGCTAAGTGGATGTTATGCTTTATTCTAGAAGATTTACAGTTTTGAAGGTCAACAGCGAAACATAAATATCAAAAAAAAAGAGAAAGGGGATGGTAACATATACAGCGTCTTAATTCTATACGGTGATAATGGAAATGTGGTTTAATCTCAGCCATCAGCACAGCCACGTGTGCAAAAGAGAAGGAAAGAATATTATTCATGGGTCCCTCCAAGTGATTTCCCAGTGGAAGATGGCGGCAGCCCTGTGATGTGTGTACAGACACTGTTTATTTCCCAGAATTATGTAAGTCCTCTGTGGCTCGGCACAAAGTCAAAGAGTCTAATTTGCCGTATCGATTCACACGGGTCAGAGACGCCATCGCGCACATATGGCGCCCGTCCGTCCCTGACACTGAGATGTGCCACTCTCGGGCCATGATACACGGCGTATTGTGTTACATATTCAGATTTCAGCTGAACGTGAGAGGTGACAATGACAAATGAGCGGGCTCGAGAGAAGATGTATCATCGTTTGTCAATGAAGAGGATAGAATACATTTTATCTTGTGAACATTAATAAATGTATTGAGCAGAAAGTCTTTTTTTTAGCTTATGAAAACACATCTTCAAACTTCATTTCAAAGTTTAAAGGAGGATATATGTTTATTCTTTCCTTTCCTCTGGGAATGAATGTATGTATTTCAGTGTTTGTATTGCCTATTAACTCAAAAACTCAGAGATAGCTCAACTTTGTCACCTTTTTTGGAGCCAACTAAAGATAAAAATATGTTATCTAGTGAGTCATTCAGACTTGCACGGTATTATTACACCATAGCTGCTGATCAGTGTGCAATTAGCCAACTTATTTTTAACTTACCCAACTTCATATAATGCATGTGCTTTACCTCAGAAGTGAACACTGATGCTCATTTCAAAAGAGACCTACCCAGAAGGGGGATGGAGTGAAGTGGTCCAGCTCCTACGAGCTGAAAATTGGCTTCATCCCTGTGGTATTTTGACCTGAACATGTTACAGATATTTCATTTACCCCTTCCCAATGAGCATCACTATTGGCCTGCAGATTATGCAAAAGTCATCAGTCATTTTTAATCACACAAAGCATGATATAATATATACTCGCAGCACACGAAATGGAGGGATAAAATCTCAGCTTTAGGTCTACAAATTTTTTTACGTGAATAAAACACAATTCCAACATAAAGTGGCTCAGTGAACTGAGACCTGAAGGAACCAGGTTTCCAATGTTAATTCCTTTCAGGACTCTTCCCAGTAGAATTATGCTGGGACCTGCAGTAAATCATACTGGTACTGGGACCTCCGGTCATTTTGGTGGCAACATAAAATGACTGCTATGGTTAGAATGGCTAAGCTAATCTGAGATTTCTCCTCAGATCCTTCCAGACCAACCACTACCAGTCACAGTGGTCTGTTAGTACAATACACAAGAAAATATGACCATGATATGTTTTTTTATTCACAGTTCAGACATAACAATATATTTCAAAGTGAAACTATGACAGCAATGGGTAGCTGTCATGGCCAACAGCAGAGCCAGTGGCTTGCTGTCAAACAATCACATCTATCTGATATGGTAATAAATAAATAAATAAATAAAATAATACTAATAAAAACACCCCCTGTACAGTTGGTATGGATGTCAAATAACTATAGAAATCAAAACTAATTTTTGTATCAGGCTGTAGATATGTTTAATTCTGCTGCAAAGTTGGCCACTTTAACACAGGAGTCAATTGGTTTTGGAGCCATCACCTAGTGGTCAGTAGGCAAGGCAAATTTATTTCTAGAGCACAATTCATACACAAGGTAATTCAAAGTGCTTTACATCTACATAAAATCACAAGAGGCAAATA
>JBAMYA010000013.1:14396108-14407047 GCA_037176975.1 Arrhamphus sclerolepis
AGGCAGCCAGTGTAAAGACCTCAGAACTGGACTGATGTGGTCCACCTTTTTGGTCTTTGTGAGGACTCTAGCAGCAGTAGATGAACTGCAATAAAATCATGTTTCCTGCTTCAATCTGGGGGTGGGATGGTTGACACTTCGAACAAGAGAACAGAAACTAGCAATCAACAGGTACATTCAGTTTGGGTGTGTAATTTTTTTTATTTTTATTCTTCCTCCACAAACAGTTAGTTCCAGTGCTCTCACACACTGGCGGCCATGCATGTCACCTACAGAAATATTTGGGTTCATTTTAGCTGTTTAAAGGATTGCAGCTTGGGAACTTTAATGGTAAACTTTAACCTAGTTAGCAAATAAACTCCTTCTCTGGTACAGGTATGTCGAGAAACAAATTTCTTTTCCACTTTGAACCTTTGTCGTTAAGAGTGAAATACTCAATTGGGGCCACATTAGTTGGGTCACACACTCTTTCACTGTGTAATTCACTGATACAACTACACCCTGTTAAGTCATTCCTAAGCTATGGGTTCTATGAACATATTGAAGAGTTCAACTTATATAAACAAAACCAAATCTGATGTTCGAAAGGGAATACATTTAGTGACCAACGGCACAGACATTTCTAAACGTACCAAAATGGTGAATTTGTAAAATCCTTTAAAATATTAATAATGACCAAGAGAGTAAACCATAGAAACACTTAATGCGCTCTATGCTGGCATGTGCTGATAAGTTTAATACATATATTGGTATTAATGTGAACTTTTGTTCTTACAGATACTCCATTGATCGACACACAGATCTTGAGAGGCTGTTTAACATTGATTCTGTGAACGGCACAATCACAACACTGAAAGCTCTGGACAGAGAAATGTCCAAATGGCACAACATCTCTGTGGTGGCCACAGAAATAAGTAATCCATGCTTCAATATCTTCAATAGTTTCATGTTTGACTTTCACTGAGATGTGTTTGTTCCCCTCACAGCTTTACTAATGATGTGTTTATTTGCTTGCAGACAATCCTCGCCAGACAACTCGCGTGCCCGTGTTCATCAAGGTGCTGGATGTCAACGACAACGCTCCGGAGTTCGCCACGTCTTACGACACGTTTGTCTGTGAGAACGTCAAAGCTGGACAGGTGTGTGTGTGTGTGTGTGTAAAATGTGTCATGTGAGTAAAAAAAACAAAAAAAAACAATAAAGTGCAATTATTTTCACGAAAGGTTAGTTTAATCATTTGACCAATTCTTCAAGTTACTTTAAATCTGTAAATATTGACTCAGGCTGTCGTGTAATGTTTCTGAGTTATAATCACAATAAAAATCATGTTAATGTGATTATGGTTCATAGATATTGAGCTGCACACTGCAATTATTTTCACAACAATTCATAGAGCAATGACGCTACAAATCTATCTGTAGTGAGATGTTGCATGACTGAAATGGTGCAAAGCAAATTAAGAGCACACACAAAGAGCTTGTGGGTAATATATGTTTTTCAGTCTATTTATAATGAAATATATTACTCACTACACAGTATTACAGATGCTCCAATTATCCAAACACAGCCACTAATTGAATGCTATATATATTAGACTCCAGGCTTTATAAATCAACCCATTTAAGAGAAACTATAAACTTTTATTGTGGCAGTTTTGTTGTTAAATGCTTAATCTTGATCATTTATGTCTTATTTTTTTTAGCTGATTCAAACAATAAGTGCTGTCGACACAGATGAACCTCTTGTTGGGCATAAGTTCGTCTTCAGTATAAGTGCTACCAACCCGAATTTCACCATCGTTGACAGGGAAGGTAAGTTTCCATCTTTTTCCCTAAAACCTACCATATGTAAAGTTCTTCATGTATACAAAAATGTTTTTAAAAAGTCTTTGGTAGATTTATGATTTATAGGTTTATATATATTATGAAAATTTGATAAATAATTATGTCAGATGTAGGTACAAAAATAGCTTGATGAGATTAGATTAGTAATGTATATTTTCTTCATGACTACCTTATGACAAAGCACATTTTTTTGTGCTGAGCAATAATAACATTACACAGACAAAAAAAAAAAAAGCTGAAAAATCAGTGTTGCTGACAATCATTGACATATACCAGATTGTCCTCAAAAAATGTTACTTTGCATGGAGCATATTGATATTAATTCATATTTTCTCTTCCATTTTCTTTTTAAAATCTGAAAATATTGTGACTACCTTTTTTTCCAAATAAAAACAGTGGCATCATGACAAAAACTTTGGCATTTACAGAGTTAAAAGGTCAGATGTGGGTGAAAATATTTAGCTAAATAAAAGTAGAATAAATAATAATCATATTTTATAGAGATTTCTTTAACAAAGCTGTTATTTTTCTTTTTTGCCTCTGTGATACAGTGTGACCAACAACAGAACAGGTCTCAAGGGTTAAATATGAGTTAGACTGCTCAGTCAGTCATCTGTCTTCGCAGAGAGGAAAGAAAATATAAACTGAAATTCTGTCATGTAGCATCATTTCGCTAGCTGGACTTTTTCATTACTGCAAGCTTTGCTCATCTCCATCTTGCTGCAGATAACACCGCCAACATCTTGACACGGAGGGGAGGTTTCAGCCGTCGAGAGATGAGCATGTACTTCCTGCCTGTAGTGATCTCTGACAACGACTACCCCATTCAGAGCAGCACCAGTACGCTGATTGTACGCGTGTGCGCTTGTGACAGCCGTGGAAACATGCAGTCATGCAGCCCTGAGGTCCTGCCCTTCTCAGATGGTCTCACCACTGGGGCTCTGGTGGCCATACTGCTCTGCGTCATCATACTCCTTAGTAAGTCCCTTTGAGTACAAGTCTATGTGCAGCAATAGCATTTCTGTACGAGCCTGTTTACTTCCTGTATAATATTAAACCACTGAGTTAATAGTTGTGCCACAGAAACAGCACAACTCAAGTCACCAAGGTTGATGTACTGCAGAAGCAATGACGAGAAAGAGCGGCAATCTTGAAAACAAACCAGTGAATCACGGAAAAAAAGAAAAAAGACTGATTGTTTCACAGCTGTCATATTCTCAAGTACAAACAAAACACCCACACCTCAGCATGACCCTGTAGGAGGGTGTCACATTGCCAGATTTTGAGTGAACACAGCTCAAGCACATTTCCTTATTTGTACTGATCTGTGTACTGTAGTGAGCCATGGAGCCCCCAACACAGCAGAAAGGAGACACATTGTTTTTGTTCTCTCTCTCTTTTTTCTTTACACTTCCACTAACTCATTTGCTCAGTCCCCACTGTACTTTAGACTTCGGTGAAAATGCAGATCATCTAAGTCTGAGGGAAACTTTTGCATCTTGAAAAATGTCTCTTGGCAATAATGAATCAGGTACTTTTGGTCAAAATATGGTTTTAGACATTTAAATGACCCTTGGTGGTTCCCTGTTTTAATAAGCCTATCAAAACCTTTAGAACATGTTCAGAGAAAAAGGAAAGTTCTAACCCATTGCTGTTATGCAAATATGTGTTTGTAGAATAAGATGAAGGTATTCTATTACCCGTATATTATCCGTAAGTTATAACTGATGACCATTAACGGGGAAAGTTAGCATCAAACGCTTACTCTTAAGATATTAAACTGAAACTTAATCAAAACTGAATGACTGGCCGCTGACACTTCAGTTGAGGCAGTGGTCTTCAACCCTGGTCCACAGTGCCCACTGTCCTGCATCTTTTAGATGTTTCCCTGCCTCGTCACGCCTGATTGGATGGCTATCAGCTTGTCTTGAAGGTCTGTCTGTCAGGTGAGTCTGTCAATGACCCACTGATTACAGCCAGGTTTGTTTGAGCAGGAAAACATCCAAAACATCTAGGATAGTGGGCCCTGAGGACCAGGGTTGAAGAACATCGAGTTGAAGAATATCCTTACCTCCCCCCAATGATCCTTGCTGAAGACAAGACACTGAACAACCTTGCAAGGCACAGTATGTAATGAGCATTATTAGGGCTGCAACTATTGGCTGTTTTCATAGTTGAGGCCATAATGGTGTTGAGAAATAACAGGTCACGCACAACTCACCACTAGCTAGTAGATCGTAGAACATACAGACATAACCGGGTATGAAGATATGCGCAACTCTGTCTTCACCACCCCCACGCTCAGGAAATGAGTTACCAAGAGTTGTTTCAATACCAATATGACCATATCGGTACTAGCGAGTATTTACAGGAACACATTTTTTGTAAACAGAATTCCATTTATCCTTTGATGCTCTAAAAGTCATCACAGGAAGTTACGCAGTACTATCATGTAGCGTCCTGTTTTGAACTGCCAGATTTAAAAAGATGCGGCAAGTGATTTGTTGGCCACAAGTAGCTGTCTGCTAATGAGGCATTGTTTTAGGTTTGAAAATCATATTTTGCAAACTGTTATGTGCTAATTATGCAAGCCTAGGGATTCCAGAGTTAGTATGGAGATTGCTAAAAATAAAAGAAGCAAGCAATCAAGCACTAAAGGAGCTGTGAAAAATGTATTTTTTTTCAGAGGGAAAGATGGATAAACAGACATGATTCATTGTCCAAGATGACAAGCACCTGTTGGTTGTATTTTTGCATAATGTGCAGTGCAGGTTCCTGGGTCTGAAATGGCTCTCTTAAAACTGTATGAGACTGATCATATTTAATGTCAACTAAAAGTGCAGATAAAATGCTTTATGACAAACACCTGATGTTTTCAAATATCAAAATATAAATGCCATTTCATTTTTCCATATTTGTGGCTCCTTTTTTTTTATTTTAATAATTAGATGACTTGATTTAATGGATGAAAATTAAAAAAAAAAAAAGTTATTGGAACACTTCTAGTAATTACGAAAGAGAAAATGAGGGAGTGACCAAAAAAGACCAAACCAAAGGAGATCTTTGTTGTAAAATTGACTTAATATGAATGGCTATTGGTGAACCCCTTTAGCCACAATAGTCTCCTAGCTGAAAAGACGCTTTTGTTCTGTTACAATATTTCATATAATCAGTTATGTTGACTAATCATCAGTGCTCTTAATAATAAGAGAAAGACTGAGACATGATTCTAAAGTGGATTGGTGGTGAATACATTTGAAGAGGTCCAGGCCATAAATGTCTCACATTTTTTATATAGGAGCTGAAAAACTTAAGGAAAAAGAGTGCAGTTTATTTGGGTAATAGGCCACTATCCTCTGCCAGAACAATGCTTTTGTACCTTGGCAGCTTGTCACCCTTACTGTCCAATGGGTAGTGATTGTCATCCTGGAAGAGACTTTTCCCTACAGGGTGCTAATGTTATATCATAAGATGAAGGCAATCCTTCAGAATAATTTGGTATTGATCAGCAGTGAGCCTTAGCTATGAGTGGGAAAGAGGACCCAAACTATATCTGCAAAGTGAGTACAATCCATCATATTTCCTCATTGTAGGAGCTGAGGGCTCTGGTTTATCCTTTAATTTGTCCCTGTTGACATCTAGGCTCCCACAGATCAAATGTGTTGGTCATTAAAAGGCTTTTAGTGACATACACAAGAACCCTGCTCAATAATAAATCCTGATAAATATCTGCTGGTTTCCATGGAAATGCCACTGTTTTTAAAATGTAGGAAACATAGCAAAGCTACAAAGACTGATTCTTATTTTTTTATTATCATCATCATTATTATTATTAATAGTAGTATTAGTAAATCTTACAGTATGTTCCAATTGTAGCCATACAGCTCGGTTAAGTGAGGGTTTAAAGATGGACAAAGCCCATAGCTACAAAACACTAAATCAAAAGAAAAGGGTTCCCTATTAGAAAAGAGCTGGTAGGTCTGGCCACTGAAGGACCACAAGCAGAAATAGTGGAAAAGGTACTAACAAATTCTATTTGGCATTCAATAATAAAAACAAGTTCTTTAATTTTATATCTGCTAATTAAAACAATATTCTAAAAGCCTAAACCACAAGACTTAGCTAGGAGCAAATTATGGACTAAAGCAAGCTAACCAAAAACACAACAAACCAAGGTTGGTAACAAACCAAAAAAAAAGGTTAATAAAGAAATCAATCCATGTAAAGTGTTAACCAAAGCCTTAAGTGATCTAGTGTTCACATACTCGTTACTAGTGATCTAGATTAACTACTTTCTGAGGAGAGGCATCTCCAGGTATTTATGAAGTTTAACTGGCAAAGAACCTATCAAAAAAAGACACCAAAACTAGAACTTTGCTAGTAAGCAGGAATCTAATAAACTGAGAGCACAAACCGAAATAGCAGAGGCCAACTGCTCGACACTCGAGACTCTATCTCAAGCAACACTGCCCACTGCGATCACCACCAGATTAGAGACTGGAACATACTCCGCATGCACACCTATTACGCATTGGCAATCACGGGCTACCAGAAGCACCAGAGGAGGTGGTGCATTTATGGACACTGCCGCAGTGGGAAAACTCAGAGGCAACCATAAAGTCATAAAATGACCCGGTTACATAATCAACAGCTATGCTGCCAGTACTTTCTGTACTTTCATGTTTAGGATCCATTCAGGACTGTTCAGGGATTGATTTAGCTAGTGGTCAGTTCTTTCAAATAAGCAGAAACAGAGAGCCAGCGGTGCACATCTTTACTTATCTGTCCAGTCAACATCAACTGCCTCCACTATAACAGTAATGATGCACTTAAAATCTACTGCCAACTTGAAACAGGACTTACTTCCAAATGCTTCATGCTACAACCAATTCAGAGTACAAAAGTCAATACCATGGACTGCAGTGAGTTGCTTGCAAAATTGCATGCTGCTGAGAGCCAGCATGGAGTGAAATATGGAAAAAGAAATCTGTTATTATTAGTCCATCTCTGTCGCGGATGGAAAGCCTGGACTCCAATCTTATTTCAATTAAAAAAGAATGTTTGAGTGAAAAGATGTCATTCTGTCAGTGCTCTCTGCTTTGACTGGATGCTGCTTGGCTTCTTGATATATAAGGTCAGGCTCAAGGTCAGATTTATTTATATAGTGCATCTAAAAACAATCCTGGTTGACAAAAGTGCTTTACAGGTAAAAACAAAACAATATTAATAATGTACATCAAGACAGCAGAAACACATCTAAAAATAATTTAAAATGATAAGATCAACTAAATTTTGAGCAGAGATTTGAATGCAGCAACAGTTTTGGATGTTCTAAGTGATAGTTTTCTGTGAATATGACTGAGAATATGCCTACTAAAAAGGCACAGTGCCTGGTTAGAATTGTGTGTTTGACTCCCAGCCTGCAACCCGTACCCTACTATCTTTGCCCTGGCTTTCTGTCTGCACCGTCAATAAAAGCCACTAGAGCCAAAGAAAAAAAAAGACAGACACATATGGTTTGTGCTAACGCATTTAAAACCTTAGAAACATCCATTAAAGATTAAAATCTATTCTAAACTGGGCAGGAAATCAATGATAATCCAACAGTGTGGTTATAAAAGTGTGTTTGATTGTTCTTCCAAAATCATAAATATGGCCTCTCTTTGGCCAACAACAATAGGGGGGAAGAAGGTAGTTTCTTACAGTTACGAACTGATGTGTTAATCAAGTTTAAATGTAGGCAGAACCGCTTTCCACCTGACCTGGGAAACCAAAAAACAGTGTCTGTTTTGCTTTCATTGACGTCTAAAGAATTCAGGTGTGAGCAATTTTGAAGTTTACCTATGCAGTTTATCAAGGGCCACGGTGATACAAAATATAAAACAAAGAAAGGAAAAGCTTATGTTTCTTAAAAATTGACCCCAGGGGAAGTATAAACTGAAAAAATAGCAATAGGTCCAAAATTGACCCTGGGGGTACCCCAAAGAGACAGAGATATTGACTTAAAACAATGTTATCTCACATTAGTGGTAACTGATTTCTGAGTACATCAAAAATTTTAGCTTTTCAGTAAATCAAGCAAAAAGCACAAAACAAGCTGAAGAGAAGATGTGTCCATCATCTATACCCACTTAATCCAGGGTCACATAGATCTGCTGGAGTCTATCCCAGCTCTCTTTGGGCAAAATAGATGGATGATGGATGAATGGGCATTTTAGCTGAAGCCTGGATATTATTGAATGATTTTTCACTGTTTGCGTGAACCACCTTAAAGCTCAGCTGTGCATTACACCCAGAAATAAGTGAAACTGACTGCTGCACCACAGCTACAGCTGATAAAGGTAGAAGCTGCTCAGTGGCCGATTGATTGGTGCGTCATTTATCGGATACCAAATACCTAAACATTTGACAGGACTCCCTAAAAATGAAAAATATTGCTATTTCACAGATACTCTGAACAGCATACAGTATAAGCTCTCTAAATACATTTTGAAAGGTTGATGGAGGTCTGATGGTTGGGTTAAAAAGTCATTTAAAACTTCCAAAAGATGGGGGGACAAGATTCAGCTCCAGTTTTGGATGATCACGTTGAATGTTGCGGCATAATGAACTGTGTTTGCATCACAGAATGGAGTCTCACCAAGCGCTTGCCCTCAGAGTTTGGAGAGAAGCTGCTTTCTTTTTATCACTTTGTGATTAACATATGGAAAAAAGAAAAAAAAATCATTCAAACATGGATTAAAAAAGAACAAGCAAACAAACAAAACTACTAAGAATTAGTGCTCATGCATTTTTTTTTCTTAAAGATGAGGAAGGAGGGTTGTACTTAGGGATGAAATTGATAAAATCTTGACAATTCCAATTCCATTTTTGATTTTGCTTAATGATTCGGATCTTTATTGATTCCCTTATTGATTCTCATTCAGGGAAAAAGGACAACAAACAGGTTTAATAATAATAATTAAATAAATATTCTTCTGTAGAAATTAACAAAATAAGACAAATTATTCTGTTTCAATTCCACAAGAATTATCCAACATTTTTCTAATAAAAATTACAATTCTGCTATTTAAAAGGAAATATTTGGTGAGCACTCAAAAACAAAACTGTCAGGTGGTGACAAAAACAATCAAGTCAATTCCAATGAATCACTAACATTAAAACATGAAAATGCAACATTCATTTATAGTTACTGCATGCTGTGTGCAAATGTTTCTGCTGAAATATCCACTTTGCAAATATTGTAAGTTGCCATGTTGTCATCTTTTTTAGAGAACCGGTTTTCAATTCCCATCCCTAGTCATACTGGGATTGTCTTATATTTGGATTAACATGTTATTTCAAATTTCATGTTAAACGTTACATTAGACATAAGACAGTTCTATACATTTATTGTGTGCCATCATGACTCCAGTGAAGATGTTGGTGCAGATTGTGGCGACTTGACATATAATTGTAGTTGCACCGAGATTCAGAAAAACATGATTGAGTAGTGAAAAAAATTCACTTCACATAGAATTTCATTATAGCTTTATTCACATTTTTATTTCTCTCAGCTGCGTGTATTTGCAGATGAATCACACATCAGTTCCTCTCAGACTCTAAACTGTATCTCATCACTCAACATAACTGGTGGCATCATGTTTAGAAAGTAAAAAGTCAGACCTCTGTAAACATGAAAATCCTAATATGACATCAAAAATCCAATTACCTCAGCAACTGCGAACCACAATTTAGGATAAAATTAAGGAAGCCAGGGTGTGGAACCCATGTGATTAGGTTCATCTTCTTCAATGCGCGTTATAAATATATGCCATTTTTGTGTCCGATTTAAACAGTAACACATAATAGGCACTTCTCCATCAGAAAATACTTCTCTACAGTCATTCCAGTTCACATTTACTAACACATACAGCAGAATTACAGAACAAAAGTGTTTGAATTTACATGAGAGAGTGGACTGCAAGTATCCATTTAACATACAGATCTAACACCTCAGCCCTCCATTTGTGGCGATATGTAATAGAGCAGATGAAGAAACAACTACAGTGCCATTTGTTTTAGCCTGCAAAACACAAAACTGTGTGGGCATGATCAGGAGCATATCAATAAGTGATGGTTTTCTTCTGCAACACACTTGCATATATTTGAGAAAAGTATTTCTGGCTTTCAGAACATGGAGAATTCACAAAGGTTTCTGTACACGGAATAAATATGTAATTCTGCATCGAGTAGTAGCTGCACTGGCATATCAAGTGCAGTGAAGGTTAAACCTCATGTTGAGCAAAATATCATGACATCTGCTCTTTATCTGACACTTTTTGCACTTGAACCCCCCTGACAGAGTTTCTCATTCACCTCCGTTTGACTCCAGTGGGCAGGTGCTGAGCTGTAACGGCTCGCCATATCTGCTTCTCCTCACTGCAGGCATCTCCGCCATCTATAATCATGCAGTGGTCAGTCACAAATTTTCATAAAGAACACTTTTAAATAGCCATCCACAGCCCTCCTGAAAGCATTGCAATCAACTCCTAGGTGGGGGAGGTAAGTAGAAAACTGCTGTACCTGCTGTGAGAACAGAAAAGGGAGAGCAAGATGGAGGAGTGGAGCTCAGGCTAAATAAAAGGTTGTGCCACTTTATTTAAAAACTTGCCACAGCATAGCACCACTCACTCTCTCTGCAATCTCTGATTGTCTTTTACCCCTGAGATGAGATATGCGGATGCTTGTTGAGGAGTAAAAACAGAGATCAACCAACCACTTTGAATTTTATAAAGCAAAAGTGCCATTATAGAGAAGGAAAAAATAAGCGAAGAAAAAGCTGTTTCGCTGAATATTTAGTAATAGCAGGTGAATGCCCGAGGCAGTGTCACAGCTTTGTCACTGGTAGCAAATGTGTCTGCTCTCTACGCCTTTGCTCCCCCTCCCTAATGCATGACACATGTTTAGAGGCATACATCTTATGCTTTGCTTTCTTGCTGTTTTTTTTTTTTTTTTTTTTTTTTTTTTCAGTGATCGTGGTGGTGTTTTCTGCCCTGAGGAGAAAGAAGAAGAAGGAGCATCTGATCACCTCCAAAAAGGATGTCAGAAACAAC
>JBAMYA010000013.1:14421632-14441829 GCA_037176975.1 Arrhamphus sclerolepis
CACCCTTCAGTGAGTCATTCTGCCCATGAGTTTGAAACTAAGAATGATTAAGAGTCATGTATATAAAACACCCTCTTAAATGTTATATATATATATATATATATATATATATACACACACACACACATATATGTATATGTATATATGTGTAAATATATATATATGTGTGTGTGTGTATATTTAATTATATTTATATGTATGTGTGTATATATATACACACACACACACACACACACACACACACACACACACACACACATCTACGTACACTCACACATAACACATATGTAAAATCATATTTTCAATGTGAAATGTGGGTTGCTGATAATGGTGAACCCTCAGGAAAACTTCCAGCTGCCTCTCTCAGATGAAATATTTGTTTTACATCCTACAACTGTGCCTGGCCAGCTATCCTAGTTTGACTCTGATATCCAGGTGGCAGCACTGAGGGATGCAGAAGCATCTGCTTCTGGACACCAGTGGTTACAAATGCAGTCTGTCAGAAATATGTGAAGTAGGCAGAGTGACAGCCAGAATGGTATCAACAAAATACATCTAAAACCACACACAGGTTTTGCAGTGAGAAGTTGGTAGTCCAATTTCAATGCTGTAGTGCTGTTATTTGCTTTCAATAAGGGCCCTTGGATGATCCAGAATTGTGTCACGAAGTCTGCCTCCGACCTGCTGCAATTGGTTCGGTACGTTTTGTACTGGTGGAAATTGTTATTAATGGGAGGGTTACGAGACATTTTTCAAAAAAGACAAGTTTTTTTGGAGTGAATCAGGATGACTTGCCATACCAGCAACCAGCAGGCATGAGAATCAAAAATTACATGTATATATTTTTTTCTTTCCTAAGAAAGAGAGAAGATCTAAAAAGCTCATGTGGAAGCTACAAGGGCGTTCAGAGTAGTTTTGGAATAGTAGACTAATTTGTTTTTGTTTTTTTCCCCTAAGTTCATTACAGTTTTTATGTAAATCATGGCAGCTGGCAGCTGCAATTACTTAGTAACTTCTGGAAAGTCTTGAGGGCAGTATTCATTTTCTTATCTACCTGCTGGCAGGAAATGCAAGGATACTCCATTTATTTAAGAGGTGACAGCTTTTTTCCAGGTGGTATGTATATCTCTTCATATGGAGTGGATTTTATAATCCAGTTTCATTACTGGCATTGATCAAAAACAAATTGACCCAGTTAGAATGCAGCAACTGTGGAACCCTTCACATTAGGTCTGCTATGGGTGTTTCACCGTTCAGTGTTTATGATAATGGGCATCTTATTTTCAGGCTACACTGATGAAATTCACCATTTGTGACTGTTCACTGACTATTTTTGATCTGTCCTTGTTGTCATATCTGCACAGCATGAAAATAAACCTGACATAAGTGCCTACTTGCATGAATGAATGTGCCAGTTCTCATGAAACCAGTCATCAAAGGCTTGAATCAATGCAGCTTGTCTTCCAGACGTTTCACCTCACAATAGGAAGGCATTATCAGTTTCGAGTATTACCATGACCTACATGACTGAGAGTCTACACCAGCCCCTACTGACCCACATTTAACCCCTTCAAAATGTAACTAAATCATAAAAGCTTTGGATGTAATCCAATCCAATCCATTAGAGCATTTCATAAACTAAGAAAGTCATAAAAACAAATATCAGAGAATTGCTCTCCATTGTACAGTAGACATTAGGGATGGTCATCAAGCCAGCATATTTTGCAGTGCCAGCATTTGACAGATTACAAAATGTTCATTCCGCCCCCTTTAGATAATCTCTGTCAGCAGCGTCTGGCTTTTGTGTAGGGTGTGTACCAGAGGTCAGCACTGATCTCATCTTCCATTTTCTGCGTTCGTTAAGCCCCATTCTGCTAAGCGTGTCCAAATTGGGTAATTCTATGTTCAATTAAGCAGGGCAGACACAGGACATTCAACACAATGTCAATGAGATGCCACAAAGAGTGAGCTATCAATTTGATAGACAGTCAGAGAGGTGGATAATAAGGTGTTGTATGTCCCCTGATTCTGCACCACCCAAGGCCATCCTTGCAATTGAATTACACCGGTGCCTTGGTAAGTCACTGCTTATGGGACTTCATGCATTGCAAAAAGCCACCTTGCAGTGACTGGCTGTTGTATAATTGTGCAGTGGTCTATGGCTATCATGGCAGTGTCTCCCTACCAGCCATGGCCATGAAGCCAATATAAAGAGACCCGCTAGGCCACACAAAGCACTGCAGTTGCCTTTCGGCGGGTAGCCAACATGAGAGAGAGGAGTAAAGATGGGAATTAGGGGGATGGGGTGATTCTGCTATGCACAGCGAGCCAAATATCCCTGGGCGACATGCCAAGTGGCCAGTCACAAGGATAGCATGCCAAGAGAATGCCATCCGGCCAGGTTGCAAAGCCCGATAAAATGCTCCGCGGGTTGACCATGGCTGGACACATACATCCCACAATGCAGCAGCCCTTTCTCTGCTCACTGGTTTCTCCATATCACAGCTCACAGCAATAAAAAATGTGCTGAAATAACTGAAAAGGAAACACAGCCAAAGCCAGAACATTCTTGTGATCTCGATGCAACTCTGCCCAGGTGCAAAAGTTTATCCCAAGGTTGGCGAAACAGAGGAAACGATTCAAAGTTTTGATTTTGTTTGGACATGACGCCCAGAGCCAATACACTGACATTTCTGTTGTTCAGCTTCTGAATAAAAGTTCCCTGGGGTATTCAGCATCTACCTTCTCAAACTCAAAGGATACGACAGAAAGAAGTATAAAGTAGTTTGGAAAACTTTCAACAGTGTTCAGGAGCTCAAAGACTAGCAAGAGAAGAATAGAATAATGGTGAGTCAGTTCAGCATTTTCCTGGCATCATTCCTTTCAACATGAACAATTGGGTTTCTGTTTTGGTGATTAATAAGCTGAACAATAGACCTTGAATTTCTTTTATCAGATAAAATCTAAACAAAAAAAAGGAAATGAAAAAAAAAAATCATCACTTTTCGAATGTGGTCTCATCCATTTGTGCAGAACAACAAAAAGAAATCATTTGATTGTACACGAGAGGTGCAGAAGATTCACAGCTCACAAAGTGCTGTACACTGTAGGGCTGGAATATACTTGCTATATTTAAAACCCAAACACATCATGGCTGAAGCGCATCCTGTCAGACGTGCACGTCCTCAAAAATACACAATGCAAGGAAAGACTTTTTTTTGTCAAAAAGTCATGATTTAGCAAATTATTTCAAAATATTTTACATTAGAATGTTGCTCCAAAGCTTGTGGTTTTTTGTAAAATTAAACTTTTAATAAAAAGTGACAAAAAGTTGAAATTATAGAAAAAAAAAAATTATGATCTTATCTCATAATGTATAAAACTTTACATTTTCCAAAAATTTAAGTTAACAAGTCACAATTGTTTTTGCAAATTTGAAAATTTTCAACAAAATTAAAATATTTAAATCTTTGATTTTACAAGAAAAAGTAGAAAAGTCTCAATTTGTGTTAAATTGCAAATTAAAATAAGACTTCATGAAAAAATTGTAAAATTTTTCTCTCAAAAAATGTTTTTAGTATAAAAGTCATAATTTTATGATAAAAGTCATTTATTCTGTGAAATGTAAAATTTTATGATTAATTCTTTTTTTTTTAATGGCAAAGTCCAAATAGTAGTGGGAAATCTGACAACACAGTTGCTTGAGATGAAAAACAAGAACAAAAACAAAACAAACAAAAAAACGACCCTTTAATGGTAACCACGGTGATGACTTAGCCTGGGATGAAACAGAGTTTGAAGAACATAACATCTTCAGTGGTGCTGGTGTTGCTTTTTCAACCTGTATCCTCAACAAAAAGCAACTGTCCCACTTCTTGTATATGGTTATATTTGTGACCCTGCTCTGCAATCTGTCCCCAAGTGGAGACCTCTGGTATTACATGTACTACTCGCATAATATGGAAGCAAGCAACGTTCCACGCATACGGATGCGAACGCTTTGTCAAACCGACAGGCTACAGTAGCTGGAGACTTCCAACTATCAACCAACAACTGCAGCACATTTGTGATGCTGTTAAGGCTCTGCCAGCATTGGGTTTAATAGTATGGACAGGAGGAAGTGGTGGACTTGTAAACAATGAGAATTTAAGAAACAAGGTAATGGGGGCATTGACAGGTGTCCACTCAAATACTCCACTTGACTGTGATGGCGCTCTCGGTCCTGGCACGAAGAGTGATCTACTGGCATGCACGTCAGTGGCTTGAAATCCAACTAGTGCTGCATTTAGTCTCTTCAAGCCAGTTGCTCTGGGTGGTTTTTCTGTTTTTTTTTTTTGTTTTTTTGTTTTTTTTTAAATTTATTTCTTTGGGTTATTTTGAATGCTCACATTGAAGATTCACAGAACCAACACTTTAGACAGGAATTTTCTTTATTCTGCCAGTAGGCCTTTAGCAGTTACTGTTATCACCTTACAGCAGGAGGTTTCTGAGTTTGAACATGGACTTTGTACAAAATCTGGCTGTAGACAAAACATCAGAAAGGTAGGAGTGCTGTTAAAAGCAAAAACAGTCCGTGGGTTTTCAACCTGCTGGTCATCTGGGGCCTTTCTGTGTGCAGTTTGCATGTGCTCCCTGTTTCAGTGTGACTTTTCTCCTGGTGGTCAGGCTTTCTTTAACAGAGCTTTGACTGTAGGTGTGAGTGGAAATGTTTGTCTGCCTGTCAGCTTTAGTCATTTGAGGGACTAGCGGCGTATCCAGGGTATTGCCTGCCTCCTTTCCATTGTCACTTGGGGAAAACAAAAAAACAAATGCTCCACAAGATGAGGCAGGTACACGATACATGGATGAAAAAATCAGAATTCGATTAGACTTGTATCTATGAAAAGTGAACTGGAGTGTTCTCAACCCTTTTGAAAATTTTATTTCATCTGACTAAGTAAATAAGAAAGAACAGATATTTTATACTGAGAAAAGTACATAGACAATTGTATTTGGATTCCTGCAGGAGCCAAGATAACATCTTTACATTGTTTTTCTTCTTTAGTCACATCACAAACAGTCCAAAAGCTGTCAAGTCTTTCTTTGAGTCTTGGACTAGGAAGGCGAAGAGGCTAAGGGGTGGAAATGTGATTGGGCCTACCAATACCTCTAGAAGCAGAGGGCCTGAGGATAGCAATAATAATATCCCTCCCATAAAAAAGGACACACCATTATGGCTTTACTTTATGTTATTTTGTAGCACTGCAACTTACTGAGTGTGATATCCCTCGTGAGTAGGTATAACGTCCAAAATTCCCATTGAACAGGACTGGGCCTATGTCACATATCAACAATAAATGAAGGCTAGCTTCCAGAGCCCTTTCAGTCTTGCGCATCGGACATCACGGCAGAGGCGCCTAACAAACCAAAGAAAATAATGACAGAGGATGTGAGAAAGAGAAAGTAACTGAGCAAGAGATGGAATGAGAGTAAATCTCAGGAAGACTTACAGCTGGTAACTAAAAGAGACATGCATGATCAAGCTGAATGTGGATCTCTCCCGTTGTTGTTGGACAAGTAAATTTTCCTGTAAACATAAAAGCTGATATTTGATCTTGTATATTTTATGGTCTTATTAGGCATGGCTGAAACATAGTCTGTCATCCTGACTATCTAACAGACACTAGCATTAGTTATTCAATTATTAGCAGCTGTAACCAGCAACATAGTCAAATTGGTTTGGAGAAATGTGTTTTGCACGTTGTTGTTTAACGATGCCAATACTAGTGCTAATACAATGCCAATATAGATGTGGACTGTGAGCAAAATGGCTAAAACAAAAAAAGAGAAAAGCCTGTAAATTCACATTAATTTGCTTCTTCACAGAACCTTGTACAGGTTGGAATACAGAAAGAACGCTAAAGATATCCAAGGATGTTATCATTGACTAATTGCATAAACATTTGCGTAAGTCTGAGTTTTATCAGGTTGCCTTTTTCTTGGTTCTATTTGCAGGCTTGTAAGTAAATTCGTGTATAACATGGCGACTGTTGTAAAAAACTAATTTGCTCAGATGCCAGTAGGGGATGCTAAAATCTCAAAATTGAAAAGTTGCTCTCGATTGCTTTAAAAATGTATGACAATTGCCTTCACCTGCCCCCACCTGCCCCTGCCCCACCTACCTCCCTCATCATTAACTCATCTCATACGTACAGGAACATGGAGAACATCTTTCTACATTTTTCTTCCACTCACTGTGTTCCCAGACATTTAAAAATAATTCTAGAATGCCTTTTATTTTATTGACAAAGATTTGATTCATGTTGTTAGTTACTGAATGTGCATTCTGGGTTCTGTGATATAGTCTTATTTCTAAATGAGTAAAAAGGATGGCTGAATAAAAACACCAGGTTAATGTCAAACAGAGCAGTGTAATGATAAAATTAGGCCTGACAGACAAAAAAGCCAAAGTGACACAGTGAGGTGTGAGAATTGTGAAAATTATAGCTTATGACACCGGTATCCTTAAAAAAAGACATGACGCATCTAAAAAATGTGAAAAGAAATTTGTTTCTCAATCTAAAGGGATTTTGTAAAAGGAGATAGAGGGAGAGTACTTAGTTCAAAAAGTAAGCAGGCAGGTGTTCCCATGAGAATGTTCAGGTCCCTACCATCCCTTCTGTGACCGAATCACTTATCTATTTAACAAAGAAAAGAAAAAAGACTTGTCATATGGAAGTAAATAATCAAAGTACCATATATACACCAGATAAGAACAGATTAATTTGAATATTTTGTGACGACTGCACATGTTAACAACATGTATCGTTCCAAGAAGGAGATGAGTCAGCAAAATGTTTGGTCCTGAACAGGAATGGGTGATGTATTAAAACCCAAAAACAAAGGTCTCCTTACCCAAATGACAGTGATTGCCCAGCTCAACTGAATTCCAACATAATTCCTCTCTAAACTTCAAAAAATAATTGATTTCAGTGGCTAGATCTTCCCAAACTTTAACCAAATACACTGTCACACAGCAATCAAATTCTTACCTCACGCTCCAGCCCAGCTACAATTTGTCATGGTAATCCTACGGATAAGAGTGTTAAATCCCCCCAAAAGTCTTCTGTGCATCATTAAAAAGGGTATGGACATGTTTTCCCTCTTTAATTTGGAGGATTTGTTGACTCCTAATATGTCAAGGAGATCCTGTTAAACCCATTACCAGTCAATGAAATGCCAGAATAATGAAGGATTAAGTGTAAAAGGACTAAAAGGTAAACTGATGGGTGTGGCAGCATTTCATACAAAACAATACAAGAAAAGTTGTAAGCTGTAATTGGTGCACCTCAAACTAAATAGCACTGGACTAGCTGAGGAGCAGGAGGACCCAGAATGGTAAACTTAGCTGCTAAGCTAATGGCTAGTTTCAGGATTATTGATTTTGAATTTAAGTTTGCTACCTGCTAGCTATGCTTTGCTGACAACAATAGCTGTGAAAATGACAGCTGCAGACTAGATCTTTGGTTAAATTAAATAGTTATGTGAACACACCAGCTCTTAAAACAGTGACAGGCTAAACATGAAGTAACATGAAGTAACTGAGTTGGACCAGAGCTGGAGAAAAAGAAAATTGTTATTCATTATCAAAATAAAGTTGCTCCTTACAGAGTTGAGAATATATGCTGTGCAGTGTTGATTGTTAAATTGTAATTGTTATTTACTTTAGTTTTATGAAATAATGGGGTCTGCCAGATATAGTAATTTTAAGACCAATATTGGTGATGTAAAGATGCAATGTTCTGATTTAGATTCAGCCACAGATGGTTTTCATCCAGACACATTATCAAATTTTCCAGTTATTTGTTATGTGCAGCTATGCTCGTACTGCAGGATAAAGAAACCCAAATTGGTTTTTGCTCATATCAGATTTTTTTTTCTTTAATAGCTGTCTGAAAAGCTGACATGACATGGCATGAAATATAAATTTTGTTTTTCACCTGTGTTACTTTCATATGTGGTCCTAAATTGGATATGTAACTGATGTTTTCTGAGGCAACTTTGATGTGAACTGTCCAGTTCGTTTTTGATGTAACTCATTTTCACAGAGGGCCACATCAGTGTTATGGTGGCCCTCAAGGGGCCAGTGTGACACTGTGCTACTGGATAACATGTACTCCAAAACACGTTATTGAATGAGCGCCTCTACATTGATTGTTATTAACTCAAGTGACAAATATTGTCAGGGTCATGCAAAAACATTTTTGGCTGAAGCCAAGAGGAAAGGGCACACTAAGTAAATTGACATTTATTTATATATTTTGTTTTTATTTAATGAGTTTTTGAATATTGCATGATTGCAGTTTCTAAGGATGAAAATACAGACTTTTACAAAATCAGAACTTTGACATAAAATTACAATGTTGTAAAAATGAATGACGTAAAATTGCTGGTTTTGTGATGTTTGTAAGAATTTTGTTGTGAAATTAAAAAAAAAAAAGGTAAAAGTTTTACTCAACTTTTTGGATGGATGGATGGATGGATGGATGGAATTTTATTAATCTCCGAAGGGGAATTCAAAAATGATGTCGTAAAATCGCAGAATTTGCTAAATTGTTGCTTTTGAACACTAAACCTATATGTTGTAATATATCGACTTTCACAAAATTTAAGCTTTTTCATTTAAAATCATGAGCTTGTGTCCTAAAAAATATTTCTGTGTAAAATTGACAGAAAAACAAAACAAAACATTTGTAAAAAATAAAAAGAAACTGGTAAGAAATCTGGTTGTCCTCCATCTTTTACACTATGTTTATGTACCTTTTTATTATGAAGTGCAGAGAAAGTGGAACACACTAAGAGCTGAGGTAAAGTAAAACCATCCATCCATCATCTATACCCGCTATTTCTTATGCAGGGTCACGGGGGTCTGCTGGAGCCTATCCCAACTCACTTCGGGCGAAAGGCAGGGCTACATCCTGGAGAGGTCGCCAGTCCATCGCAGATAAAGTAAAACCCAAATAGCTTTTTTATTTATTGGAAAAAAATAAATACAAAAGAAATAGCTGAGGTTTGCTTTGTGATCAGTCAGTAAACCTCTCATTTCTGTTGCTGAGGACGTTGCAGGTGCATTAGCCGCCTTCAACCACCTGTGAGACAAATTCAAGTATGTTAGTCTTGCTCATGACTATGGAAAGAATGGAGTGGGAGATTGACAGGTAGATCATTGTAGCACCAACAACAAAGCAGACTCTAACAGGCTGTTGTGGTGAAGAGAGAGCTAAAAAGCAGAAGCTGTCTATTCTTTGGTCCATCTCTTTTCCAACCTTCACCTGTGGTCATAAATTGTCAGGAGTGGTCGATACTATGAGTAAGATCACAGATACAAGTGACTCAAGGAGTTTCCCTCACAGGATGGCTGAATTTTCTTTTAATGAGAAGTGGCATCAACTCCACTCCATAATGGTAGAGCTTCTCAGCCTATCTCTAAGAGGAGCCAGTTGAGGTGGTTAGAATAGAATTGACTCCCCTGGGGAGGTGTTCCAGTCATGTCCACACAAAAGCAGGTCCCCGGAGCAGACCCAGGACATGCTAGGGAGATCGTATCACTTGGTTGGCTTGGGAACTCCTCACTTTTCTCCGGGAAATAGCTGGAGGAGGTGGCTGGGTAGTGCAAGTTCTCAGCCAATGTTCAGGCTTATGCTTCCTCCGGCTGAACATGGATAATTGCAAATTAATGGATAGAAATCCTCTAATGTGCAGCACAATCCATACATGTAAAAACCTGAGCACTTTTGACTTTATGTCCACCTCTGGTAGCTGTGAACATGATGACATAACTCATTTCTTGCTGTGGCACACTAATGACCAAAGTCATTTATAGTCATTACTAAGAGCCACAGAAAAGACTCAAGATTGATGGTCAGTGACAGTGATGCTCAAACTCAAAATAAGATATTTCAGCACATACTGCATATTCTTTCTACATACCTATTTTGGGCCCAACCAATATTAATTTATTGGCAGATTTATACATCTGATCCTGTTTTCCAAAAAAATGATTATCATTACTGCTTTACATCAAGGAAAAGTACAAAATTTACAACATAGGTATTACTTTTCCTACTTACTCTTAAGCTATGTTGTCATGACAGGCAGCAAACTCTCTTAACTGTGGCTGATTTGTGGACCATTAATCTGGCTTTGCCTGGGTCCCCATGAGAAAAGCATTTTGTTGCTTCTGTGACTGGAATCGCCTGGGCTCTGCAATGAAATATCATCGATCCAAGTAACAATTATCTTCTGAAGGCAGCTCAAAAGCCATAGCATGGCCCTGAATTCAAATTGACTATTATTCTCTTTTCAATTAACAGAAAAGAAAATGTTAAGCAAAAAATCTTTTTTGTCTCTTTCATCTTTGAAAGCCACAGCAGACAACTGTTTGAGGGTGGCTTTTAGTTTGAAGAAGGTATACAGATATACATACATATATTAAAATTCATTGTATTTGATGTGGTGATGTTTTAAAATATGTAATCCAACAAGTGACTCAGATTTGAGGAGTACAGTGACATCACAGATCAGAGTGGAATGATACAGCCTCCCTACCTTTTCTCCATTCAGCTCTACATCACCTTGCATTTGCTGTGCTTTGGAAGCTGGCAAGGCTGACCTGTACCTCAGATTTCAAAATATGTAAATCTTTCCGATGGAATTCCCTGTAGATACTAGACAAGCTATGTAATCACATGACCCATAAATTTGGGTCCAATGACTAGCTGCTATTCAAGCACGCCAAATGACATCCAGGCATCTGACTGGCCAGCTTCATTGCTTAATATAAACTGATCTGATGTGGTACAAAAATAATATGTAACCATAGATAAAAAAAAGTAAAAGAAAACAATTTTAGTACAAAGCTGTAAATTTTTAATTCTGCTGCAAACTTTTAACATAAGGAGGTCAATGGGGATTTGCTCTGTTTCGGAGCCAGCACCTCGTCAGTCGAGGAACAACAAAACATACTTATGAATGAGCTTCAACCTGGAAGTGGGATGGTTATGGTGGAGTAAAGTGACTGCCTCCTACAACCTTCTGCTATGAATACAGATGTAAAGACATGTTTTCGTCTCTGTACATGTGTGACATAAAGTCATAACATGCGTCCTTTAAATTGGACAAATGAGTAAAATCTGCGCTTAGAATATCAATTAAATTTTATTGTTTTGGGCACGCACTATGATCATCCATTATGCTCAGAGCGAATCAGTGTTAGATGTGTAATTTCTGTAGATGCAAAAACGAGAAGGCTAAATCATTTTAAAGTAATTACTGTGAGTTGCATTTTGGCAGCAGTTCAACATGAGGACATTTAACCTCCACAAAATGCCTCTAAATAAGACCTGCAGAGCCTCAATAGAGGGTAAAGGCGATAGAGGACACTCGTCTGTTGTTTCATGGTTAGCTCTCCTACTGATGACGGGTGCCAGCTTGGCTAGTCCACGTCAATACAACTCGTACGTTTCATATTTATGACGTCCTGTCCTTTTTACCCCTAAGAGCCTGCGATGCATTATTTATGCCGCCAACAAGATGTATTGAATTTTACCCTGACACTTCAATAAGATACTGTCTGTCCAACTTAAGCAAGATAATGAAAATCATAACATTTGTTTGGAACCATCAATCCAATGCTTTCACTTTCATATAAGCCAAATATTGATGTGGTCTTCTGTAATACACCCAGTTTCTGACAGTGACAGAGTGGCAGGACGTCTGGTCAAACACATTTACATCTGTTTTCAACACCTTTGTCGCAGACCTATTATGGCCCATTGTATTTGTCATGTTTAACATTAAAAGTCCATGAATTTTTAATGACCAACATGCTAACACTTGATCTTCTGTGTTGAGAAAGTGCTATATTTAGCACTTAGCTCAGTCAGGGAGGCATATCAGCTTGAGGAGGGTAATATGACCTTAATGTGTCGGACTCAGAGACCTCACCCGTCAATATTGCATCAGGATCAGCACTTTTGCAACAGCACAGGGTCTTCCCCCTGAAACTCTTGAGAGCTTTCCTCATTTACCGTTTGCAAGAACAACTCAACTGCATCGTATCATGGTGTTAAGGCTGGTTTCTTTCATAAAAGGCGTTTTTCAGGTTGGTCATGATAAGGAGGTGTCAATTCAAGATTAATTGGAAACAGGATATAAAAGGTTGCGAAACAAGTCAAATGAAGCCACTTGGCACATGCTATACATCAAGTCCCTGTTATCTCCAAACACATCGGATTGCTTCTTAGATATTAACCTGCAGGTCCAACATCAGGAGCTGCTGTATTCTAAATACTTAAGGTTGACATTGTTCAAGTTACAGGTGAGTTCCTTCCATGCATATCTTATCTCTTTATGCAACCAGAACACGGACAATCTGGTCACCTTTCTTATTCATGGTGATGAGATGTGTCCAAACTGCAACGCTGTATTCATTTTAAGACCAACCAACACACATGGACGCCTTATGAATGCTAATACTCTCTGTCTCTGGCCAAGGTCCCAGGAAAGCAACATGAGGACATGTGTTCTCTCCTGTTCTAATGGTATCTCATTTTTAGCTAAAAAAAAAACAAAAAAAAACAAAATGAATAAATAAAGTGCTGTCAGACTTTGAATTCAATATTTCAGCTCAACACCAACTTGTTAGCTTAACCCTTGTTTTTTCAGCTCAAAAGGGACCTTTAAAAAAATATGTAAAGTTTTTCAATATTTTTTCATTTATTTATGTTTTAAAAGTTTATTGCCTCTAAGCCACATTGTACCATAGTGGAACAACATAATATAATAATATAACATGAGTCCATCTTTAACATAAAATGAATCATATTTCTTAAAAATATGTATGTATTTAAAAAGTCACAAAAGCTGGCAACAACTGTCTGGTAAACATTAAAAAAAATTAAAACTTATCACATTATCTCAAACATGTTCATTCTCATAGGCTCCTCCAAAAATGCATAAGCGGTTACATAAATGTGCTCCTCACGCGACTCACAACTTCCTGAGGACTGTCTGTCATGGAAGAATCTCCATCTTTATCCTCACTCTCTCCCTGCAGGCCTTCCCCGACAACCTCATCTTCCTCCTCCAAACTAAATGCCTCTTCCTCCTCACTGTCATCACGTGGCAGTGCCAGCTGTGCTTCATATACTCTTTTTTCCATAAAAAAAATCAGATTCATTTCCTGCATTAAAATATTCACATTTATTGTATGTAAATTGCATATTTTACACAATTTAAAATCACTTTCATTGCAAATGTAATATAAAATCCAGAGGGTTTTTTTTTTCTTGACAAATGTAATACACTTTTATAAAACCCATTATGTCCAGTGTGGCCCCAAGTGATTCCATGATGGTACAATGTTGCCTCAGGGCAACATACAGTTTGGTTTTTTTTTGTTTATGTTTTTTTTTTTTTTTAAATTGTGTATGACTATACATTGTATGAAATGGTTGAAAATATATCTTTGCTTACCAATGAGTGAGGTTCAGATTTTTTCAAGATGATGTGGGGAATGAAAATATGTAAAAAAAAAAAATACACTTTATCAGAGACAAGAAGCTGTGGGGCATGTGATCACTAATCTGCATTTTCATTGGTTTCTGTAGGGGTGCCAGGCTCTTAGGGTAGTGTAGTCCACTGCCAAAGATGCCCTTTTTTTTTTTTTTTTACACAAGGTCAAATCTTACGTGTAGCCTCAAGGTAACACCATACCATGGAGGGTTAATTAGGAAATCTGACACATAATCAGTCCAAATCCATTTTACTGTGTTGGACATTTTGGACAATCTTGTTTCAGTGAAATGCTTTTCTTATAAATTTGTATCAAGTGACAAACAGCCTAATTTTCTTGTATACATACTGAAAAATATACAAAATTAATTATATGGCATTTAAACAAAAGATTCATTTTAAATGTAAAACTATTGATTTTTATGGAATTTGGCTTTAAAAATTTAGATTTTTTTAGCCATGAAAATGAAATTTTAAGAAAGTAACTTCAACTTTGTGAATGTAACTTATGAAATCCTTATTTCTGAAAGAATAACTATTTACATGGAACTTCAGGAAGTGCCATACATACATGTCCTTTCCAAATATTGTGCGGTCTTATCCTCGTTTCTTTTTTTTGTTTTGTTTTTTAAGATTATGATTTAATTCTCTCTTTCCACTCACTGTTTTATTTTCAGTTAAAAATTCATTCATTTATTCCCAAAAAGAATTTTCATAACCAAAGAGAATTTATTCTGCATATTCCTTTCTTGTTGGAAAAAATGAAAAGGAGAATCATCTAAAATAAACTTTGTATTACCCAAATCTTTTGTGATTCAAATAAATAAATAAATTATTTATTATCCATATGGGAAACACGGATTCTATGAAAATGCTTGTTGTTGTTTTTTTTTTTTTCCTTTTGTTTCTTTTCTTTTTAAGCATTTGAAACTTTTTTTTTTTTTTGAAAATGAACATCTGTTTTGTTGGTTTGTTTGTTTGTTTTAAAAAAAGCAGATGAAAACTCCACTAATGCAAAAGGACAAATTGGGAAAGAATTTCAACAAACTGAACTTCACAAGAAAAATTCCGGGTCATATTCCCATCAATTCGGCAAGAAACGGATCAACATCAACTGCGTGATGATCTTGTCTACTTTGTTCACTGTTTGATTTTAGCCATCTCTCATGAAAGATGGGAAATTGTGGGGGGGGGGGGACAAACAAACAAACAAATAAAAAAACAATGTAGTTCAAAATCGCAGGTTGTTGATCTCACAATGAGACAGGATTAAAGATAAAAGATAGAACCGTCTTAGCACCAAAGACAGGCTGCTTCTGCATACTTCTATTATCGATTGTATTGCTCTTCTTTTTGAAGCACACAAACACCACGGCACCTCTAACTTTAGATTCATTGGTGTATTAGCAAATTAGCAGCAAACTGCTAATGATGCTGATGATGGCGATGTGTTTAGAGCCATTTATTTCTGCCAGAGCCACAGTTTATCGTATGTTCAATCGCACAGCGTAGCATACTGTTAATTTTCTACTTATTTCATGCCAGGCACTGTGACTTGAATTAATCTCATAAGACTGTAAAAATTATACAGTGTGACCTTGTCATGAAGTAATATCTGTCCCTAAGTAATTAGAAGTATACTTTTTGTGAACCAAAAGAGTTGGTATAAATATTTCAGTTGAAGTTGTAATTCTGACCGACCCTCTTTGAATGTGGCTTTAACTTGATAAACAATTTCATGGTTGCTTTACTATGTGGAAACATTTTCTTTAGGTTCACCTGGAATGAGCCAAAAATGCATTCTAGTTAAAAATAACTTGCATTTCCCAACAAAAGCCTCCTCTGAACACAATTACAGAGCAGCAGTATCTATCTGTGCGCGCCGACTGTGTGAGGAGATCATCTATTGGAAACGTGTCAAAATATGCACTTGACTAAAAATAAAAATAGCAGGAGCTATGAGAGAATAATCTATGAAAATGAATCTTGGGATTTTATTTCAGCACTGAAATGTGAGTGTATACTATAAGGTTTTAATAATAGACATATAAAGACCGTGCCGGAATGAAATAAGGCATCTGAGGCAAAGATCCCTCCAGCATCAGCCTCCCCTCCCCAACCTGCAGCAAAACAAATAACATCTGCTTCTGTTAACGCCACCTTCGCTGCAGCTGTGTTGATTCCCCATAATCCCCCAAGAATATAAACCCACAGTGGTAATGCTTCCGCGACTGTCAGAACCATTTCATCAACACCCAAAGCAGTTATTTATGCAGAGTTTTTATCTATTTACTTATTTAACACAAAGGAAGTCAGAGGCACTTTGTAGTCTGCACAAGGCAACAAGTTATTTTACCGCTGTTTGCTGCAGCGAAGAATAATCACAGTGGCACAGCGAAATCTAATCTATACCTCTGCAATAAACTGTCATTATGTTACAGGCCATAAATTATGTTCAAATGACAGTTGATGTCTAGAAAACGGGTCACACAAGACCAGGTATTGAATATTTCACCTGGCACTGATGGGATACTGTGATATTTGATGAGAGAAAGCGCGTCAGAATGGTAGTAGGACAGAATAGTAATATCTGTTGCATTTGCACTGATACAAATGTACAGAATTTTATGAAGCGTTTGCATTTCCTTTCAGCATTAGACGTGGACCTGTTAGGATTTGGGTTTGTTTAGTGGATTTTAGGGTTTATGAGTCTTCTGTCCCTTTAAAACAGGAAGTAAAGTTAACAACAACCTACTTTGAAGGTCTGTCGTTGTCTTGTACTGTTTGACATTCTTTGTCTCCATCGCCCTGATGTTTTGCGCTTGTGTCTACTCAGCCACAGTGTCTATACATTGTCTTGTCTTTCACTTGATCCTTGCTGGTCTGTACTGTTTATTCACTGTGCCTTCTGGTTTTGTTCTGGTTCCTGCTTGGTTTTACCACCCTGGGATAATAAATATCCTCTGGAAAGCTGATCTGCTGCACTTGGAACCTGAGCAGTTACTAAAACATAATAGGATCAAGTTTACCTAATTATACTGTGGTTTTAGGTACAATTTAGAAATATTGTTTATATTAAAGTCATACCAAATGAGCAACAGGATACAGTACATATGATGAAACTTTCTGGAAAGTTGTGACTGTTCATTTGGTGGAGACACAGAGGTTATTTGACTCCAACTTCCATTTCCACAATCTCTGCTACACAGTTATTGCCCCCCTCACCATCTGGCCACAGCTGCTTTCTTTGGAACTCACGCTCAGACCTGAAATGATGTAATGTGTGTGAATCCCGGCAAAGCTAATCTCAGATAAACCCACCTTTGCCACACCAGTGTGATAAGTGTAAAATATACCAGGCATCAGATACTGTATCCAACATCGCCTTTCTGCTGCATCTAACCTCAGAATAATGTGAGGCCATCTTTAAATGCATCAGTGTGTGATGCTGACTGCTGATTGCACCTCGCTGAGCATTGGCTCCTATTTGCGATGCACTTCCGTGCTTCAACGGGCAGTGAAATCCCAGAGCACTCTGTAAATTGGACAATCAGTAATGGTATTTGATAGCATTAAGAGTGGAGATGAAAGGAAGGACACTTCAGTTATCAACAGAATAATGGGGCTGCTGCCTTGCACTTTGTGTCCAATGAAATGGGACCCAGTTAATTATCCTGGTCATTAATTGGGCCATCCTATCAAGGAGAAAGGGGTTACTCTCCACAGACAACACACCGTATAATATCGACTTACCGCCATCCAGAAATGTAGGCTGTTCTGTTTGTTTCTGCATTTTAGGCGGATATGCACTCTGAATAGTGCACTACATGAATGCCACAGCACTGCTTGATCAAATAAACCCAGATCTTTTTTTTTTTTTTCCAACATGTACATGAGGATTTATTTGTAGTACTGAGGTAAATGTGCTATGTGGGCCCTGTGGTGCACAAACAGCAAAGTGTATCAAATAAGCACATTTAAAATGACAGAAACAAAACAAATACTGTTGCCTGTATGCATTTTTTTCTCTACATCAGGGATGCAGTTTGCACAAATGTACATCATAAAAATATTGTTTTGGCCCAAATATGACACGACTCCTGCTTATTCAATACATGTGTTTAGGGAAAGTGATATGCTCTCTTTGTTAAAGAAGTATTAATAAATGTTTTCAATATTCTTGCACACGAAATGTTAAAACCAAAAAAGTGGACTGAGATATGTGGCGCCTTGATGGTCCTTGGCTTCAAATAAAATCCTAGATCCACCACTTGTCCCGGTCTGTTATTCTGAATCGTTTATCTGCACAGCCTGAGACCGGCTTTAAACATTGTGGTGATGTGTTCTCTGGGGATTTCAATGGTTTTCTACTGAGTAATGGCTCAGGTGGTGGCCCCTCTTTTTATTTCTCTTTTCCTTCATTTCTCTAGGCGCAGGCTCACCATCACCATGACACCAGTTTTCCTTTGCTGTTTCGCGTCTCCACAACCTTCATCACGATAATTTTAAAGTTGGTATCAAAAGTTCATTGCATTTATTTCTTCACTCACCCTACTGTGAAGCTATTTTGCTGGGGCTCCTTATATACTATTTTTTTTTTTTTTCATCTATCAAACCAACTTATGTTATGCTTAAAGCTCCACTTGTAACGGGCCCTTTTAGGTTGCTACAGTACCTCAGTTGGTATGGATCTAACTCAAGGGAAAAAAAACAAAAACCTTCTTATATTTTGGCCAATATGGTAATACATTTACCCTTCCATTCTGTAGCCATTTTCCAAAACCAAATATGCAAAGTTTGGTCCTGCATACTTAGGACTACTTAGGAGGACTTGAGAGTGCAGTTTGTTGCTTCTCCTATCCTGACAGCGGTGTATTTAATGATGTCAGGTCATCTTGCAGGTGCACCTCCAAAAACATTAAAAGAAAAGCATGGATCTCTCTGACAAAAGTGTTTATAACTCTATAACAAACTGCCAAATAGCTTTTTGGCTACCCACCAGCATAGATGGCACTTGTCGTTCTGCAAGATCGACACTATTTCCATCTCCTGATGGAAAATGAAATGGTCCTCCTATGCTACTTGTCATGTCTGAGCAGCTTATATGCAGGCAGTACCAACAGGAGTGTCTGATGTAAAGAAAAAAAACTGTGCTGTTGCATGTATGGCAAGCTTTAGTTGTAGTGTTCATCAGTTTCTGTTTTAAAACAATAATCACTAATGAACTAATGACAGAAAACTAAATATCTTAAAGTGATATTAAGTAGATTAATAGCAGTAAGAGTACTAAAAAAATTTTCGTTTAGATAGTAGAATTGATACTGATACTGACACCATTTTTAACCCAATCCTTCTGCTAGAAGATCTCTTTTATCAGGAAGCTCTCGTATCTTTGCAAAAGGAATGTTCGGTTAACATTTGCACAAAAGCTACCAGTTTCTAAACATTCCTCCTTGCCAGTGATTGCAAACCGGTCAACCACTCACTTCAAGGCAGCCACAGAAGATACAATTTAACCGCCATCGAATTTAGTGCCATAGCGAGCACTCACAATTCATCAGCAATAATATAGAAACCGTCCTGCTGAGATGTCTCTGCATTCCTCTGTGCCAGGCTCCACTGACCACATGACACAAACACACACAAAGATTTTCATCTTTTTGCCCCCCCCCCATTTCATATCATTTCATGACAACAAGGTGCTGTGATATATGCTATAAATAAACACAGTCGTGCTCAATGTTCAATCTGAACTCGCCGGCAGCTCTGTGAATTCCCAGCGGACAAACATCAGGTGCGTTTTATGGGACTTGTGTTCATACAAAAAAAGAAAAAAAGAAAAAAAGAGAGCAGCTGAGAACAGAATCTTCAGCTAAGTTGTGAGAAAGTAAAATCCACTAATGTTGAGAGAGTCTGTCACACATTTTTTTTTTTTTCTTCATGAAAGCCAAGTGATAATCTTTGTTTTACCCTAACTGTGAGAGCACATCAGCTGAATGCAAATTACCTGTTTTCTTGTCAGTGAAATAATCATGCAGTACACTAAGGAAGGGTGCCGAATGTGAGTTTGGTGAATTTCGAGCATAATGAGACACGTGTTTCAAATGGAAAAGTGCATTTTTTCACAAGTCTTACATGGCTGTACAATGTAAGATAGTACTCTTTTGGGAGATATCATGTGATGGACAGACATGGCAATTATTATAATGAAAGACTGAGAGGATTCCATTCATTTCACTGACATGCAGATATGTTTCCCCACATGGGCTGCAAAAAGAGAAGAATACTTCATTTTTATTATCAGCTACCCTAAGGGGGTACGAAAGCTTCGCAGATTCCCTTTATGTCCTCACTTCAAACTGCTACACATCCTGATAGAGAAGAATGAAAATTAAATATGGGATGAGAACCAAGGTAACATCAGTTTTTACTTGGAGCAGAAACAACAGTTGTTTCAAACAAGGCCGGCAGGAGAGTGAGGATTCAAATCCAAACTGCCCCCAGAAACATCAGAGAATGTTTTTCTAATCTGTTCTGCAAGGAATCATTTTCCAACCCCAGGTTAAATTATATCTCAATTTGGCTGCATGACAGCAATTATGAACACTGGAGAAGATAGCAGCAGCCATAGGCACAATATATA
>JBAMYA010000013.1:14462557-14493881 GCA_037176975.1 Arrhamphus sclerolepis
TTTGATAGTTTGACATATTGTAACACCACACTGGCAACTTAATGCTAATGCTAGCTAACAGTCAAACAGTTCATGTGTCATCTCGTCCTGTGCATTTGTCTTGACCCAAAACAGGAAGTTGTAAGGCAGGAGGGGGCGTTGTAGAGGGAGGAACTTACTAGCTAAGACCCAAAGAGATTGGAAACCCTTGGTGGACTAAATAAATAAATGTTAATATCTGTATTATCTGTTAAATTGATTGTTTTGAGAGCAAGAAAAAAAAGTTTTCTGCTAATGGTTTACCTACCATACTCTGGATAGGGAGGCCCTACGTGTCGTTTTCAGACTACATCTGTGAAGATGTGGGTCTGGTCTGTCTGGCTAGTCATACCCATCAAGAGAAGCTCAAAGAAGTCCTTTTCAAGTGCATGCTGCTTGATATTCTGTATCTTTAAAGCCTGACATTTACCCATTAAACATGGACATGAGTAACCAATGAGACTCCACCAAGTTTTTAAATCTATTTCTTATTTTTATAAAATCTTTGTCTTTTTTCTCCATCCAGACAAAAAAAAGAACAGATAACAAAACAACAAAAAAACAAGTACTACACATAGATAATAAAAACTGATGAAATCAGTTGAACAAGGACAAATGGAAATTGTTTCCCAGTTTATCAAACTGTTGTGCAATATGTGAACAGGTCTTTGATAAGAGACAAGGTCTGACATTTCCTGAAGTGTGTAATTTTGTTATCATGATGCAGCTAAATAAATAAACCCACTGTGGCTGCTTTTGTAAACAACTATTACTTTTTAGTACGCCAGGCTGACATGAGTAGTTCATATATGAAGAAATGCATTCAAAGGTAAAACTGAAATGAATGAAAAAAGAAAAAAGTTCATCTTAATGCTTTTCCAAGACATACTGAACGTACACAGTTTCTATTCAGGAAACACCATCAACACCCCACAGCATGCAAATGTTCACTTCCTAAGTGGTTCAACAACAGAAGAGCGACCTGAACCCAACTCAATACCCATAAACACATCCAGCTGTCCAGTTGTGTTTATAGTCTGCAATGGCTGCACGGATTCACCTGCTCCCCATTGTCATGAAGGAAGGTGGTCACAGCTACATCCTGAGACCACGCACAACCTCAATTCAGAGACAAAGAGCTCGGCCGCAGTGATCCATTTGCCAGTTTTTCGTTAAATGATTAAAATTCACTTGTTAATGGGGGGGAGGAGGTTGGTATGGTTGACAAATTCAGATCTGTTATTTATACTTTAACAGATGTACTTTAACAGATCTGTTAAAGTACATCTGTTGGCCAGAGCCTAACAGCCTATCCCACTGTGTGGGAATCCAAAAAATAATAACCCTGTGAAGGCAGAGGGAGAGGGCTGGAATGAAGGGATCTAATTCCATGTGGTGGACAAGCAGGAAAGCTGTTTGCCTGGCACAGCTCTTCCCTCAGAGATTACACGTCTGTCCTTTTCATCATAACATCCAAGTTGGCCCACGACCATTAATAGGCCGAGCCTCAGTACTTAACCCAATGCAATGGAGTGGCCAGAAAAAGAGAGACCACACTGGAGTAACTGTGTCACCTACATACGGTGGTTTACAAATGCACCATAAGCAGCAAATGGGAAAAACAAAAAAATAAACAGACAAACCACATCAAAGATGCTCTACACTTTAGGTGGCTGAGTGAAATGTCTGAATGTTGTCATTCAGGTGGACAGTGTGCAGATACGACATAGTGTGTCTGCAGAGCACAGATCAGAGCCTGTGGTGAGCTGCAGTGATTTCTGCAGCACCACCTTCCCAGCTGTTCAGCCCATCCTCACACGTTCGCTCACTATACGTCAGTCTCTGCAAACGGGAGACCATGCAGTGGTCAGTTTCAGCTGGCCGCCGTTGATATGGGCTCGTTCTGCAGCAGACCAGGGGACTCTTAATTGTCAACCCATTCAAACTTTGTAAAATGTGACCTCGTTTTAAATGGGGGGCATTTTCTATAATACACACATTTTGCACAAAGAGCCTAATATGACTGAATTAAACTGCATGCAGATATATCCTCCTGTGCAGTGAAAATAAAAATGAATTGAATGCTTCAGTGTCTTAAACTCTAGCCGAAAATAACTCATCCAGCGATATTACCTTGTTTTTAATCTTCATTTGGAAAGGAAAAAAAAAATAAGAGAAAAACATCAGGGGAAAAAAAATGTGCCGGCCTCTCTGAAATAAGCATGTTTAATCTCTTTCATTAGGTTGGCATTAGAGCTTTGAGAAACTGATTAGATGTCTCATTCCTAGTGCCTGCACTGATTGTTGTTAATGGCAACCTGTATAGCAAGGGCATAGGCAGACTGAGTGTCTGGCTCTCTCCTTTCAAACAATGTCAGTTTTAATTACCACACCATTCAGATCAATGTCGCATTGATACTGTGATCAGTATTCACTATTTGAGTATTCCTTCAAAAAAAAAAAAAAAAAAAGCTCTCATTGTTGTGTCCCAGATGTTGATTGAGAAGAGCTTTGCAGGCTTAATGAAAGACCATTCTGCTCTGATTCAGCACTCTAAATTAAATACCATTTACAAAGCCAAACAACCCTGAAAGAGATGTGAAAATCTAAAACAAAAGTTTCAGGCTGGTACCCTACAGTGAGCAAGACTGAATGATGCAAAAACATCAAGAATGGAATGTCTCGCTTGAAGATGTCGGCAAACACTTCAAATATCTTCAAGTCATGAAGTTTTATTTTTATCTTTCTGATTGCTGTGACATGGCACAATATATGAAATGATCATTATTTCTTACCAACAATAGCATATATTGGAATAAAAGAAAAGTGTGTTTCTCTTTGGCAGCATACCCTCCCAAACATAAAACAATACTCTCAGTAGTTGTTTACGGTTATTCCAGTCGCTTTGTAATTCAACTCTGAAGCCGCTGATACACAGAAATCATGATCTGGTGTCTGAGTCTGCGCCGCTGGTAAATGAGGTGAATGAAAGAGGAGGAGGCAGACCGGGGCTCCAGATGCCCTCTTTTGGCCCAGTCCTCCCTCAGGACAGGCCTGTCTTGTCCTGAGCCACACGAGCCAGCGAGACAGTCTGGTGAATCCATTAGCTTAGCCTCTAATAGGAAACTACACCTGGGTCCTTGTTGTCACAATACCCCTGTTCATCCATCCCTCCTAATCCCAGTTGTGCTCCAAGAATATGTATTAAAAGCAAGGAAGCAGATTAACATCAAATATCAAGACAAGTCAAATCTCTGTCCCATCATTCTTTACAATGTTGCTTTACTTGTTTGTGGGCATTTGTTTAAGAACAGCCCTTTTAAGGTCTCAGTTATAACCAACCATTCACTTTGCAAAAATTCTCACTCGTGAAGTGGATCTGGTTTCCCTCCCACACACAGCCAAAAATGTACCGATGGGTCTAATTGTAATGTCAAATACAGGAAAGTTCCTATCTAATGGCAACCAGAGGCAGTTGTACTGTACCCTTGAAATCAAAGTTGAATCTAGAAAAAGCTAACTATTTTTTCTTTTCTTTTTTTTAAAACCAGTGAGGAAAATATTTAGGATGCTATCGACCACGACGTCTAAATTAGTTTTGGGTCATGACATTGACTGAGGCATTGTAACATCTTGATTCTTTTCTGTTGTACATGAGCACATTAGTGCGTTTGTCCAACTCTACTGCAGCCACGATTTAGCTGTTGGAAGGAAGACCGCATATTTGACTGTTGAATACTTTGGTATACAGAGGAATTCATGGCCAAAAAATAATGAATACAACAGTTGTTGGCATGAATGGAACAAATCAGGGTATTCTTTTTAAAACAAAACAAAACAAACATCATTTCTTGTCATCTCTTCTTTTATTGGAGTACAGTTGTATAGATTTATAATTAAATGTGAATGGCCCAAACCATCGATCCTCCACTTCCATGCTTGATAGTTGGGACAATATTTTTGTGCTGATAAGCTGCAGCTGCTTTTTGCCAAACATGGCACTGTGCACAATGGTTAAAATCTCTACTTTTGTCTCAGCTGCAAAGGGACTTTGTCTCAGAGGTTGTGCAGGTTTGTTCAGACGTAACTACATATCTAAACTGTAACACTGAGTAATTTCCACCCTTCCAAAACAGCCACACACATTCAGTTCTTTCTAATGGTACCATTGGAAATGTTATCATTTAACATGCTAACTGAGGCCTGAAAAGTCTGAAATGTAGCTTGCAGATCGTTGCAATTTCTCTTCCCATGTTCCATATTATCAAATGTGTTAAAATGTATATCCATAATAAAAATAAAAATAAAAAAAGGTGTGAAACTAATACAGTCCACATTCAGAAGGTTTGACCTATATGACTTGTGACAGTTAACTTTGTTTTTTGTTTTGTTTTCTTTTTGGTTGACTGACTTCATTCAACAATAATCCCCCCTCCCCTCCCTCCCCTCCCGTATAGCACGCTATCATAGTCTACTACCGTGTCCCAAACAGCAGTGGGTCACTCTGAAATGTCCTGATTGACGCCTGACTCCGAGCAGCCGCTCCACCACTTGCTTAGCAAAGCTTGTGGCAAGAGGATTAAAAATGGAGTCCTCTAGGGCCACGCCACGCCATCTGGACAGAGTTGATCTGGGAGTAGAGTTGTCAGCCAGGACTGCTGAGTGCATAAAACGCTGCAGAGCTAACATTAAAGTACTGCGCTCAGTCTCTTAGATACATGCTGTTATTTCATTTAAAAAAAAAAAAAAGATTTTCTTTTCACTCCACTGTTCTTTCTATATTAATCCCACTAATGAATGAAATGAACTGAGGATGATTCCTTGTTATCATGCAATCTTTTTCTTTGTATATTCTGAGCTTTCACACACTGTAATGTTAACACAATGAAATGAAAAATTGGATAATTTGACAAATTCCGAGTTAGCGTAATTCTGTTCAAGACTATTATACTCTCCTTTTATAACTTTAATTATATGCAAGCAGGAAAAGAAATAATGCACTGAGAAAAACTATTCTGAATTATCTATAATGTATGAAAAGTGTTTATTTTAGCAAAAAATATGATGTGATAAAAAAGGAATGAAAGCGAATCAAGCCTCAGCCTGAGTCCTGTCTATCTCTGAGACAGTAAAAATGAAGTATAGAGAGGACTAAATGCTAATGCCTCAATAACCTTTTCCATAGAGTGATGTCTGCCATCTTTGATTCCTCCCGCCAAGTCTTTAAAGGTTAAAGCGTGTTGGTGCTCCTCAATATGCAAGAAAGAGGTAAGATGGCATCTGTGCTCCGCATGACCAAGAAAGGAGGGTGCATGTGGAAATCATGCAGAACATGAAAATGAGAGAATTTAGGTCACCATCAGCGACAACTGCCAGACTTCAGAGAAACCCTGAAAGTTTTGATGTAGATATGATGTAATTCTTTTTGTGTGCTGATCTCTGTTGGGCATGGGGGAGGGGGTGTTGGATTTCTTTATCGGCTCTCCCTCTTTGAGAGGTTATGGGTATTAGCAGGAACCAGCTGATGCCTCCTTTTCCACTCAGATTCCCCCACCTCTGATCCACCACAGGCCATTTCCAGTGTCCATTATCACCCATGTTTGTGCTTGTGTTCATATACAGACACATTTAACCGCAGCAGCAGTCTGCCTCTGCACATGCACTCATATGCTTTAATACTAATTAGATTCTGAGACTACTTCTCTACCTTGATTAGGGTCTTTGTGACCTTGCAAAAGCAATGCATACCAAAGAACTTCATCTATTATATTTCAGGGTGTTTTGCATGCCTCATACGTTGCTATTGTTATAAAGGAATTTTCCCAAAGTAAGTGCATTGCAATGATTCAGCACTCGCCTGTAATCATGTTTTATGTAAATATGGCTACAGCACGGCCAGGAAACGAGCCAACTCCGTGTGGTGCATCACTTGCAGCGCTTCCTCTCCCCTAGACAATGAGGACTTGAGCTCTGGCCACAGCAAGCCCAGATTACATAGCTCACTCAGCGGATCATCATGCAGATGTGTTTTGGGATTATTTCTGTGCCGTCTTTTACACTGAGAATTTTAAGCAGTATTAAAACACAGCAGTGTGTAAATAATAGTCAAATTAAATTCATACTTTAGGGCTATTGGAAAAAAAAAAAAAAGATTACGCAACAATTACCACAAATTCACTTTTTTAAAACCAGCTTAAACCTGCTACAAAGTTCACTTTGCAAACTTTTATTTTTTGCCATTCGACAAGTTGAACAGTGAACCCACTAAAGAGGGTTTGTTTTCCACTTTACTATGTGTGCTGTATAAATTGAGTGCCTTGTGGCATCTCATTAAAACAAAATAATATCAGCACCCAAAAGAAGCTGCAGACTGTGTTTATCTGCCACTGGGGTTGCCAGTGGGTATGCACTGAAATAGATGGAGGACACAAGTTTTGCAACAGTGTCCAATCAAAGAAATAGCACAAAAAAGCACCCATTATAAGCTGCATAAACATGCATAAAAAACTATTTTATTATAATGTGTCTATTATTGTTGTCCAGGAAACATAAAATCATATGAGCTTCACAGGAGGCAGCTGTTGATGATGAAATATTACTGGCAAATATGAAATTTGTAACTACAGTGGCGGGTTTTACCTATCCAGTTTTTAGGCCAAATGATCAAAATCAAATGGCTTTTTCATAATTTGGCAAACTCTGGTGTTGGCTTGGATTCAACTATAAAGAAAGAAGCGCTCAAAGATGCATTCATTCGTCAGACATCCCCCTGGCCATGGGAGCCGTGAGAGGTGGTCGAAGAGGATATGGAGGTGTTCCATGGCCAGCTGGGAGTTGTAGTCTCTCTAGCATGTCCGGGGTCTGACCCAGAGTCTCTGGATTTCAGTCATTTGGAAGACAGAGGAAACTCATTACAGTCGCTTGTATTCATTTTCTTGTTCTTTCAGCCTTTACCCACAATTCCTGGCCACAGGAGATGGTGGTTATGTACATCAAGTGGTAAGCACAAAACACCAGCACAACAGAGTGGTAAAAAGTGTGCACAACTACTGAACTCAAAGCTAAATAAGCTAAATTAATGCTGTTTTTTTTTTTTTTCTCCAACCTGAATCCTCAATATTAGCAGCATCAAATGTGATATGGCTTCAGCACCATCCCCCTGGACATTTTGGTTCATTAAAAGTGCTCGTTTCTGCAGCTGACACCCTTAGGAATGTGAAGTGGACCAAAGGCACAGAACTGAGCCGCACAGCACCAGCTACATTTTTAACTCATAGCAGTCGGCTCAGCAGCTGGCCTTATCGCCAGTATATTCATCAAATCCAATCATTCAGGACACTTATTGGTTACAGAGTACAAGAGCAGATGAGCCCAGTGGTCCATTTTAGTTTGACGAACATCTGTGGAGTTCAGTTTGAGTGCATGGAGATGAAGAACTGTATCAAACAGAAACAGAATTATGAAGAATATGAAATATGAAGGAGGTGTGTCAGAAACTTAGTTGGTCCTGGAGGATCATTGGTGGTGGTCGATGCTCTGCTGCCAACTGAGGAGGAAAACCACCACAAAAATCAACATTCATGATACTGTCTTTAATCCCGGCAGTGGAACTAGGACTAAAGCAAAGTCTCACACTGAGGATGGTGCACCAGCTGATTATGGGTCAAAAAAATCACTCCGTTTTCCAGAAAGTAAGTAAATGTGCAGAATGTAGACCACCTCTCTCCTACAAATAACCATTAAGCATCATGCTGGACGACATATTTCCACGCTCATCTTTGATAACATACACAACTGAGAATGTTGGTTGGTTGAGCCCCAAAACTTTTATTTTGATGCCAAAAACTGCCCTGGAAATTAAATTGTGTGTGTGTGTGTTTTAAATAAATAAATAAATATACTTATTATTCATTAAACATTTAAACCCTTGAAGATGAGGAAACAAGACCCAAGTTTCCTCTTTAAAGGGTCAACGACCAGGACAAAAGAAGCATCTCAGATTGTCTCCCTAATTAGATTGCCCCTGTGACCAAACTGCTGATGTGTGTGTGTGTGTGTGTCTTTGGGGGTTATGGGGGTGGGGTGTTAGTTGGTTCTAATCTGCTAGATGATTAAGATCCTCAGTTAAGGCAGGGTGATGGGCTTGTGGGTGGGGGGTGCTGCTCTCCTGCCATGCGCCAGCGCAATCACAGCTCTCCCTCACTCCCGAGCAGCGCTCACGGACCCTCTCACATTTCTCCCTCTCTCTCCTTCACACACACTTCCTCTCTCTCTGATGCGCGCACACACACTCCACTGCTCACCCAGTCGCTCCGTCTCACCCCCCCGCCCCTACTCAGCATCCTCATCCACAGTCGTCGTTCTGTAACCGCACGGACGCGCTCCGCTTTGGCGCAGCTCCTGAGCGTTCCTTCAGCTACTCCAGAGCTGCTGTGTCGGTACCTCCGCGCTCTCTCGAGCATCTGTTATGCTCCAGTGTGTGGTCAAAGTGTGCACTGAGAGCGGGAAGATGACTGAAAGGCAACAAGACGGGAAGAAGCAGGGAGAGAGAAGGAATTAAAGAGGAGTGAAGAGAAAGAGCTCGCTCTTGCGCAAAGGTGGTGGGCAGTTTGATTCAGTGAAAATTTGGATTAAACTGGCTTCTTCTCTACTTTGAAGTTACCACTAAAGGTAAGTCAAACAGATTTTTAAAATTATTATTTCTGCCTCTTTATGTTTTGTGCAGTCCTGAAATTAAACTAACATCCCACAGTTGGACTATCACTCAGCTTTAGTTGACGAACACGTCAAAGCTTGTTGACAGCAGAACATTTGATGGAGCGATTGGCATCATTCACGTGGAAAACAGAGTTGAGAAAACTCTTTTCAACAGCTGGTTAAGTGTGATGAAATGTGGATCGGCTGTGCCCTTGACAGTGTTGTAATGCAGTTTAAGTGGAAGCGCTGCAGAGTTTCTATTATTATTATTGTTATTATTTTGGGCAGTTTTATTTATCGTTAACGCGACCTGTCACATCCTTTCAGAAGTGATAGTTAAGAAAGCCTCTGTTTGATACATTAAAGCAGAATATTGAAGATGAACTCATTCATTTTAGCTTGCAACACTCATCATCACGTGTCCAAAAAACAAGAAGATTTTAACAAGTTGATCTGAGCTGTGCTGATGCCACCGATGTGCAAAAATCTTAAAACAAACAAACAAACAAACAAAAAAACTCGTTTATGAAAATGGCAATAAATAGTCCAGTTGACAATGAGACTCATTTGACTGATAATGGCAGAGATGTGTTTGCTCTGCACAGAGCTGTAGAAAACTGTTGAGAGGAAGAGCGCGAGAGGTCTGACAGCTCAATTGCAGGCACGACACGATTCCTTTTGTTTGCACACAGTGTATATCAGCAATATTGTAGGAGGGCAAGGGATTGCTGTGGGAAGGGATTAGAGAACAATCTGAGAGGATATCAAAAAAAAAGAAAAAAAAAAGGGTTTGTCTGAATCTGATTTTCCGAGGAACAGGGGATCACAGGAGCGACCTTTACCCGGGAGCAGATGCTCATGAGGATGAAGCAGATAGGAAATATAACACAGAGCCACAAGAAAAGCTGAGTTATATTTGTACTTCACTTATATTTTTCCTCAGTTGTCTCAACAATTCCATACAAGTTGCAATTACATTAGATCTGCATCTCTCGCACAAACAAGCTGAAAGCACTTGAACTTAATCCACTTTGCAGACTCTTGAAGGCAGTAATGAAGGAATAATGAAGATTCACTAATTTGCTGTTCTTAGCATGTAAAATATTGTTTCTGGCTACATTAAGAATTCTAGGACAGTTTTTTTTCATTTATAGATTAAATAAATATAAATATATAAATCAATAAAATAAAATGAAATAAGCCCTTACCTTCCAGTACTTTGGGCATATCTAATATAACTCACTTCAGTGTCAGAGGCACCGAGTCCTCTTATCAGCATTCGCCTGGAAACACCTGCTTGGGAATAATCAAATTACGCTCCAAGGAGTCCACTTCCACAGGAAAAGGGGAGTCGGACCCCTTTTGAGTACACAGAAGCTACTGTGCAGAAAATGAGCATTCAGGGCATGCGGCTGCCGACCACTCAGGTACAGATAACCGCATTAAAAGGGGATAAATAAAGAGACATGCAATATTCTTGTGGTTATTAAGTGACAACAGATACTCTGCTCAAGTCAGATGCAAAACAAAGCAATAATTTCTAAGATACATGTATGACAACAGGAAGCAAACAATGCTTTGACCAGATAAAGTGTTGACTTCAGTTTTTCATGCATGGATGATTTTTTATTTATTTTTTTATTATTAACAGTTGTTGGACCTGTTCAGAGCTACCCTTGAAGAATGACAGTCTTGTGAAAGGACAGAATGCAGTATGTTATTGACAGACACACACACACACACACACACACACAAAAAAAAAACATTAATTGTTCCACTAACTCCACTGATCATGTTTGATGTGCATTAGTTTATTCGTGGCTTGGTGTTTTACGCATGAGCCAGACAAAAACCTGAAATGCCCAGAGCAAATCACGTCCTTTCTTGTCATCGTGGGCCGACAGGTAGCCACAGCAGGACCACACGGCTAGGTGAAAGAAAAGTCAACCAGGTCCTGAAGCCTCTCTCTGCACCGTGTCCATGTAATTTTAATGTTCAGACTAAGTGCTTCTGTGGTAAATCACACTGTATGTTAACCGAGCTGTCATCACATTGTCAGATCTGCTGCTCTGTTTGATTAGAGAGAGCTGATATTTATAGATATTAGGTGGCTCTGACCGTATGCATAAGTACAGTGATCAGTCACATGGATATGCCACCTATCACTGTATTTTTAAGCGAGTGTCCATCAAGAGCCTTGGGGCTTAAATGGAATCAATACGTGAGATTATTTGAAGTCTCCAGACTCTTTACCTTGGGCTCTTCAATCTCTCTCCGCCCCCGCTCAATGGACTCATTTTGACATCATTCCGCTCTAAATGAGGTGTGTCCGTATGTGTTTATGTGCATGCTACTGTTGCACTCTAAGATGCAATAAGCTGTCAGAAGCACATTGGAGCGTTTGAATGCTAATCACACAGTGATTTGACTGTTCTGTCTGTGGCCTCACAGACAATCTGAGATGAAACTATTGTGCTTGCATAAAGGCGCTTTGTGTCAGGCGCCAATTTCTCCCACAGCGAGATGCACTCAGTTTAGACTCCTGCAGACCCCTAAGACCAGGCTCACCCCTGGCTCTCAGACAATCATCAGCAACACTCCTAAACATCTCAAATTAAAGTCTTGCAGTGATGGATGACTCTCAATCTCTCGGAGATATTGCAAAGACTTCTTGTCTGAATGATGGGCAACTCCTCTCCACTCCACTTAGCAATTATTTATATGGATTTGTCTCTGCTCAGTCTGTCAGTTCTCAGATGTGGCGCATCTTCCTCTTCGTGGTTAGAAATACCCTGCAGAGGTAAAAGCTGACATTTTCTGCAGCCTACTGATTCCCAGGCTTTTTCAGGAAAACAAACGAATACAACGTTTCCCTGTGGTATTCGTATGCTGACTGAAGCAGCGGTGGTGAAAATAGACGTAGGAAGGACGCGGTTACCTGATGCTGCCGTTTTATATCGAGGATACAGCTGTTCTGCCTGATGAAAAGACAAAAGGAAAAAAAAACACTGAGCTCTGAGTAAGATTACAGGTGAGGCCGTCCTCTGAGACTCGACTGTGCAGCGTTTGAACACTGATTATTAGTCATATCAGAGCAGAGAGGCTTATCACAGAATGTCCACAGTTGGAAAAGTCAAGGAAAAAAAACAACAGTTTGATATAATTAAGCTGATATTTCGTGTTTTATTCCTGCTTTTTAAACTTCAACACATTTCAGTTCACAATCGCGCTCTTTTGAAGATATTTACAGGAAGCCAAGTCAGTTCATTTTCTTCCTTTTGTTTGATTAAAGTGGAAGTGAAGGACTGATTTTGATGTATGGTGAAATATGTATGAGGAAGAACATTGTTAGGCTGTTCTCAGGCTTTTAATGGGATAATAGAAGACAGGAAAATGAAAATGAGGAGGGTCGTTTGGTACTGCACCTGGATGCCGGAGTAAACTAGTTCCTCGCATTCTTCTGCTGAGCCTCAGACGCTCTGCTGTTGTCCAGCTCTGTTGAAAGTGCCATGATCCACCTGTGGGACTGCAGAAAAATCTGCGGTGATCACTTTTGTTGTATCAGGAGAAGGAAGGCTTTGACGAGCGTGGAGAGTTTGTTCTTTGCACTCCACAGAGTCAACTAAGCCAGACGCTGAACATTCAGTTTGAGGTGGCGAAAGTGAAGTGACGCAAAAACACGGGAGGAAAACGTAAATTCACTCCTACCCTTCTAATTCAGTTGGTCTGGCATCGGAGGCAGATTCAAGAATGGAGAACATGGGTGGCATGACGTCTTCACCATGGTGACGCGCTAAAGATTATTGCTAATTTGCACATCACTTGGGGTCAAAGAGAGAAGCGAGTGCTCTTATGGTCTTCTAGTGTGCTAAACAGACGCTGACGAGTTGATCTCTGAGACTGATAACTGCCAAGACAGCAGGGTGCCTGTCAGAAAGCTGTCAAACTCAGAGAAGAAGGGGTCCGCGAGGATGTTGATTATAGAGCAAAAATAAAACAGATCTACATCTCAGCTGAGTGTCAGATATGATCTCCATCCATGTTACCCTGCATAATCACATATCACACCCATCCATGCCCATAGGATGTGCACGTACACAAAAATACAGCTGAGATCTTTGTAGCAGATTGTATTTTTCCACCCAGAGAAGGGTTAAATTTTAATTATATTGGGGTTTTTTTGGTTTATTTTTATAACTCATGATGCAATAAATGTGCTTTAAGTTTAGTGATGCATTATCTCTTGAAAGTACAAGCGAATCCTTCATGATAAAGCCTCAGCAGTTCCCAGAGACTGCTGGGTTTTGTGGACATTGATTACATTAACGCCAACAACAGACTCAAAGCCGTCAGTTGGCATTGACAGACTTCATTGATGAATTAACTGTAGGCACGGGTACAAGTACATGATGGATGTTTCTTTGCCAGGTGCATCCAAACCACTGCTTAGTTAGCTGTTCTTTTGTTGTGTCCACATTTGAAGATTACGGGGTAACAAGCTCTCACTGCTCGCCAGTTTTTAGAAAAAACAGAACAAAACAGCCAATTAGGAAGCTGTGTGAGTGTGTAATCACCATGCTTTGCATTTGTGATGAAATACCTTCGATCCTACCCTCAATTCATCATAGGGTGCCATCCCAACAATAAACAGTCATCACTGGCCGGGCTTGACTCAATAACTTTAAACACAACCTCACCGGTACCCAGTGGCAACTTGGGAAAGATTTCCTGTCACACAGGTGAATGACTATTAGTTTACTGACCCTAGAGGTAAAGGGAGATTGTAATGATTTCTTGAGAGGGAGCTTGGGGGCTTTTCATTACAGGGGCCGAGCAGTGTTGGAGGAAAGTGTAGGGTAAAAACAAATATGGAATACTCCATTCTGGAGAACTGATGGAATCTTGCAGATGACATCATGGCCATTAGCGTTTGCTTTTGCAGTGTAGCTTTACTGGGTCGATACAATTTTTCATTTGAGCCGGGGTATTCAAAACTTCAATACGTTGAAGCACAGAGGCAGTTCTTCACTTAATCCTTCAGGAATGATAAGATGACCACTGAGCCGCGGTGCTATTTATAGAGCTTTGACATGAAAGCTCCAACTAATGATTTAGATTATTGGTTAATCTGTCATTTATTTTTAATAATGATTATTTTGTCTCAGAATCAGTTCGTATCCTATGTCCCAAGTTCCTGTTTTGAATTAAAATCAGTGAATTAATTCAGGCTGTTCGTAGACAAGTTCAGTCCAAAGTAACGTGTTGAATATCTCTCTATGTTGCTCACAAAATTTTCAGAATTGATTCAGAGGAAGGAGACAGTCGTAATCCTGACCCTTATTTTAACACTGCTGATTACTTAGTAACTTGAGATTTAAGATAACACCATATGGCCTCATTTTATTGCTGCCGTAAGTCTTGCTGATCTTGAGAGGAAAAGCAGCGGTTTTCTGCTCATCGGGATTTGCCTTTTCCTGTTTTCAGGAAGCTTCCACAGTTAATTCAATCATCTAAAATGCGCAACATGACATTTCCCTTTTTATTCATCCGTGTCAAGAATCATTTTGGCTCCCTTAAAAGAAGAGGTGGTCCTTAAATGACATAATTTCCCTTTGCTGTAGACACCAGCTTCCTGTGAAGTACCGTTCATATGGCATAATATTTCCCATTTCGCTTAACACACTTGAGCAGGATGCCCTCCCTGGCATACAGGCTAGTATTAATGCACTGCAGCATAAATGTTTTAGCCTATTTCCCATCTGTTCAACAGTCCTATCACAGTATCTCACCATAGATTCATGTATTATCAGTCTGGGATTGTTTGGTGAATACTCAATGAAGAGTTATGAAGGTGAAGAAAACTCTGCTGAACGGTTAAAAGTGCGCCTGCAAACTGACAGAACATAAAGCATATAGAGACGCATTCTGCACTGCATATGATTTACAGTATCTAAAGCATAATCCAAAGTGTGTGTGCATGGAATGGCTTTCTTATTCTCTAGTTTTATTTTAAATATGTGCAATTGGAAGTTCCTGCTGTGGTGTGCCATTCCTTCATCATATTGGCAGATTATAAGGCTTCTGTTCGACTTAGTGGAAGAGAACAGCGGCAGGAATCCAACATTGAGGATAACTGCAAAACCCAGCTGGACGTGAAATATTAGTCTGAACATTTATATTATTGTCATGCTTTGAGTCTATATTAGAGTACAACTCTCGTCGCCTGCTGTTGATATAATGGTGGTTCCATTTGAGACGGCAGATATGTTACAAGCCTGCCACTGGACTTTAATTCAATGACATATTCTCAAATTTTCTTGTGCTACAGGCAGCAGAGAGATACGCTAATGGTGTTAGCAATAACTATCTGGACCATTTAATTTATGATAAAGGGCAGAGTGGACCTCACAACTTATAATTAAGTTTGGAAATTTCTGCCATTAACAAAAGACACAGTCAAAATACAGCCTTTAAAATAAAAGCAAACACACACGCATACGCACACACACAAACTGGGAAATGGTAGAATGTGCCTATGTTTTATGAAGAAAGCAAAAAAGAAGTTTATAGGAGGGAAGGAAAAAAAGGTGTCGTAAATTTTGTCTTGCAGAGAACAAATTCAAGTCCAATCAAAAAGTTTTGTTGGAACAAGACAATCTAAGTCTTAAATGTGGTCTTATATGAGAGTGTTAGAACAAAGAAACACTTCTCTGTGTATTCATTCATGCTTATCTTCAGACAGATGCCTTTGTGGAAAATGTCACAGGAGAGATAGGGGCACCGTTGTCGTCCAGTTCTTGGTTTCCAATTCGGAGGAGTGCCGGTCTAACATAAAATTACCCATTCACTCCCACTGCACCTAAATCACTGTGACTCTTAAGGACATCTTTTTTTTGTGTACAGGGTTTTTGACTTAACAGCTCACTATTTGAAGCGGTTTGGCCCTTATGCCTTATATAAACCATGAACCTGGGGAGTGATAAAGCGTTGCACTTCTTCCAATAAATAGAATAAGAAATCATCCTGACAGACCCTAAATCTTGGCTTAGGTGACTCTTCTTATGAGCGAGACTTCCTCAAGGTCAACATGATCACACTTTCTTCAGTGCGTGCAGCACTTGTGATTAATAGGGTGCAGTGTATGGGAGGGGTGGAGGTTAGGATGCAAGGGCCAGGGGAAAAAGAGGGATGAAGATTCAGGGGGTTAATGTATCGTCTTTAGCTGTAAATAGAGGCCACACAGAGTTGAATGCTTCCCAGTTGTGACTATGATAAAAGATGGTGAGTTCTGAGATCCTTATTTAACAGTCAATGTCATGTCAGAGACAGAAGCACAAAAACAAGTCTAATTACCTTGAAAAAGTAAAAACTGCATGAGCTTCTACGTGTGCCTTGAAGGACTTCTATTTAACTGACATTTACCTTTATATATACAAGTCATATATGCCAAGTCTGTCATCTAGTTACTGCGTATTCACTAATTTAAAATGTCAAGTATTCTAAATAATGATTTGCCTGGGGTTGCACACATTTAAAAGAAAAAAAAAAGATAAAAGAATTCAAACTGAAGATAGCAACAAAGCTCTGGGCCGACTGATTTGCAGGCAATAACATGTGGGGTATGACCGGGCCTAGTGGGCGAAGTTGCTTTTAAGTCGGCCACCGAGGCCGCATGAGTTGCTTCAAAGTAGCTGTGGGTCAGGAGAGGAGAGCTGCGGGTGATGTAGGGCCACATGGACACAAGTCGAGGCTTGATCATCTGCAGTTGGTCCGCCTGGATGAGGGCATATAATGTTGAAAGACGGGAGTAGTCGGTAGCCCGGGGATAAATCACAGACGATGTCTGCACAGGCATCAAGGTGATGCATATTAAAAGCACTTTGCAAAAAAGGCGGCCTCACTTCGGAGGGCAGAAATATGGCTCTAGTTAGCTTCAAATAAAACAGACAGTGTTTGAAAATGAGGGAATATGGAGTCTAGTTCTGACAATTACATACGCTGGCTGGTGCAACACAGAAATGAAGCTGTAGCAACAGCTTCAAGTCGCTGAACTGAATTTGAACTGGTTGGTTTAACTACTGCCAGACACCAGTATGGAACCGCACGGAGGCTGGAGAGATAAACAAATCTGCTTTAATTAGTGGGGTAAACAAGTTTAGTAAATGATCTGGTGTTGAGAATACAAGCCGTCAGTCAGTAAATACGGTTGCTGATATGATGCTTGTCGTTACGTACTGAAAATGATTAGCTTCTAGTTTTTGTTTAGACTGCTGTATACGTGCTTTTGTTTGGCATTTAAAAAAAAACAAACAAAAAAAAACACATAAAATGTTAGACATTCTCACATCCACATGCTCCTAGATAGTTCAATATATAGATAGATACATCATTGGTTGTTACACAGAAAATAGAGTCTGCTGCTGTCCAGCCAAAAGGTTGCTAAATCAATACTAGAATTTGTCGTGTGTCTTTTGGACAGGACGCTGAACCCCATATTGTCCCCCAACCACTAATTGGTCCAAAGCCTGTCTTCTCATTGTGCCGCTCCCAGCCCAGGTTGTGTCCAATCCCAAATCAATAAGCGGAACAAGATGATCTACTGTGGTGACCCCTAATAAGGGAAAATAGCAAAAAGAAGTTGCATTTGGTAGATTTATAGAAGCATCATCTCACATCCTTTCTGCATTAATGAATTAATGCAAAGCAAATGTGAACTTTTTGAACCAAATCACTGAAAATAAAAACACCAGAGCATGATAACGCATTTTTTGGTGTTATCATGGATGCTGCTTCCTCAACCACTGAGACTGAACAGTTAAAGTAAAAAATAAAAAAAAATGCATGTTATTTTGGAAAAAAAAAAAAAGATATTTAAATCTCTCCCAATACTGCAGAAAACGAAGCACGGAGAGCTGTAGATCAAGAGACTGAATTTCTAGACAGCTAAGTTGGTTCATTGCAACTTTAGCACTGATACGTTACCCGGAAAGCAAAAGCACACGTGTATGGCAAGCCTTAAAGTTATCTCAATTTTCACCAATAACAGCGCATGTGCATATTTTTAGGAACTTGTGATGGGGCTAGAGAAAGCATACATGCATAATGAGAATGGATACTTAGCCTTGTCTCGTGTTGGGACTGGAAGACGGGGTCCTCTGAGACACACCCCAACGAGCATATTTGCCCCCAACGTGTTCATTGGGTTATGACTGTAAGTCCAAATCTGAATTTCACACAAGCGCCATTGTCTAGTGTGTTTCTGCAAACACGTCATAAAGTTCTTTGCAGGACCTGGATAAAATTAAAGCGGTGCAATACAAGTGCAGAGCGTTTACCAATCACCTGCATTTACATTCATTAATTGGAAGTTATGTTAGTGTTCCATAGACTAATCATTAGTACTCAAAAGTGAAAGCAGCATTACATATCACTGCACTCTTCTTCATCTGTGCTGAACTACGAGTGAGACAAAGCCAAATTGAAAACAATGCTGCTAAGGCTCGGGGCTCTGTATTTGACAGTGGTGACCTAGCGGCTGAGTTTTCCCGATCAGCAAGGGTCCGTTGATTTCATTGAGTACAAGATAAACAATAATGTGCTCAGTCACCCTACTGCAAGAAAGGTCTCCACTGGATTCATTTCTTATTGTCTGCTCAGCCCAATGGATGAACAGATCTATCTTAGTTATATTGAGTCATAAATCACTGCAGCAACATAACTTAATCAAACTTTTCAATGTAAATACTTTCAGTAACAAAACTGCTATTAAAATGTGTTTTTTTCTTTTATTTATACTAGGCTTTTATTTTGTGCTAATCAGTTAGCAGAGATGTAGTAGCTAATTAACTATATTCCAATTCAAATCACTTTTTTTCCTTTTTTTAATGAAAATTCTGTGCTAAAACGCTGTTATTCTCCTTAGTATGCAGGACTATATTTGCAAGACCAACAAAAGAAATTTGACTAATCAAACTCTGATCCCCATTTTACTGCCTTTGTTCATTCATGACAAATGAAAAATCTTTTAAATGGGTTTTGTGCACAAGTGTAACTATGTATGAACTATCCGGTGACCCATAGATTTGTACAGAAAATCTTTTGAGCCCATTTTTCCTCGAACTGCGTGGTGACATGTTGTAAAGAGATAGGACAAAGCCGTGAAAGCCAAACAGCTGGCTGTCAGTCAAGCACATCAAATAACATCCTGATTGGTCACTGATGTGGTTAAAAAAAAAAAAAAAAAAGTAAAAGAAAATTACCTGAAGTACAGTAATCATGGATGTAATATGTAACATCAGTTGAACGAAACAATAAAGATTTGTTCTGTTTTGGAGCCAGCACCTAGTGGTCAGTCAAGGAACTGCAACAAATCGTGCTTCCTGGACGAGCTTCAATCTGGAAGTGGGATGATGGACTGCTGGGTGGTGATGGACTGGCATTCTTGTCTGGATAGTGGTGTGTCTGCTACACGTTAAACGACATCAGGTGCTGCCAGAGCTGAATTGGGGACAAGTGGAGCTTCACTGGAGAACAATTGTTCTGTCACTCAAAACTGCTCCAGTCCTGCAGGAGAAGTCAGTTTCCCTGAAGGTCTGTTGTAATTAGTGACAACTAGCCATTTCAAATCAAAGATTTTGACTTTCAAGCAAAAGACCACACTGCAAGCTATGTTTTACAGGACAAAACCATTTGGTAGAGCGGACTGCTACAATGTTTTAGACTCAAAGGCAACTGAAAGTGCTTTAGAAACGCAGTTAAATGAAAGAAAATGAAAAAACAAAAAAATCATACAAGAACAACAATTAAAATGCATAATAAAGTCAACAAAAACAGATTTGGACAGAAAAAGGAAAAAAAAAATAGAGCTTAGAATGGATGAGAAAAAACAGTGCAGTAAAGTTGGACTAAACAAAGTCACAGGAAAACTGAGTTTTCAGTTTAATTTTAAATATGTGAAGAGTTGCAGAGTTTTAATATCAATGGGAAGTTTATTCCATCTCTGTACAGCATTGGAGCTAAATGCATATTTACCCTGCTTGGTCCTAACTGGAGCTTCTACCAGCTGACTGCAACCTAAAGATCTCAGAGCTCTACTGGTTTATGTTCTACTAGAAGATCAGTCTTGGATTCTGGCCCAGATTATTAAGTGATTTGTAAACTAACAACAACACTTTCAAGTCTATTCTGTAGGTAACTGGTAGCCAGTGGAAGATCTCAGATCAGCAGTAATGTGCTCAGAACTGGCAGCAAACTGGATGTAGCCCCACGGGTGACCTGCTGCATATCACAGCATGAGCGAGCACCAACAGTTCTGCTCTCCTTTATTTTGTTTTCTTTGTATTCATTTATTTATCGTGTATGCCCGTTAGTGATCCCACTGTACACGCAGGTTTGCTTTTTTGAGAAAATGTTTTTGAGAAAGTGAAGCTCAAGTGGCACAAAGAATAATGTCCGTTGCATTTGTTGTATTTCCGAACAGCTGAAGAACTTACTGTACGTTGTAGCTTCCCGGGTGACAGCGGTGCCATAACTCCAGAGGAAACAAACAAGCCCGCATCCAGCCAAAAACTGTCCATCACTATGCATCCCGTGATGGATTTTAGACATTTCACCAAACTTTTAGCATCAGAAGTTAATATTTATCCATATTCAAGCATCTTTTTGAGTTCGCATCTTTCGGTCTTGGCAATAATTTGGGTGTTCATGTCAAAATTAACGAGGGATATATCAATCAGTGCCTCCAGATGATGCTGTGATGATTTTAAATTATTCATATTTTGTAAATATTCAAGTAAACCCATCATTCACACAGAAACCTCCAAAACTCAAGCATAAACACAAGCATGTCTTCAGTGGGAGAGTTTTTCTACTCTGAGTCAAGAAAAGAAAAAAAAACAAAAAAACAACTGTTTTAACATGCACAGCAATTTGGTCAAATGAGGGTGTTTTAAAGAAATAAAGTTGACTTCCAATTTGTAACATCTCTAAATGAATAAGCTATGAAGGAGCAACCACTGAAGGGTTTGCAACAGAATTAATGTGACACTGAAAACAGTTTCACCTCAGTGAACATTTTCAGTGGAACAAAGATAAGGAAGAAAAAAAAGGTCCAAAATTAGAGAGAGCACACAGCCACCTCTCCTCGATCGTACCGGTATCAGAGCTGAAGAAAAAAAAAAGCCTGTTAATTTGTCGAAGATAGATAAAATGCTTTGTAGTTAAGGATAGAAGTTTCTAAAACTGAGCTCAAAATACACAAGACTGAGGCTGGGACATTTATTCAGTGTCGAGCTTTTTAAATCTTGGCTCAAGCTGAACACATAAACCTGCTAAAAAACAACTTTCCTGGTGTGTAGTTAGCTTTATTGTTTATTTGCCCCCCCTCCATATCTTGTAGTTGTCATCTTCCCTGCCTCTGTTGAGAACATTGCACATTTGAGACCTGTGGCTTTGTGGCAGCTAATGCAATAAATCATAAGACAAGCTCTGTGATTGCTCTTTAGAGCAGCGATCTTTAGCGTCAAGACCTCCAAAGTGGGTATCGCCTTACTCCAGACAGCTTAAAGATAAAAATAACACATTTTAGAATGCTCCATACAACTGTCACCTGCACAGGTAATTTAATATTAGTTTTTATTCAGTATAATATTAGCTATTAGTTGCTTTTCCTAAAAGATGAATAAATGGCATGTGGTAAAAATTACACAGGTTTCCAAGTACAACAGGATTATAAGGATTTACCGCTTTATTTCACTCCCGCAGAATTCCTTTTTATCTTTCACGTCAAGAAGAATTCTAATTAAATCGTTCTGCAGATGTTTTTTGGATGAGTGGTGATTATGTGGCCACATGGCTCGCATGATAACGGAGTAAAACGAGAATAAAAAAGACAAATAACGGCTACATGAGACTCATTCAGGAAATGCATGGATGATCCGTTATCTTGTCATGAGAACATGAATTACATAATTAACAGCTGCTCTGGGGAAATCATGATTTGATGGTTAAAGCTGCTGGAAAAAAAAAGAAAAGAAAAAGAAAAGGTGCAGCGTAGTTTCCACCTGAGACAGATGATGCCAGAGTAGCTGCTCATCAAACCTTTGTTTTTTCCTCTGTCTTAAAGAAATCTTTGGATGGATACATTATAGTGATTAAGGAACCAACTGTTACTGAGACTGGTTTGGCACAGCCGGATGTGATTTCTATTTCAGTATTTTGTGAGTGCAAGCTCTCGTCCACATGCGTCAAATTCAAATCCAGCACACCATTTCAATTTATTTGTCCCGCGAGAGTGTGCAAAGGTTATCATAAACTAATTACATTTCAGAAAATAAAGAAAAAGTCAATGCGACTGCTTCAGTAAAGACATCAAAAGCTGGAATACCAGCAGAGGAGAGCAGCTGGTTTCTGTCAAAAGGCCATGTTTTAGCAAACGTTTGCGTGGAAAGCAGAATTTGCAAGATTTTACAGCAAAAACATTGTCAAAACTTGTGATTTTTTGAAAATGTAATGTTTTTTTAAACAAAACTTTATTATTGAAAAATTTTGAAATTTTACATCAAAATGTTAAAGTTGCCTTTTTCCAACAAGACAAAGAAAAATAGTCAATTTTAAGTTTAAAAAAAGTGACAGTCTTGTGACATTTGTGATTGTAGGATGAAGGAGTCTTGGGTTTTTGGAAAAGTTTTGATCTTTCAAAATTTGTTTCTTTTGTTTAAAAAAAAAAAAGAAGTGATTTTTGTACATAAGTGTCAATATTATGATCAAGGTCTTGTTTTTTGTAAAAACAAAACAAAACAACAACAACAAAAAAAAACCAACAGCAAATCTGACATCACAGGTAGTTGAGAAAGTAAAGAACAACCAGCCATTTAACGGTAACCATGGTGATGATGTGGCCTGGGGTGAAATAGTGTTTGACACCTCCGATCTAGTCTTTCAGAATATAACACAAAACCAAACCACAGCATTAAAACTGGGAAACTAGCCGAATAAGTTCATTTCATTCAATATCGTTGCTCTGGATGGATCAGAGTATCCATGCTGATGGTCTGAACCGGTCTTGAAGTGGTTTTACATCTGCCAAAGTACCAAGTGCACACAGCCCCTCATTGTGGATGACAGTACTCTGACAGCAACAGCCTCCTCAAGCAGAATAACAGCCCACAACACTGAAAAATCTGCTCAGAAATGAAGAGCCCAAGGCGCTGACCCAGCTTCCAAACTCCCAAAGTCCCAATCCGATCAAGCGTTGGTGGGATGCGCCAGAACAAGCTCTCTCCACAGATTCCACATCGAGTGCGCGTTCTGGTGGAAGACACCGTACAGGTCTTCTGTCCCCACACGCAAGAGTAAGACATGCGAGCTGACACCATTTCATTAAAGTTTCATGGTAACAATCATTAAGTCTCTCCTAATGAGACCTGTTTTTGAGATTCCGGCTTGGCGGATCTAATTTAAAACGAATATATCTCAGCATCCACGAGGTGTATTTGAATACATTTGGTGTCAAAATAAAGGTAGCGCATGTAATTACTGCACGAGAGTTAAATTATGTAAGAATATTAGCAATTCAGAGTTAATGAAGATGGAACACACTATAAATAAAAAAAAAAAATTCATCTGACAACATGTCTTTTTCAGAAATGCTTCGGCAGACTTTCCAGATGGGTACATTTGGGTAAATTTCAGCAAACTTGTACCACTGAGATTTTTCCAGGTATCAAATTGCAGAACTTATTTTATTTCATATAAGTCATTGAATTGATTCAATCTTTTCAAATGTACAGTTGAAACCAGAAGTTTATAAACACCGTATAAAACATACCACCATTTTTCTGACTGTTTGACATTAAATCAGACTTAACCTTTCCTGTTTTAGGCCACTTAGGATTACCAAAATGATTTCTCGTGCTAGCGCTGGCCAGCAGCAATCATAATTGAGGTAACTTGTTCAACGAGTTCACGAGCGTTTATTTCAGTGGCGTTTTATTTTCTGCCCTCATAGATTACTGACAAAGTTTTCACTGCAAATATAATCACATATTAAAACTGGGATATTTTTGGAATAAAAGAGTACATATCTTTGATTTTAAAACAAGTGAACTAACTATATAGTGGACTAACTATATGTGGCAAATATTTTGAAAAACAGAAATAAGTGAAATAATTGACATTAGCAAGATTCCATTGATTACTGGTACTGAATGTCGGTTTTGATTCATTTTCAATCGACTAAGTGGCTCCACCTCATACCCAAGGATGTACCAGGCTCTGCTGATATCTTAGACGATTTCTTCTGATTTTTCCACAATGTCACATATAAATAATTTTGCGTGTCGTATGCGTATAGGCACTCTGGGTATAACTGGCTCAGTGGTGGCAGCAGGGACAAGAATGTGTGTTCAGGTGTCCAGAAAGTGATTTTAGATGATTGACACCTCTATGCAATCTGCACAGCCAATAGAATCAATGCACAGTTCCCAAATCCAAGTCACTTCATCCACTATCCAAAAAGGATTTTATGTTTCCCAAGAGCCCAACTTTGTATGTCATCTGTGTAAGCTTTTGTACAAAAGAAACAGTCTGAGAGAACAAAAGAATGATTTTTGATTCGTCACAGAGACGCTGGAATACAGAAATCAGCTGGAGTTTTGCTCTGGAGACTGGTTCATGTTGGTGAAACAGCAAAGACAGGCTGTTATTTTTTTATTTATTTTTTGTGGCATTTTCATTCTGCTGACACAGGTAACTTTGCCGCTGCTGCGGCTGCTGCGTCAAAGTCGTGCCGTAGCTACAGCGTAGGAATGAACGGCGTGGCCTGACATGCACCCGTCTCCAAATGCATCTATGCACCGCAGCAAAAAACATGATTGGTAGATTTTTTTCTTCTTCGTTTTCAGGCTGGGTAGAATAATGGTTTCCTGCATTTATGGGTCCTAACTCGCGTAAAATATACTTTGTTTGCTTTATGAGCTACATATAGGAAATACAGAAGAGGAAACTCGGCACTGTCATGCTTTGCATCATTAAAATGGCTTTAATAATCTCTGCATTATCTGTCTCCAGGTCCAGAAGCACTCATCAATGGGCTAACGTCACAAGTTAATGTGCCATTTGTATCCATTAAATTATCCATACCATGGTGAGATAAAAGCTGAGATCAGACTGATGCAACAAGTCTGCACGTGCATGTTTTACAGTCTGCAGTCCGCGGTTCGTTTTGAGAAAACGATGCATCAGATCACTTTAAATTCTTGGCACATCGCAAAATTATGGATGTTTTTTTTCTTTTTTTTCCTTTTCTTGAGAGGATTTACCCATTCTGAAGAAATACATTAATCTGCTCCAGTTTGAACATACAGCAATAGCTTTTCAAAGTTCACTTCCTAACTGGAACCAAATAAAGTCAGAGAGATGAAATGCAGAATGTGAAGCTATTCATAAGCTTTTTATAGCCATTGTCAGCATTAGACTCCATTTATTCAATATTTCAATACAGTCTGCGAAGAATGAACTACAAATAGAGGGAGAGAGCGAGGGAAAGTTCCTCCCTGTGGGACTTTAAGATCCAGCGGTGTTGCTTCACTGCTGGCCATCAAAAGAAGATGATTCAAACACGGAAATACTGAATAAACCCTCTTAAAACATAACCACTTCAGCATTGGATCCATTTGCAAAAGCAAAAGTTTATTTCAGAACATATTTGCCAGTAAAATGCATGTTAAACATGCACAGAAAGAAACAAGCGATGGCATGCAAAGCTTTCTTAAAAACAAATCAAACAAACTGACACAGGCAGACTATCTAAGGTTGCATTTATGAAGAGGCAAACACTGACTGCTGTGCTATTTACTCTTCTACTTGGTGCATGAAACAGATCCGTTCCCATCAGAGTGAGTCATGAAACCCCGCTGCAGCATCCTCAAATATGCGTTACTGCTTTTTCTGCTGTACTATTATATACCACTGTCCCAAGGAGACAGAGCCATTACAGACAAAGACTAATTCCTAATCTGTGATATTGCTTTCTCATTATTCCCTCTCCCTTTGGCCTCTTGTGTGATAACCATTTGATTAATACAGTTATGTCACTTGAGAGCCTGAAAGAGCCCACCTTTTAATATTTCCTCACTGAGTCATTATACCTGCACCGCTCAAGGCTAATAATGTTGAACTATGCTGGTTGATTACAAATGCTGAAGTGCCCTCTGTGACAGCATGCCAAGTAGCCTTTAGAATACTTAAATATAAATCAATAAATAATATGAATTCATCTCCCCGAATGCCAGAAAAATGGAGCTTGCATATGTTTTTCAATTCACAGGTGACAAGTTGTACAGAAGACATTGTTACGGCCTCCCAAATCTCCCTTAACTACTGAAACCGAAATGTGGACTAACTGAAGGCCACTTTGTCACACCTTCCTGAATGCTTTGATTAAACACTTAGGAAATACTGCTCGAGTCACCTTAATTAAGTGCTGAAAAACATTGGTGCTTAAGTAGCTTTCTGAATGCCTTTGAGGTCAGACCACTCCAGTTTAATAGTGAGGCTCAGTTGAGGGTCCATTAGATTATCTCTGATTGGAGATGGGGGCTTGACAGAGTGAAAAAAAAAAAAAAACAGTAATGAGAAATGGCAGTCAGAGATAAACTCCCAAAGGAACACATTATACAACAGTGTAGGGGTGGAAATCCACATTGGAGGTTGTTATTTGCTTTTTTATTTTTCTTTTCTTGCCACTGTTAAACTTTGCCATTTGCTCAGGGGTCATCCTCTGGGTTTCTCAGAAGCGCTTGGAGACAACTTTGTTGTAAATAGATGCTATATAAATAAAACTGAAATATAAAAACTGAATTCAGTTCAAGAAAAGCTGCCAATCATGGGGTGTACATGCGGTGTGAGAAGATCTCAAGATGCTAAATGCATTGGGGAAAAGAAAAAACTAAAACCTCATCATGCTTCCCTGTCCTTATGGACTCTGATTTGCAGCTCACGTTGCAATCAGGGCCAGATGACAGCAGACAAATAAAAGCGATCAGGACCATCTCAGAGGAATAATCCAACACAGCAGCCGCCTCTTGAGTCACTGACTCTTCCATTTGCACAAAAGGTATCACAGGTTAAAGTGGAGCCTTTTTTTTTTCAAGGCACTTATCTGAGAGTAATATCACCCAGCCGTCCAGAGTGCAATGCTGCAAACATCAATAGCTTGCAGTGTAAATTGCTGAAGGGGAGGTAGATGGGATTCCATGAGGCATATCATTTAAATCACATGCTGTGGTCACTGAGGGCTGCCTGAGGCGAAATCCTAAACACTGCCTTTTGCTTACATTCTTCTGATCTTCTTTAATTAATCAGATAATTATAACATAAAATTTCCAGTGCATTCAATGTGCATAATAGCCCATTAGTCTGAGGCGATGTAACTGGACTGTTGGGTTTGTAACCCTGGAAAAGTCAAATATTTGAGGCATCGTCACCTTCGTTTGTCGACACGTCTTATCTAAAAGCGGCACGCTGAAACGCGCGAGTACACACATACACAAACTGATGAACATGACCATTAGGTTAGTACATAAATAGATGGAAAACACAAACAGCCATTACAGAAGCAATGCGATGATCGTAACGATACATCAGTGGGCTCGAACCCTAATGATTTTTGAGTTTATCTCTGCCCTGATAATGAGACTCTGCTTAATGTGACTGTGTGTCTAATAACCCATAACACCATGAAAGAAATATTTGCTTTGTCTGCCCCCTTTCTGCTTTTATTTTGCAGCACAGCTGAGCAGAAAATGTACAGCACTCAGGAATAAAACCTCGGATGAGACGGAGCAGCGTGAGGAGGCGTTGAGGTTCACTCGAGGCTATAGCGTTAGTAACCTGGTATGAGGTTGAGAGATACTCCCACTGCCTTCCACTCTACAGAGACTGGGGAGTTCAACCGCCTCATTTTCGGTTCACTGACTTGGCAAAACCTGCCGTTTAATGAAATTAGGTTCAGAGTGCTTTGTCGGGCATTTTTGTCTCAAGGACATAACTGCAATGAAGGAGAAATTAGCCAAGCTGTATTACTAAAATTATATTCTTCTTCAAATTTCTAGCCCATATGTTGCTTTTTTTTTTTTTTTTGGAATAAAAATAATAAAAAAAAGAAAAGTGTAATGTATCCAGATGGCTCATATCACATATCTGCGGATAAACTATTAAGGCAATAAATGCTTGTAAATCAGATTTGTGCCTCTAATGTACTGTATTTAGTGAAAGCACTTTAAAAGTATCACAAGTGAGTCATTCAGCTCAGTCTTTTAACAGGCTCCATTTCCTCTTTTTCTTTTTTTTTTCCCCCATAGTTATAATTCTAGATGATATTATGGCCACACATTCCACAGAAACAACTGCTCAGACAAGCAAAGCAGAAGAAGAAATACAACTAGTGATAAAAGCAGTTTTGCTGCAGTGATGCATTGAAGTGCACATCCAAGAACAACAAAAGCCTGGTTCTGTGCAGACCGCCAGACTGATCCAGACAGAGAACTGAAATGGAAAACTGGTCGTTCGTCTCCCAAAGTAATGACGTCTCATTTAAAAATTATGACTGCTTGTATTCCACGCTTCGTTTTGGCTCCGCTGTGCACTGATGATTCCAAGTAACAATGGATCAGCTGGCATCTGCGCTCCACTGGATGTTAACACCAGAAGAGGAGGAGGATTGGAACATTTCCCTGACATGATGACACCAACACACAGCAAAGATTTATACAATTAACAAGCAAATTACATTTAAAGTTCTGCTGTAAAGTTCAGATGCTGTCAGAGGGTTATGATGCTAATACTTCTGCTGCAAGATGGCAAAATAACATAATTAGCACCGACTTAATTGCCCTTATAAAAACATCTGTGAATGCTTATGCCAAGAAGATAAGCATAAATATTATTATTGATCAGTATGTTGGTAAAAACACTGCTTGTTGCATACTTTTGGTTATTTAAATCTTTCCTATTGGAAAGAAGAAAAAAAAATCAAAGTCTGAACTGTTGACAACAAATTATTGTCACCCATGAAAATAATTTGAAGATTTCATTTGAGACAAAAATCTGCTGCGCCAACAGTCTTGACACTTGCAGCTGATGAGATTATTGATTTTCAGGCTCGGGGGGCATTTGTTTAGCTATCCACACTGCAGCCTACACACATAATCTAAAATCTATAAAGATGTAGAGTTGAGAAAATGTAGCCATTCCAGATAATTAAAGCAAGACCAGCAAAGATTCATATTTCTGCCTGACGCTCTGGCCCATTACTGGCTTTATTAATGAGCAATGCAGATCTTCCAACACAGTTTCAACAGTTTTTCCCCGCCGGCTGTAACTGCATAAAAACAGCCTGTTATTCATGGACGCTTTTTTAAACTGACATATGTTAATGCTTCATTCATTAATAATCACAATGCATACGCACACATGCAGTACCGCCGGTCTCAGGATTACGATCGCAGGTCGAGAGCAACGACTCAACAAGAGCGGCGTGCAACAGAACGATTTGATTATGTATCTGTTCAAGCCGCGTTTATCTCACATGACAGAAGTCCACCTTGGTGAACTTTTGCATGAGTTTATCTGGTCAAGATCGTCTTCCCGTTTCTTATTCCAGAGGTTGTGCTGATGGCTCCAAAATGAAATGTCAAACGTTCGATCCGTGCGACACCCATCAATAGCTTTGTCCTCTGTCACACAGGGTAATTAAGAGTCACGCTGAATTTATGTACACAACGCTTCTGCATAATAAATCTAAATGCAAATGTGCCTCTCTCTGTTCCGGGATTAGAGGGGACTCCCTGCACACCGCCACTTTGTCCTTATTTGTGACTACTAAGCCAAAAACTTGGTGAAGTTCAACTGAGTATAAAGTTTTTAGGAAGCTCTATCCTGCCATTCATCATCAGTGTTATAAAATCATGCCTGCAGGTGTGTCTGATATGCTCTAGCCTAATTGGTTAGCTTATCTCAGGCATTGGCCAATGCCAGAACTGGCCTGATTAATCAACCAATCAATGAATCGATCTGTATGTACTCTTCATCACATAGCTCATCAGAAAAGGCCGAGTTTTACCAACACATCCTTTACACATCATCCATATTATCAACATCATTCACATATTACAGACAAAACCAACAGTTTTTTCTGTTTTTCTTCATAGCATAGCATCGTGTTCACCACCACCCTCACGCTTTATCTGAGCTTCTGTTTGTCGCCGACTCGCTGGCTCGTGACCCCCATAGAGTCAGGGACGGTTGGGTCAATGAGGGGTTCAGTGTCCTGCCAGGGTCCCTTTGACGAGTTTGGGTATTGATCCGACAACCTTGCAGATGGAAGGCAAGCAACTCGAAGTAGCTTTAATAATAATAATGTCTCAAAGCCTCCCTGTTAACAAGTCGGACTGAAAGAGGATGAAATTTACAGTCTAATTTATTCATCTAAGCCTTTTGAATGTGGAGGAGAGAAGCTGGAATCTGAAACATTCAGCAGTTTTATCAGAGGAGACGATTATGAATAATCGAATGCTGGAGCCATGATCTGCCAATCGCGACGGTGTATGCGAAGCATGTGGTTTATCATGAAATATTATAACCTAATTTACGATTTGGAAGAACATTCTAACGTTTTAAGTCCAAGCAGATATGAGACGTTATCCCAACAGCTGCTCACATCTGTTTTATTCATCATGTAGGCAACATGTACATCATATTCCTCTCTTAAACCACAGACGCTGCTGCTCGGTTAAAGGAAAACATAGTTTTATTTGTCCCGTTTATAAAATAAGAATAATAAATAATCTCAGGTAATAATATATTTAATCAAACAGAGGAAATAAATTGAATCATATCCCAGAGGGCTCCTCATTTTCTTCTTCTGGTGTTAAATTAATTGTGTAGGCTACAGATAAAAAAGTGAACACTGTTAAAAACAAATTATTTTTCCTCGGCCTTTGGAACATGTTTTTTTTTTTTTTTTAATCTACTGAACTCGAGTTTGTAACATCATTACAAAGAAAAAAAAAACATTTATTTTCAAACCAAGGCCGGCTGAATTGTTTGGCCCATCTCTACAAGGCTCTGACACTTCAGTCTCTTCCCTTTTTCTCCTCACTCATCCGCAAAACAGATTTGACAACAACAGATTTGTAATTCATGTTATTGTGCAGCATTGCATAAATATGAACACTGGAAAACCGGAGCATCTCTATACCCTCACCTGGGTCCTGGAGGTAGCATGGAGGTTTGCCCGCATGTGTTTTTCTGGACCTGGTGAATTCATTCATCCATGTCTCTCAGGGTGTCCTGTGGGGGGTGCTCCAGGAGTATGTGGTACTGGGTCTGTTGCTATGGGCTGCCTGGTCCTGAATGTTTGGTCCGCATTGCCGTTTGTAAGTCAGATTTGTTTCCAGTGAGAGTTGGACTGCTCTCTCCTTTTACGGGTAGGATTTCTAAGCGCAGCAAAGTAGTGCACGGGGTCTTGCTTGCAGTGGCGGCTGCTGATTTTTAAAACAGGGGAAGCCCATTTTACACGTTCAGGGTTGGAGTGGCTCATGCCATCCCA
>JBAMYA010000013.1:14493981-14508646 GCA_037176975.1 Arrhamphus sclerolepis
AAGTGAGGAGTTTTGTCGATTTAGCCAATGATCACCTAGAATTTTAGAAAAAACTTGACGCTTAGACCCGCCTCCTGCAAGCCCATAGAAACCCTTGGAAGCTCGGCTTCTGCGGGAGGCTTCATAGCATGATTTCCGCAGCGAAACACGGTGATTTCACGAAAAATCACTTGATTAAGCTACGGGATGACATATGGTAGTCATGAAAGTAAATGCGATATTGAGTATATCTCATGTTTTGTGAATTACTGTTTTACCGTCAATTTAACATTTAAGATGTAACAATTTGGTCAGAGAATTTCAGAGGCAGTTTGGCTTCCCCTGCTGTCTGTGACAAATCGCCTCTGCTTGCTTGGTGACCTCAGGACTGTCCCTCTGCTTTTTGTAGATGATGTTGTAACGTGACCAAACCAGGACCAGGTCCTGCTGGCTTCATTGACTGAGGAGCTTCAGCACCCGTTGGAGTAGGTAACTGGCATTTGTGAAGCGGCAGGGATGACCTCTAAACTTGAGGCTTTTTCAGTCGTAAAATGGTAGAATGCCAGTTTGGGAGTGAGGTTCTGCCTCAAGTGGAGGAATTTAAGGGGAGGTCTTGTTCACGAGCGAGGAATGGAGCGAGAGATCAACAGGTGGATCCATGCAGCGTCAGCAGTACTGCAAACTCCAAAGAGAGAGCTGAGCCAAAAAGCAAGGCTCTATGTTTACCAGTTGATGTAACCCTACTCTCACCTACGGTCGAGAACTGTGGGTAGCGACCAAAAGAATGATCACGGATACAAGCGACTAAATCAGTAGTGTGGCTGGACTCTCCCTTAGAGATAGGGTGAAAAGTTCAGTCATCCGGGAGGGAATGTAGAATTACTGCTCCTTCACATTGAGAGGAGCCAGTGGAGGTGGTTCAGCATCTGGTGAGGATGCCCTCTGGACAGCTCCTTCAAGAGGTGATTTGGGGCATGTACAACTGGGAGAAGGCCCTGCGGCATACCCAGTACAGGGTTGGTTATATCTCTCGGCTGGCGTGAAAACACTTCACTTCACTTTAATTCTCCTCTCAGAGAGCAGGTTCCTCCTCTAACAGGCTCCAGTAGATTAAAAACAAACTGATCAATTTTTTCTGATCAGCCTTTTCATTGACCACAGATTAAATTGTGCATTTATTTTATTTTTTTCATGTTCACCTTTATTTCTCTAATTATAGAAGTCCAGCTCTGCCTTGCAGGCCAAGATCTGGCATTTTGCTTTGACCTTTCAATAAACTCCAATACCTTCTCAACGTCAAAACACATTTCTTGAAACCTAAAGCCTGTTGATACAAAAAAAACAGTAATATAATAAATAGAAGGGATTGTCCCTGATTTGAGCTGCAGATTAACGTTGCAATTTAGATTCAGGAGAAGCAGATGTGTTTCATTTCAAACAGTAAAGAAATTAATGATATGGGTTCAGATGTTTCACAGCTGGTTCTGTAATGAACGGGATATGATAAGGGAAGGCCGCAGCGAGCATGCTTGTCCACAATGATTGAGTAAAATGGAGCAGGGTAGCAACGAGAAGAGGAAGGTTATTGGCATCAGACCACCAACACAAGGACAGGCACGTTCAACTCCTGCGCCTCTGTTGCACTTACAACGCTGAGGGAGAGGAGATAGGAGAAAGCAACTAACCAGGTGTCACTCAGGACTAAACCCGGGCAGGGAAAATTGATGATGGGGCAAGAGAGGAGGCAGGAATGATGAAGCCTTTCACTGCCACCAATCCATATCAGTGTATGCAGGACAGCTGTGGCATCACAATGTGTGTGCCTCCAAATTCCAAGTGCAATAAAGTGAAATGTCAGTGTGGAAAAACTCTGCAAAACATCTGCGTCTACTCTCAGAATGCATCTTATTCCACACAGATTACATTCAAGCATTCTATTTCAAGCCTGCAAACCATAATTTCATCGGCTTCAGTATTATCGTCATCATCACAGTACACCTCTATGAATCCATAACTCAGCTCCTGATTATGAGTTGCAATTTGCTACCATTTTTTTTTTTTTTTCCTCAGAAGGCTCCGGTTTCACACAGCTGTCTGCAAACATTTGACTGAAATACTTTATTTTTGTTTGATTAGTGAAGTGTTCTTCCACAATGCATCAATAAGGTAAACAGTCTTGAATCCGAGTTAAATTTTCATCTTAAGGGGGTAAAAAAAAAAAAGGAGGCGGAAGACACATCTCAATTCTAGTGCACATGCTGTGGCAGAAGCATCATCCTTGTGGAAAAAGGGACAGTCAAAATTTGCATTTAGATTACTGCAGTAATAGAAAGACCATAGCGATGAATCTTGTTCTGAAAAAGAGACTTATGTGGTTGTATTTTAAATAAATTTCTCGAGTTAAACACTTGAGCTGAATCTGTATGAGGAAAATGTATAATGGAATCTCATTCTATCATATTCAAACAGTAAAAGCTGGATCACATTTAGTAATGTGAAGAACATACTGCGCTACAAGAAACAAAGGTTATGATAATTAAATGTATACAGTATATATGAATCATAAGCTAACACATTTGCCATTACCATAATCATTACCATTGCTGTGCGAAGCTTCTAATGTGTGTGTGTGTGTGTGTGTGTATAAAGAGACGCATAACATTAAGTCAGACTAAACTTTTCCTGTCGGTAAGGATTATCAAAATAATTTCGATTTGCTATTTTCTATTTGCTTGCTCTGAGACAATTCCTTTATGACTTCAAAGTTAGCTTTTTTTTTTTTTTGCTTACAGATGCCTTTACAGCTGTACCCACAAATTTTGAATAGAACTGAGGTCAGGGCTTTGTGATGCCCCCTCCAAAACATTGACTGTGTAGTCCTTCAGCCACTTTGTTACTAATCTGGTGTTATGTTTAGGGTCATTGCCCATTTTGAAGACCTGTGGTTGTGCCCAAGCTTTAACTTCCTGGCTGATGTCTTGCGAAGTTGCTTCAGCATTTCTGCATAATGTTTTTTTCCTCATGATTAGAATTTATTTGGTGCACCAGTTCCCCCCGACAGTAAAACACCCCCACAAAACATGATGTCAGCCCCGTTCTTCACAGTTGTGATGGTGTGTAATCCTCTAAATGGCCATTATGGCCTAACAGTTCAGTTGCATCACACTACAGGACATGTCTCTAAAAATTAAGGTCTTTTTTCCCCCTTTGTGCATTTACAAACTGCAACCTGGCTTCTTAATGTTGCTTTTGGAGTAATGTGGTTCTTGAGTCCATGTTGGTTCAGGTAGGTCTGGTTTCACTGTGGATGATGACACTCTTACCAGCTTCAGCAGAATCTTCACAAAGTGATTTGCTTTTGTTCTGGGGTTGAGACATCCATTTCACACCAAAACACTTTTATCGCTGGGACACAGACCCCGTCTCCTTCCTGAGTGGTATGATGGCTGGACATTCTTTCATTATTCTGCCATTAAGCAAATAGAACAAAATTTTAATAATCCTGCCTGACCAAACACAGGGAATATTTAGTCTGATGTAATGTCGGACACTGACAAAGAATGAAAAGGTTTTTTTTTGTTTGTTTTTTGTTTTTTAATATAATGCAGTGTATGTATAACAGTTCAAGTGTGCAAAATGCTGGAAAGTATTTTATATCTGTGACCTTCACTCTCTGAATTTAATCTCAAACATAAAGAGATGAAAAACCCCAAAGAGAAGCTTCAAACATGAGAAATGCTAAATATACTGTATTTCAATCAGGTGATGTTTTTAATCATAAACGAAGTGCATCTATTCATATTCATGAGCATAACATTGTTTGTCAATAGTGCATACCAGGGGTCTTAATTTGTTTTTGAGTTTTCCCTTCTGCTCTGGTCGTAAAAATGTCAGCTCTGTGGTATCGCAGCCCCTTAATTAAGCAGCACCAACACTCCGCATGCGCAATCTCTTTAGAGTTGTCTGAAATAATCAAATAATAATGCATTCACTGGGCGAGAGCTCCCTCGTAGACTGTAGTTTATCTCTGGGAGGGAAAATGTTAAACGGCAAGAGACATAATTGAACTGAAGTTGGGGAAAATTAATTTGGCGTGAACTTTTTTTAGATTTGGTTCCCATGTGGAAGATGCAGTTGATGTGGCAGCCTGACAAGGCAACTATTACTACACGGCCTCTGTATTAGAGGGTTCACTTAGTCCTACCTTTGTGCCAGATTTCATTAGCAATCAGTCGAGTGCAGAGGTGATGATAGTAGTCCTTCACTGAATGACAACATTCAGATACTATTCATTCCTTTATTTTCAGTTACTTGAAGTGAACAATTCAAACATTTACTTCAGTACTTGCAAAAATTCCTTTCAAATCAACCTCAGAGGTTGTTTTTTTTTCCCTACTTTGTGATAAATGTTTGATATCTAACCAGGGCATCAATATGATAAGGACGACAGAATGGCCATGTTTGATTTGTAGACCATTACTGGATGAAAACCTTTTGATCTCAGTCTTAGATTCACAATAATATATTAGAACAGCTCACCGTAAAGGGTTTAAATCTATAGTATACCACCGGAATAGCATGAAAAACAAAGAAAATATGGAGGAGCTGCAGGGTGTGGAGCTCTTCATCAATCCAAATCCATAACTGTTGATTAGAATAAACACAAACTCAAAAATGAGAGGGGGCTGCTTGTTTCTCGGGAACGGCGAGATCGTTTCAGCCCATTTTCCCCCTCTCTCTCTCATATCTAATTTATTGCCATCTGTTCTGCCAGGGTGTAAATCTGAACACAGGCTGACTTGCTCGCCCAAGCTTTATCTGTTAACATTTAGCAATGTCTAATTAAGCAAAAATGGGAAATGCCTTGGCTCAAAAACGCAGCTTGGTAATGACAATCGTAAGAGTCCGGGACATGCGTCTGTCACTGCAAGTGAATGCACCTATTAGATCTGGGTAATTAGAAGAGAGGAGCAGCCGTAATGGGCAAAAGCCATTCGGCTGTGATTAAAGAGGCCAACTTGCAGTATATCACTTGTTTTCTGGGGTTCAAATGACTGATGAGGGTCACAAATGAAGAAGGGAATGCTTCTTAATTTACTGACTAATCCATGGCTTTAAAATATCTCAAAGTGAGCAGCAGGCCTGAAAAGTTGAGATTTTGTATACATTTCTTTGCTTTTTTTGCATTATCTGGTCAGCTGCCACTGTTATGAACTGCAGCGTTGGGTTTGTATAATTAAATACTTTATAGGTTGTGTTGAATGATTTCCTGCATACCAAAGTTGGGCAGTTATAAAGCCATCTTGAAGTAATTAGTTCGCAATCTACTCAGTCAGAATGTAATTTATATGAAAATGATGTTATGGACTGCTGAATAAGGGCTGGAGACTGACTTGAGAATTTTAAGAAAGTAATCTTTTTCTAGTTAGACATGTGTGACCATGTCTAATGAGATGTCTATGAGCAAATCTTTCTTAATAAATAAAACTATGATTTCTTTGGGATATCAGCCAATACTAAAAACTCATTTTGGGGGGATTATACATATTACTAACCTTGAGTGATTGTTACATTACATTGCATTATTCACACTTCTCTGGAACAGCGAGTCTTCGTTCAGCTATATAGTACCTCCAAATGCTTCATTAATGAGTGAAATCGGATGATTTCAGTGACCGATGGGCTGGTCATCCAGGACAACAGATTCTACAATTTTGTCTATTATTGGTGCAGCTTCCTGGCTTTCTTTGAGAAATTTCTCTCCTTTCTGAAAACCTTATTGCAGTCAGTCCTTCATCTTCTCTTTTGAATAAAGTAACGGCTCATTAAATGCCAATCAAGTTTCCTTGCATTTCATTTGACGACGTTTATGCCACCTCTGGAAATAGTAGTCTTGTCATGATAATAATGATGTTCCCAGTTTAGGAAAATGCCACAGTTCCAATATGCCAATATGATGCTAACGACACATAGCTAGCTCAATACAACAATTCACAACCCCATCTATCGACTTAAAACAGGAGCTATAAGGGCTCTATTGAATCATTGGTATCTTTCCTGCTGTACATTTTAAAGCAATACATATTATGTTTATTTATTTGAAGTGGACAATGCACATCATAAAATATGCCAGAATTAGCCAAAAGTTTTCATCAGCAGTCCCTGAATTTGGAGTCCGGTTTTGTTACCTATATTACAGATTCCAATAGCCTTATTTCTAATGTCAGTATCAGAATACAATATAGATGGAAAGATATAATCATTCATTGGCTTTATTTTGGTGTCTGAAGCAACTACCGACCTAAAAACTCTTAACAACCCAAGTCTACAAAGATGGAATTCAGGGAGCCGTTCATATCCTCATGGTTCTGTTACATCACAGACTGAGCTCTGAATACAATTATCCAGCCATCACCATCTTTTCCACCAATCATCTCCACATCATCTGGCATTTGCTGCTCTTCTGAAAAGGGCTGTTCAAATCTGTGACAAAGATTTGAACAACTATCAAATTTATTGTAAATAGACGCTATGAAAAAAAAACAAAGTTGTCTTGCACTTCTGAGAAATCCATAGCATGACTCCCAAGCCCATGGCAAAGCCTTACAGTGGCAAGAACAACTGTTTCAAAATGTGTGCATCTTGCAGAGGAAAGGGTAGCATCAACTGAATTGGAAGACTGTTTAGGAATCGGTATTTCCAGAAACTAAAAGCTAAACTGTGCTTTAACCAGTGACACCAACAACAATGCTGGGGAAGCACTCCTCAGGCTACCATCACTGGTTTTAATGCACTGTACACATAAATGCCTCATCATGTAAAGAAGACCCTGAATTTATATAGAATCATCAATAATAAAGGCTTTATTTCTTCTTTTGAAAAAACGTGTGGCTCATTGTCGATGATCTCTTTTCAAGATTCAAGTCACATCAGTGAGTCATTACAATTGCAGAAAAATGACCATTCAGGTCATTGTATGTTGTGTATTTTAATCAAAAAACATTCATGTACATTTCTAGTAGCAGAAAAGGTCAACTGAAAGGAGAGCTAGAAGGAAAATGACCAAACAAGTGCTTGTTCACTTTTCTAATGCTATGTCTTGTCAAATCTTACTTGCCATCTAATACGTTGTCACCGTTCTGCACTGCCTTCAGCAGAATTTACAGGCCCAATGTGCAGCAAATCAACAGAGTTCAAAATCCAGCCTTTGAGTCTCTTTCTCTTCTTCAAACTGTAGCAGTGGGGGCGGAAGCTCTAGCTGAGTTTGCACTGCTTACCCTGTCGGAGCAGGTAAAGCAAGATTCAATTTAGCTTGTGGGTTTGCCGTCAAGCCGAGTACTGACAGGTCCTCACAGTTACACCTTTTATTTCGATGTACACCGATTCAGTTCGGATCACAGAACAGCAGCAGCTCAGAATCAAACAACGGGGACCCGGTGTGGGTTTTGAGTTTTGAGCCGCCTCACTGTTGTATTGGAGGCAATGTGTGTGTAGTTGTACACAATATGTCCCAGATCTTCTCTGGCACCCTGTATGCCAAGAAGAAAAGTCAACATTCTGATCATGGATGCCCATTTGAAGCTGTTGATATAATTTCCCTTTAGTCATAACTTTCATTGTAGTGATAATGCATTGCATCACAGAGTTTGTTGGCAGGGGATCTAGACATGCTCACTCTGGGGATAGCTGAGTCAGTGCAGTGCTTTTTTTTTTATTGCCTCAGGCCACCTGTCTCTAAAGCTAAGTCTTCCCATATCTTCAGAGTTGAAAAGTTCAGGTTCTAAGAGAGGCAACCTTCGTTCAGTAGGACATGCAGCTAATTCATTACAGCCAAGGTGATTCTCCATCTCAGAGGACTCAATGACAAAGGCTCACTGAATTGGGAAAATGTATCTACTGAAATTACATCCTCCTGCGGTGGTGTAATTACTTCATCTTTTTAAAAAGACAGTACAACGGAAAATACAGTCACAGATTATGAAGGGTTGAAATAATATCCCAAAAAGAAACACTTCCCAAACATCAGATCTTTGACAAGATGATATAGTCTGGAAATTAAAAAGGCTTTGGAACAAAAAAAAAAAAAAAATCCTTATCCATGTCCTGGTTTAGAGGAGAGTGGACTGGGTTTTGAAGCTCCATTTATGAAACTAGCCCCAGCTCAAAAATTGAAATTCTCTCCATGTTTGGGCGCGGTCACACAGCTGCTTCTGGATTGTGAGTACTGCTGCTGGCAAAATGTTTCTGTTGATAAACAAAAATGTTCTTTACACATGCAGCTGACTGGGGTCAGTACAACACAGAGGAGGCCCCTGGTATCCACCCGCACAGTGGCAGAACAGGTACTGCTGTTTACCACATGATAAAATAGATATTTTAAGCCCATTTATCATTTGATGATAATTTCTTCATCATCAATTCAATTTTATTTATTTTTATTTGTATACCCAGAGATTGACCAAGGAGCATATGGCATACTGAAAAGAGGAAAGGACAAAAAAAAGGACCAAAAAAAACAAAAAAACTCTCCCCTCTTGGGAAGAAACCATATGCGGGGACCTGGCTAAGGGGGGACCCTCCTACTGAAGGCAGCGAAGGGAGACAGGACAAAGAGGATAAGGGACAGAGAAAGGAGAGACAGACACAAAAAAAAATAAACATCTGGTGGTTGGAGGTTTGGACTGCAGGCCGGCCATGTTAATTGGTGTCCTACAGTGGCATAGTAGGCAGGTGTAGGTAAACACTGGGATCATCAGAGGATGGACTGGTGGACTAATTCTGCATCTATTACAACAACAATGTGCTTAAAAGTTGCGTTTCCATTGATCGTTGACGTGTGTCTCCATTACCAGGAAACAGCTCTGCTAAAAAGACTTTCAGGAACCTCTACAGGGCCGAAAAATGTTCCTGAGGCAGGAGCAGCCCTGACTTCTGGATGGGGGCGAGTAGTGTTAACTAGCTGACTGGGTACGCTGTAGGCAGGAGATGACGTAATTCAGCTGCCGAATGTCCGCCTCATGTATGAGTCGTCTTTTCTCATTCAGCGGCACCATCATGCATTACGCAAACAGCAAAGAAAAAAAAAACACTATAATAATTTTTAGCTCCTCCAATATTTTTTGCACCCTTTTAGTTTATTTTCTGCTTTGATTTCTCCAATTTTTTCCAACATTATCTTTATTTTTTTTGGCGGTTGACAAAGAGAAAAGCGCACTACCGTCACCATGTGGCTTGGAAAGGTAGTTCACATGCAACTGTCCCTGTCAGTCTAAGACCGCTGGAAGGACTGAGGGGGAGGTCGGCCTGTTAAAATTCGAGCCTACTAGTTTTACTACAGAACCCCTGATAGTGGAAATGCACCTACACAACACCTTTCTATCCAGGGACCACTCAAGCTGCTTTTACAATGTAAGCAGCTTTCTCTGCCTGCTACACACACGCACACATTTATGAAATCATTTTATTTATTAGACCAAATTTTTCCAATAATTATTCCTATAAATCAAATCACATTATAGTTTTATTGATTTTTCCTGAGATTAATGGAATAGCTTTGACTATCTGACTAGCAAGTTGTTAAGAGTGGAATGAGCCACTTAACTCAACGCCACATCCCTCAGTCTTCAGGGAGTCAGTCCTATAGCTTTCAGCTACTGTGCAAATCTAAATATAGATTCACATTACATCCAATGACTCTGGAAGCTTGTTATACTGCATGTGAGTGCATACGGCACCCAGCCCCAAACTGAAAACATCATATCACAGACGAGTACCAACCAGCTAGCTGTTAAAGAGGACATCATCATTCTTTTCTCTTTTTTTTTCATATTAGCCTAAATAGTCTTTGGCTTCACTGTTGCTCCATTCCTGTGTCTATGTGCTTTTATTCACAAGTACTTCCAAGTAAAAGTATAACTGCTGCTGATGTTACATTCAATGACAAATGGGGAAATGAATTTTTCAACTAAGAGAGAAAGATTATGTACAAAAGAAGTCTGTTTTTGTAGTTGTGGCAGTAAAAAAACACATTATTTTAAAATATAAAGATGTTTAAGTGAGATGGTTCTTCTCTGAGCTCCCAGCTACTGTGGTCTTCATAGTTTCTGAATTGGTAGCGACTTCAGACACTCAAACGTGTACTCTCGACCTGAGAAAATTGTATTTTCTTCATATGTCTGTGCTCTAAGATGTGACTCAGGTGTGATAATGATTGTGTTTTTGTGCTCTGATGTATCAGTGTAAGTCAAGAGTTTTGACCTCCATCATGCGTCTATGCATGTTCAAGTAAGCAAGACTGGGATGTGGAAGATGTGTCATCAGAGGGTGTGTAAGCGGCCGGTATCACGATAGCTGTGCTAGCCGTGCATGAATAAAAGCATCAGTATGGTCTGCAAGGGTTCTTTGACATTTTGCCCTTCTCTCCTCAGTCATTGCTCTGTGAATGCTGAGACAGCATGTCACCCACCAGCCTTAAGTTATATTTAGTAAACAGAAGTAAAAAAATAAAAATAAAAAAATCTCTATCTTCAAAATAATTGGAAGCTGTCGAAATACAATGCTTCTCTTGTACATTACTCACAAGAAAAATTAGAATTTTAATTAATTTCAATCCCCACTTGAGTTTCCAGTGAATTACAAATATAGAATTAAGCCACTTTAGTGTCTTTTACTGGGAATTATTGACTTTGCTCTTATGTTAAGATTCAAAGATATAACCAAATGTTCATATAAATGATAAAAAAAAGCCTAAAGTATTTTTAAAGGCTTGAAAAGGAGAAGCATCAACCTCAAAGGGAGATGAACACATACGCTACACCTGGTCAATATGGGTTAAGGGTTTTGGAGTTGCTCAAGTCACAGGGTCAAAAAAATAAATAAAGATGCTTGAGAACTGTGAGACAGCAGTTGTTTGTGCAGCAGTGGTGCTCCACGGCTGCCTCAGGCAAACTGTGTTGTTTTATTTCATCCCAGTAGCTGCCTTCCGTTCTCTGCTCCAGAATACGATCAGGCATATATCCCAGCTGTGGATATTTGTACCTGTGAAAACATAAAGGGCTGAGTGCAGGTTTACATGGATACAGAAAACATTAAAGCAAAAAAATGTGTTTGAAGTCCAGGGAAAATGTTGTCAGCTCTGTTATCAGGATTCATACACTTTCTGCCAGGTTAAAATAATCTCTTCAGAATATTATAACATTAAAATGACATTAAAATGAAGATGCATACAATTTTTCTAAAGTGTTGTTTCTCTGTAATTAGACTTGCCATCAACCAAAGAATTCTGCCAAGCTGAGAAATCCAGCTTTTGCCAGATTTTGCAAGAAGCAGTTGTATACATTAACTAGAATAATTACACTCGGGACTTTTCTCGATATACATACTTGCCTGTTACTTGTGTACACATCATCAGTCAGTGTCAATCACGATAGAGCCTATTTAAAAATGTATCTGGCGTCACCTGACCCTTTTTCTTTCACTTCTACCGAACTTTATTCATCACATATCTGAAATACAAAATCATAAAATCCATTAAAAACACATCACGTTAAATAATGGACAGAGAAGGTTTTGCCCTAAGAGTCCATGATCTGCTTATTTCAGTGTTATTTTGTGCTCAGTTGAACTGTAGATGCATATAAAGACGTATTAGCCTGCTAGCTGAGTTGTAAAGCTATCAAGCACACAGCTGTCCCAACTGGAAATGCAACTGCGTCCTCTGAAGTTACTGAAGAATACTTGGCCCGGTACGAGGGTTTTTGACGGGGCCGTCTAGCTGCCTTTTGGACGCCTGGCTGTGCTAGTCGGTGAAACAAAAAAAAAAAAAGATGAAATTCTTTGACTATGGTTCAGGTTTAAAAGTGCCAGGAAATCAGCAGAACGTCATTTGTGGAGAAAAGTGTCACAAAGAACAATTCAAAGACTTTGTTTCAGAACTAAAAGCCTTCTGAGCCCCATCCCCCAAAACAAGCAACAGTTTTGAGCGGGTACATCGATACCGTGACGACTGTGAGCAGAAGAGGCAGCGACTTATCAAAGACACTCAGTTTCAGCTGGTATAACTTCAGCACCTGGACTCCAAAATGGTGTTTTACCTCCAAATGGCCTTTATATGGTTTCCATTTCTGTTACTCTCAATTACAAGACAATTGTTTCAGTTGTGAGACAAGATGATGATAGCTAAATACGACTTTGATTTCAATAGCTGCCTCTGGACACTGGTGGACAGGCATGCAGCTGATCAGGAAAACCATGTAGCCACAGTGGCAACAAGACTGATATACAGTGGAGTATCAACGCTAGTAAATGACTGTTGTTGGCTTGGCATCAAAAACTTGTTGATTTGAGGTGTAATTAGCGGTTCCACAACCATCTTGGTTGTTGTTAATAGTTACTCTTGAACATTGCTGTGCAAATGATCGCATTAATAACTCCCTTCCCCACTCTGTCGTGATTGGTTCAGTATGTAGCGACTGTACCAGTGGAAATTGCCTGTGAAAGAGAGGGGCGGTAGATACATTTTACAAGAGAGAAGTGAATGGGTACGACCGCTCAGGCTGCTAAATGTAAGAGCCCTCCTTAAATCAGTTTCAGGGCAGCTGTTTCATACTTTTTCCAATATAACTACACTTGGCATGAAACCTTGTTAAAAACCTGATTAAAAGAAGAAAAAAAAAAACATCACACTGTGAAGAAGAAAAAATCATCTCTTTTTTTTTTTTTTTTTAGAATAATGACACTTGTTGATGTCAATAAAATAAAATAAGCAGGAATGCAGTCGTGATGGAAAAAAAAACAAACCACACTCCATGTTAATGAACATCTAAAAGTGGAAGTAGCATATGAAGTTAGCTACTATCACAATGCAGAAGGATGAGAATACACTGCATTATTTAGTCTTCAACAGCCTTCTGCAGATCGATTTGCAGATTTTATTTTTCAAAACCTCTTCAAAGCCTTTTATCACCTCAGTGACTGCAGCCTGCACGTTTGCTGTGTGCATCCCTTCTTTCCGGACTTCATCTTTTCTGTCTCCCTCCTCTTTTCTCCCTTTACCCAGCTGGCCCTCGGCAGGAGGGTCCCCTCTTATGCTCCAGGTCCTGCTTAAGCTTTCCTCCCCTAAAGGGGAGTTTTTCTTTGCCACTGTTTGGCTTCCTTTTTTTTCTCCCACTAGGTGAGTTTTTGTTTTACCTGCCATAGTTTCTTTGCTTAATATTTAATAATATTTGCTCAGGGATCATGCTATGCTTCTAGAGACAATTTGTAATAGATGGCATGTAAATAAAATTTAATTGAACTGAATTGAAAATGCTGTAGTTAGACTCAATGCAGCCTGGATATTTTGTGACATGCAGTTGTTGCACTTATTTCATTTTTTAAGGTTGCAGTTGAGCTGATATTTACTTAACGCTCAGTGCGGTCAAACAACTGTTGGGAAAGTCTAAGTGCTTCACACTGTAAAATACTGGTGCAGATTCTCTGTCACATAGCAGCCTTACAATGTTTGACTGGAAGACAACTGGGATTCTTTTCATGAGGTCATGTTGCTTTCTTTTCATTTTTTTTTTTTTACTTTTAGAATAAAAAAAAACAACAACAACCCACTTCCTCTTCTCTGCTGTGCCATGCATACAACATGTATTTCTAAGTTGTCACGTGAATCATAATATCTTTAAAAATGACTACAAAATGGCATGAGAACTGAGCACGTATTTGACACACTGAAATAGAAAGAAAACAACTGCTCTTATGCATTTGGAATATTAGTTTTTAATCTACTTACTGCAGAGTTCTTGATCTAAAAGCTCTTTATCTGATAAGTATAAAATATTGATAACACAGAAACTTTTAGCAGGAGAATGTCTCATTATAGTGGGCTTGTTGGACACGACACTCAGTCAGGGGTACTTCTGGGATAAAGATGTTTTTTAAATACAGAATGCAACTAACAGAGGGCACTCTGAGCAAACTAGAAGATTTGATTTTAGCCCGGCAGCAATTTACTCAAAGAATTTGGGTTGATTACAAACGGCAGCTACTAGCACAGGTCCATTATGTTTCATTTGGCTGTGCAGTTGTCAAAATTGAGAGTTATTGGAGCTGGCGCACAGAAATTTACATTCACACAGTGAGTTGCAAAAGAAAGAGCTCAGATGTAGGAAAGAGCAGCACCACAACATGAGCAAGTTGAGCAGGACAACAATTTCTGAAGTTTTTAGTTCAAAGCAAGCTTTTGAGAGAAGTTGGACCATCATGAACTGAGCAGCAGTGGGCAGAGAGCCAGAAATATTCCCTTGAGCTTCAGCAGACCTCTCTCTTCCTCCAGTACCAATTGCTCCCTCTCTCTCTCTTTTAAAACTGTACTTTCAATTCTACTACTTCGAACACCGCCGGAGCCCCCTGCAAAATCTCTTTCCTGTGTAGACTTTCACAAAAGTGCAACATCTGCAAAACTAAAAAGCATCAAAGCACATTCATCACATAAATTGAGTTGGCAACAAGGCTTGTTTCCATTTGTCACCATTAAAAGAACATTTTGTTTTTAGCCCACTGACTAAGTGGACCAATGAACTCATTGAAAACCAAATTTATTCTTCAACAATTCAAAATTATAGTTAATATGTAGCCCTGACGATCAATAGTTTCATTAATGAACAGTTTATGACTTCAACCAACTGTATTACATACC
>JBAMYA010000013.1:14508746-14523405 GCA_037176975.1 Arrhamphus sclerolepis
TATATATATATGTGTGTGTATATACACACACCCACACACATTATTAATTTGCAATTAACTGTTGTAATTTTATGTGAAAATGTTGAAATTTTTAATTGAAAAGGTCACAATTTTGTCAGATTTGCAATTTTCTTCATAGCAAAAATAGTTTTTATGTGTTTGTTTGATTTGAAAAGTGGTTTTACAAGAAAGAAACCCTGAATTTTATCACAAAAAGGTCACCATTTTTGTGAAAAGACGATTTATAATAAAAATTCACTTCCTTGGAAATCTGACATTACTGGTTGACAAAGTAAAGAATAGCTGTCACTTTAAGGTAACCATGGTGATGATATGGCCCAGGATGAAATAGAGTTTGACACCTCTGCAAAAGATGAATGGCATTAAAAGGAAAAACCTCACAAATCCCTTCCTATGTAACAAGATGTTAATAATGGTGTTAGCGAAGAAGCAATTACAAAAGAAACGTCAAATAAGTACAGCTAACGTTTACAAAAGCTCTGTAGCTAAATCAGATTGGATTAATATTAAGAACCGTATCCCTTGGGAACAAACTGGTAACTTATTACGTAAATCTATCCAGATGCACCAACAACCAGAGCAGTGATTTCCATATCAGCCTTAAATCGGTTACAAAACAATAAATGTTTAATAGGGTTTACACAGAAAGACCTCTAAGACATTGAATTATTCATATCATATAAAGCATTTACCTCCTTCAGATGCACTACATGCTGATTTTTATGAAATGGAAGGTACATGCTCTGGCTGCATCATCATTTGTAGATTTATGCAGAGCATTGTATAGTTTCAATTCAGCTGCTTTGAACTGATATAAATTATTTCCAAACACGAACATGAGGTACAGTTTCATTGTGCTGCATGGTTTCTAACTCAGGTTTGCATCACACATAATTCAAAATTCCTGTCTGAATCATGAGTAGGTCGGGTCCTAACCTTATTATCACAACTACACCTTCTATGTCAGAATAACAATGCCGGTGCCCAGTGCCAGATACTGAAATTGTTAAAGAAAGATAAAGAGGGGGAAAAAAACCAACAAAAAAAAAACCAACCCTCTGCACGCTTGTTAGGAAATGGAAGCGCATACAAAACAAAAACTTGATCCAGTTGAGTCATTTCTCCCTTCCATTCCATTCTTATTTGTTTGTCATGTTTGTGGCAGCCTTGACAACTAATAACTTTCTGTGGGAGTTTCTTGTGGGTGGTAATCTGCACCAGCAGATCGTCTAACCATATGTTCTTTGATTACTGAAGGTGATGTGTGTGAGAACACTGTCAGCCTACTGCGTTGTGTTCCACGAAGCAGACACACGGGTCAAGGCTTGCAGCCGGAGCCAGACGTATGCTAATGAGGCTCCTCTCATAAAATATGCATCGAGCCCTCCCAGGACTGAGCAGTGGCGGAGGCGTGATTTTGCAGGAATTATGGGAACAGTCATTTTCCATTACGTTGATGCTAAATGAGGACTGACCTGCGGGAGAGGCATGTCTGACCCATGTCGTGCAGTTCCTGCCAATTTCGCGTGGGGAACTTTGCAGATCGGTTTTGACTTTTAAAGGTAGTCCAGTGACAGAGAATAAATGGATCCGGTTGCACGGCATAACCTTGCTAAAGTAATCTTCCTCTGGAGCTGATGTTCCAACTCTGTGTAATTAATCAAAGACAATGATGTCAATGAGGGCTCCAGTTATGAAATTAGAGGCGCGTTGTCTTCCATTACTGTACAGCTTATAAGTGCATTAGGGGTGGCAGAGAGAAACAATAAACCAGGTGTAGGAACCATTAGTTTCATTCTTCATCCCAACCATTTTGTGGTTCCCTTATTTGTTTTCAGTGCAATTAAGCGTCTTGTAACAATTCCACAGCTGAATGTTTCAGTGCTGAGAAGTTAGTCAAAACTGTATACAAAGTGTGAATAGCAATAGTTGTTTACTCAATAATGGATGAATGAGACTTAACAAATTAGGTTGGTTTTCTAATATTTAATTCTCTCTCATGAAATGGTCTGGTGGTTTAACGAATGACTGTTCAATTACAATCTCGTTTTAATCCTCTTATAGTACTGCTTCTCTATTTCATTGATAAATAGTCTGCATATGTTGTGGATTTATGTTTCTCACTAAATGAGTTTGCAGAGTTTCACAAATTTAAAACATAAGATTATTGAATAATGTTCACCTAGAACAGGTTGTGCCAGAAAAAAAGCACAAAAAAGCCCACAAAAAAAGGCAGACATACTTTGCAGGAGCTCTTGAAAACTATGGTACAGATTGGTTTTATTTATGAGTTTGAAGTTGTAGGAGTGGTATGAAGTCTGAGTGTCTAGAGCTGCAGGCTCAGAGCATGGGTATGTTTGATTTCTCTATATCTTATACAAAAATGATTTATAGATACAAGAAGTAAAGGTGCAACCGAGGCGAGATGAGGTGAAGACAAGTTTTCTCCCGTTGCTGTAGCAACAAATAGGATATGAGAGAGCTGTTGCTTCATCTTTAGCTCAGGTTTGGTGGATCACAGAGCTTTTCTCGGCTCCTGAGTCCAGCTCTGTTGTTCTTCAATGTTTTATTTTCACACGCAGTTTATTTCCAATGCACATCCTTAAACGGGGTAAAGACTGACATTCTTGACTTACAGCAGATTAGATAAAAATATAACCAAAAGAAGAATAGAAAACAGAAATTGGGATGGAATAAGACTTATTTCAGCTCTTTTTTTTTTTTTTCTTTCACCTATAAAGCCATCGTTCAGAAACAATTTGTCACCAAAGGGACTGTGAGGAGGTGGTCGCAGCAAGCTAAAGAAACTCTGCGGGGGTGTTTTGAAGCTACAGACTGGGATGCACTCTGTGAGCCACACGGAGATGACTGTTGCTACTGACTATATTAACTTCTGTGTGGACCACACCATCCCCAGCAGAACAGCAAAGTGCTTTCCCAATAATAAACCCTGGATGACCAGTGACCAGAAAGAGATTCTCAACTAGAAAAGGAGCCCTCGGGGAGGGAGACAGGGAATTATTAAAGTCAGTACAAAAACAACTGCAAGTCTGATTTGAGTGAACAAGGAGGTGTACAGGAGAAAGCTGGAGAAGGAGCTCCAGAAGAACAACATCAGAGGTGTGTGAGCAGGGATGAAGAAGTTCACAGGCTTCAAGCAGAAGGAGGATCAGACAGATGGAAGTCTGGGCAGAGCAAATTAGTTGAACATGTTCTTCAACAGGTTCAGTTCAAAAACCAGCTCAGCATCCTCCTCTCCTCCCCCAGATAAACAGACCCCCCCCGACCCCCCCGACCCACAGCTTCCCTGTCACATCTCAGCTGTCTCATCTTCCACCTCAGTCATGGATCTTTCTGATGGTCTATTGATAGAATAGTTCTTTATTTTCACTGAGAATAGATTGTTAAAAATAGTTTTAAAAGTTTACGGCCACATCAGGAGATGCTGGACCCCCCACCACTTCCCCCTACTGTCTGCTTCCAGCTTTCAGGTGAAGAGGCAGCTGCAGAAACTGGGACTGACACCAACTGGACCTGCAGCCTTGTTCCTGTTCAGAGTCCTGAGAGCCTGTTCTGACCAGCTATGTGGGATTCTACAGAACCTCTTCAACCTCAGTCTGGACCAGGAGGAGGTTCTGGTGCTGTGGAAGAAATCCTACCTTCTTCCAGTACCTAAAAGATCTCATCCATCTTCTCCTAATGACTACAGACCTGAAGCTCTAACATCCTACATCATGAAAGCCCTGGAAATACATTTATTGGTCCACCTGAGTAAGGACCAGGACCTGCAGTTTCTGGTGCCATCATACACCTGCTTCAACAAAGTCATCTGGACAAAGCAGCAGATAAAGATCACGATCTTCAATTTCTTCAGTACATTTAACAGCATCCAGCAGATTTGAAAAATGTTTTCATTTTTTATATTTTATTTTGAATATTTAACCCCCCCTCAAGCAGACTTTTTTTTTCTACAACTTTTTCTACTACTGCTGGTACTCTTAAATTTCCCAGTTGTTGTCTAAATTATCTCATCTTATAGCAATGATGTTGACAAATGCTGTTAAAAGTGTAATACTGCAGGGAAGTTTATACATTTCTATGTGACCAGACTGATAAAGTCCACATATAGTAAAATATATGTGTGAATATTTGTTTCATTCTCTTTTGTAAAGAACTCAAAGTTGCCTTGTTGCTGAAATGTGCTTCACAAATAAACTTGCCTTGCTATACCTTAATTTGATTACTGTTTACTCAAAATATGAACTTACTTGTGTCAAAGCAATCAGAAAATGTTGTTTAGCCTTGAGTCTTAATCAGGATTGTCAGAATAACGATATACATGTAAATGTATGAACCATTGCAGCTCAGAGACAGGCCTACTGGTGCAAGATTTATGCTTCTGTGTTACACAGAGTTGGTAGACATAACTATAATGTTGCTAACATTTATATTTGTGCATTTCTCTTCATTATGCTCTGCAATTTTACCTCCAAAAGCTATATGGCAGTGTGCCATCTCTTCTGCAGCACTGCAGCTTGCAATGCTATGCTTCCTTTTTTCTTTTTTTTACTTTGTTAATAACCTCAGTTGGAGCTGATAAATGTTTTACAATCCTTACTTTTGCTGAAATTCCAGCGATCCAACTAGTTTGAGAATACAGACAAAGAAGTAGTGCCCAGGAAGTGGGTGGAAGGAAAAACAATGCTGTGTTGACCCAGTTTGTAGATACATTTTTTTGGGGGAGGTCTAAACTGCAGCGCTGATTTGAAGCAGAAGCATAAATCAGCTGTGACAGAAAGAAACTGATGAGTGAGAATGCATATGTAAGAACAGAAAAGACCTGTAGGTGAGGCCAAGGTAATATTTTCCCCCAGTTGTATATACAAGCAAGGCAGGGAGAGTGTCCCATCCATTGCAGGAGCTGTTTAGGTGCTGATGTTATGTGCATTCAATGAAAGGTGCACAGAATACATAAGTTCAATTTCAAGTTGTCAGTGATGTCCAACTGCCCTCAATGTACTGATGTGTCAGCTTAAGTAACATATTACACAAACCACTGAGAGCTTTCTCCTTTGCTCTGACATTTCACACAATCCACATCAGTTTAATAAATGATCTGCCAATAAATCATGCCTACAACTGATCTAAACTTTCCTGCAAAACTTCAAGGTTTTTTTTTTCCCTTTTCTCCAAGCAGCTTTTTGATAGTTACAACCATGACATTCAACTGCTTAAAGTGTCATTAAAAAATAATGATTTTCAATATTTATGGGTGAGGAATGGCAGCAGCAGTGACAGGCCTGCGCCACAGTGTGTGGTCGGCTGTAATTGACAGCAAAAATAAAGTCACCATTTTCAACACACAGACAAGTATTTCAGCTAATTAGAGCATGCATCTCCAATAACTGTCTGGTGTAGAAGTAATCTATCAAGAAGCACATAATTACAGCGCTTACTTTTATGCTTGAGAATGATGGTACTATAATTTATCACTGAGTGGTTAAAAACCAAAGCAGGCAGGTGGTGGGAGAATGGAATATGTCACCAGTTGAAACTAAAACAATGGTATTTAAGAAATAATAATTTTTAAAAAAGCTATTATAACAGCTCACATGCTCTGTATATAATCAATCTTGATTGGACTAATATATAAGTAATGTGAGATCAGGAAGATGGAATGAAATAAGACTTTATATTTCTTGTCTTCACTTTTCCTCAGGTGATGAGCTTTAAAAGTCTCTGAGAGGGATCCTGATACATCCTGGAAATCTGCTTTTGGGTTTGTCACGTCCAGAAAACACCTCGACACTTTGCGCATCCATCGGCTTCGCTGTTGTTCAGTTCTTGTCACTAGACTTCAACTTGGGGACCTCGACTTCACGCATCGCCAATGATAACAAGGAACTGCCTGCTGCTGTTCCTGTGGATTCTTGTCAACGAGGGTTCCGTCTCTTCTTTGCGTCCACCTTCATCACTGCTGGGACGAAGCAGGACGGGAAGGGAGCACACCAGGGGCTCGGTGGGCTCAATGAGGAATGGGGCAGCTGGATTTCAGCGGGTCAAGAGGGGCTGGGTGTGGAACCAGTTCTTCGTACTGGAGGAGTACATGGGGTCAGATCCGCAGTACGTCGGCAAGGTATGGTGTGGTAAAAATCATAAATCACTGATAAATTCAATTTGTGTTAAATGGAGGGAGCAAAAGAATATGAGAAAGATAAAATGAGATACGACGTACGGAAAATAATTTTGAAATTGCTCTGGCTCCATCAATCGTCACGAAAAAACTGAAAACAATTTAAAACACCATGGCCATACTAATGCTTCTCATTCATGAAGGTAATTGAATCAAGTTCCTCATTTTTATTTTGCCCTTAAAGCTTCACCACTTTAATCTAACGGTGCTCTTGTTGTAAAACTCCCCGACTCTTGTAAGTGAGAAAAAAAAAAAATCTATACATGCTAATGGAGCTGTGCCACAACATTTCTACGTTAGTTTCACCAGACACACATGACATTGAAGTGGGGAGTAAAATCGATGGCGTGGTAGAAATAAATTTAAATTACAGCCCTTGTAAAGCTGTCAGAACATCATAGTTATGAGCCAGGGAAGATGCTGACAGCAATAAAAGACAGCAGAGACCCAGTGGCCTGAACAGAATCCAGGCTGAGATATATAAACGCATCCCATCAGACTCACTTCTTGTCGTCCCCTCTCAAACCTTGGCCATCTCTCTTTATAGTGGGATTTCTTATTCACTGCTGTGGCTTAGGGCATTCGTAAGCAAACTCCGTGGGGGTTTAAGGCTAAAGTTGTAATTTGGCACTCCTAGCTTACATAGGATAATGGTAAGACTGACTTATCTGCCCCACTGCCACTGCAATCAGCCCTGACAAGCTGTGCTGTTTGTGGAAGTCTCTGAGGCTAAAGCTGAGAAAGAGAGAGCCTGATGTCTGTTGCATTTCCTAGTCCCTTAATCCTGGACTGCTGCACTGCTTCAAAATAATTGACTTATTCTTCACCATAGAAAAAGTACTGGGAGATCCTACATCTTTGTCACGACAATCTTATGGGACCGGGTTTTGCTTCATGACTGTAACATCATCATAAAAAAAATATAAGTTCAAACAGAATGAATACAAGACAAGGTGCAGGTGATCTTTCAAGGACTCATCAAGTATTACCAGGGGACTTGGTTCATTTGCATAAGGGGTCTATAATGGACACTGAGTGTGCAGTGAATGCTTGTTCAATAATACATCAATGCCTTATCGTGGTAATGTTTTTACTCCAGAGTGTATGCATCATTTCCATTCAGTGAACTGCATAGTACTGAAGCTGTGGAGGCTCACGAGACGAGCTTTGTCCTCAGTGGCAGAAGTACCCTTCTGGGCCAATTGCAGGAGTAATTGTGTGATCTGACAGCAGCCTGTAAAGAGAGGCTGAGGATTCAGGGAGAGAAAGTACAGCTGGAGCTTCTGCAAAAGCTGGATTCAAAGCATAAAGATAGGCTGGTGAATGTCTGAACTGGTAAATGATGACATAAGAGGAGCATGATATGGATATGATATTGCAGAATTGAAACATCAGCGTCTGAAAGTAGCATTATCGATTGGCACTAACCTAAGAGCAACAAAACTCATGTGTTAGCCTATAACCACATGTGGGTTTGATTGAAGTAGTATTTACAGGATATGTCTACACAGCAGGGTTCAAGTGACCCAATTTCAATCGTCTATGTTAAAAATAAATCTGTTATGAATCGGATACGTGCATTAGCACCTGCCATCAAAGCAATAGGGCTGGACACGGATACCCAGATATCCAGGTGTTTGTTCTTTAGATGGACATCCAGTTTTGAATTCTAGTATCTGGGTTTCTTTTTCCACCACTGCTTTCACAAACAAACAGCAGCTCCAAAACTCATTTCTCAAACTTCATTCACTCACACACTGGTAGCCATGGACATCACCTGAAGCATTAATGCTCAAGTTCATTTTGGTTGTTAAGAGATGCAACCTTAGCTGTGTGGCGCACTTTACATTCCAACTTGTCATCACTTAATTTAAACGCGTTCCCCACCACTTAACTTTTTCAAAGAAACTTGTTTTTCTCTGAAACATAAGTTAATTTCGACCTGTCCAGCTTGTACCCCTGCCTTTCACCCAAAGTGAGCTGAGATGGGCTCCAGCAGACCCCTGTGACCCTACCCTACTGTACAGGAAATAGCAGGTATAGATGATGGATAGATAAATAAGTTCATTTCCATTTAGTGCATTGCTGTTGCACATTATTAGCAATGTCAGGAGTTAACCATGACTACAGTCTCTCCCTTTCTTTTGAGTGTGCCCAATCCTTTGTTGCTCATTCCAAGAGTTCTTCAGAAAATCTTCTTTTTGCTCCTTTCACAACTTTTAGAATAACAAGGACAACACAACAATGCACACATTTGTGAACGCTGATGATCGTAAGAAATAAAAACTAATATTTTAGCAGTAGTTCAGTTTATAACAAGACAAATTGCACTTCCACCAAAGTCCGAGTGTGTCTGCATCACCTATATTAGGACTATGTCAGTTGAGAAGTGACCCACACTCAGGAAGACACGCCTCCCAGCTGCCAATCACAGTGTACAGCTATTTTTTTTTTAACTTCTCATATTGTTTGCCAGATGGACTTAATCAGACGCCAACTGTAAGATGAAGCTATCTAGCATACATTATCAGTACGAACATCATGGCAAAGCCAGCAAAGAAAGTGAAGATGGTTATGTCAGAAGAAGCAAGAAAGATAAAGAGACAGAACAATCGAGCAAGATCCTGTCAGTACTGGACCAGTATACACTCGCTGGGATAGATGCAGGTTGTTTAGGTGGTACATCCTTGGGGTGTTGTGTTGTAGGTAAATACAATGTTAGAATCATCTTCTTTTCATTTCGGATGTGATCTTCAGGGGTCACCGCAACAAATCATCTATCAAGCACTTTCCTCCTCTCATTCTTCTACCAAAAGTAAGGTCCAGGTTAACAGAACCCACGTTGTGCTAATAGACATTGGCTTGACTGATCTGATGCAAGGTTCATGGGTTTAGTAAGTTGCATGTTTAGTCTGACATAGGTTTTATGTCATATGCTCTTCCTGCCACATTTATCTGTATCTATCATTACACTGGGCTTTATTATTAAGCCCAAAATGGTCCCAGACCAAACCTTGCATTTACTTTTGTTTTCTACAGTAGCCTGGTGGTTCTGTTAAAGTAGCAAATGAGTTGGACCGCAATGAATTGTACAACCATTCATTGCTGCCACATGGCAACAAATTGGAATTGGCCATGAAGATATGTAGAGCAGATGCAGCCAACATGATCAAACTCACAGGTGTGTGTGTGCATGCTTTTGAAATACATTTCTGCAGGTACAGTTTCCAGTGGTTGTAGAAATTACTTACATCTTTGGCATCGTCTCTTTTGGATAGTAGACATGGACATATATATTATAGTAGAACTGACTGCTGACTGGGAGTCAGATAAAGGATTTAGCTACTGCCGACCTTTTTGCTTCTGTACTTTGTGCACCAAACGTGATGTGAATGTGTGTCTCCCTGGACTGGTGCTTGTTTATGCTCCCCTCATATTGTGCTCAAACATCATGGGAAAATGCAAAATGCCCCGTCTTTAGTATAAAGTATAAGCTCTGCTCAAGTCTTAACTATAATGTCACCCGATGGCTTAAAATGTGAATAACTTATCTAAGGCCCTGAAGCATTATGCACTACTTAAAAATGAATGATATTTACTCTCTCCAGGCTGCCCTCTAAACATAGAGTATTTGAACTGTCAAGGGTTAGAGTTAAGTCAATTATCCAACACTGCTGAATCACATTCTGCCAGTTGAATCATTGCTCCTTTTTCTGCTGCGTACACAGAGCTACTCAGGATAACAGCAAAGCAAAAAACCAGGGCTTGGACTGGCCACAGTGGAGAAGCAAGTTGTTTTGACCAGAAGATCCAGAACAGCAAAAATACTGTATGAGTCATAAGATTCTGTCCTGTCAGTGTTTCAGTAGCAGTCGGACAGCTATTTCCTGAGCAGGGTCACGGGGGTCTGCTGGAGTCTATCCCAGCTCACTTTTGGGCGAAAGGCAGGGGTCCACCCTGGACAGGCCGAAAGTCCATCGCAGGGCCACAAGTAGACATACAACCATTCACACTCTCACTCACACCTAGGGACAATTTAGGAACACCAATTAACCTTACATCCATGTCTTTGGACTGTGGGAGGAAGCCGGAGAACCTGGTGAGAACCCACGCAAGCACGGGGAGAACATGCAAAACGTTCTTGCTGTGAGGCAACAGTGCTGACCACCAAGCCACCGTACTGCCCTGCAATTACATTTTGAAAATCAAAATCTAAAGTATCGGGCACAACTTTGAAGACCCGATGACAGCTCAAATCAAAGCTCCATCGATTGACTCAATACAATACATGAACAGGAAAAAAAAAGAACTCCATCAACATGCAGATGATCTGTGTCATACCCTTAACGCCGTCCCCACTGGCCATGAAGCACCCACAGCTCGTTTAATTTGCAAAACAGTACAGCGGGAACGCGTTTTTTGTTTGTTTTTGTCTTGGCATCAACTTTTATTTTCACTTCTTTTCATCTGGCTCACCGGGCGCTATTCTGGGGATTCTACGTTAACAGCCCCCGTTATCGTGGTAATGCGTCCAAGCATTTTTATTTGTTTATTTATTAATTTTTTACCATCATCATACCGATGAGACACTGGAAAAACATAAATTTTCTGTCTTTCACCTTGGACACAACTGTTTCAATTTCTGTGGTTGTAAAGCTCTTATTTCGCCTTTTGGTACCACTTCTTCTAACTGTGAAATGTACGTCTCTCCTCACAGAACCGCTTCATTCATTCATGATTCAACTCCATGCAGGTGGTTTCCTTATTAGGAGAAATGGGGGCGTGGCAGTATGGTAATCAGAAACTGCGAGCACACGCCTGTGAATTTAGAACAAGTCTGATTCACAAACATATGCACGGTGGTCAGAACAAAACTGGTCGGTACGCAGGTTTCATGAATCCCACGGTGATTTTGTGCAGGAAATAGGAACATTTCCATGCACATATTCGTGAATGAGGCCCAGTGATTGTAGGTGGTGAAGTACCTGAGGCATCAACCCTCCCGTCACTGAGGATCCCAGGTTGTGTCTTTGGAGTCTTCTTTTCCAAGCGTCTTCTTCTATGAAGTGTATCCACATAAACTCTCTCCATTTATAGACAACATGACTAAATGTGGACTCATTAAGTGACATTGTATCCATTTTCAACCCTATGCGGATTCAGAGGTCTAATTATTGCATTTACCTATGATGAACAGCAAACTTGAAATAATAAAGTGTGTCTAAATAACACCTCTACATTTAATCCTCACTGTTTGGCATAAAGCTTTTTATCCCACTAGAGGAGTTTGTTACTTGCCATTGTTTCTTATTTAATGTTTCTTTCTTTATTTTTTGATAATATGACTAATATCTCATAATATTTGCTTGGTGGTCAATGCTCTTGGCCTCAGTAAAGTATCTAGAGACAGTTTGTATTGTAGTAGATGCTATGTAAATAAAGATGAATTGAATGAAATTGAATAGTAGCCTGATAGATCAAACCCCCATCAAGAAGGATGTAGGACCCAGAGGACCTCCTCATCTCATTAAAGGATAAAGTATCAGATAAAAGCAATGTAAGTAAGTCAAACATAGTACTTAGGGTTTCCAAAACAGCTTATGCCCGATTGTAAATGACAAAGAATGTCTGCGTAGTAAACAACAAATGCAAACATATGAAGATAGACATCATCTGAACAGAACATGACAAAAGTTTTTAAAGCATGACAAGCCATCAATGAATCTTCCTCCAGTAAAACCTTAAAGTTTGGGTTTTTTTTTTTTCCCAATTATGAACCGCAAATTACTTTTTCAAGTAGATCCAACTAAATAAAGGACATCTGGCAGCAAAGACACAGACTGTTCCATATGGTTAACAGTTCTCTCAGAATCCTCCCATTAAAATCTGAATCCTGAATTCCAGGTGCTTTGGCTCGGGCTGCTCCAACTTGATAAGATGTTTTATTTTCAGGCCACTGCAATTTTCAAATGACTTCCGTGAAAATGACATTTTGATCCTCCCCCACAAATACCGGAGACGTAATTGCCCTGGTCTGAATCTTTTGTGTGTGATGTGACACATATATAATTACCTAAGAGGAGCGTTTTCACAGTGACTGCAGCAGCTCAGAGCTACTTCTGGTGCCGCATTTGTTAAACGGTAAAGAGAAGTCCAGCATCTCCATACAGGCTGTGGGGTGGAGGTGGGGGCAATCAGTGCTGAAGGTCAGAATTCTTTGTTTCTCGCAACAACATATAGATATCATCACATATTGAAGACCTGGTTGTTGCCATAGAAACTTGAAGTTGAATTCATACTCAAGAGAAATGGATTGTCTAATTTTCTGTGAGCTTGACCCAAAGAATAAAACTGCACAAAGAAAGGAAATTTGTAAACATTGCCTAAAATTAAAATTAATTACATACAACACTGTAAACGAGTATGGCGTATATATTTATTTGTCAGTCTCTTCATGGCGATAAAAAAAGAAAACTCTGTGATAATACTAGAAGGAGACCAATACTGAATGATTATTGGACTTTCAAAAAATAATAAATAAATAATAAAATATTCATCATTGGTGAAACTGACCTTCAGATACACACATTAATTAAAAAATCAGGGCCAAAAAAAAATCCGTATTTAGAGTGGGCTTCCTAAAACATATTTAAGTCTTTTTTAAGGAGACTGTCTCATGCAGATGTTTGCAGTGATATTAATTAGCATTTCATAGTTTAATGCCTCAAATTAAGAATTAAGAGAGAGCAGAAGCTGTTTCCAGCATGGTCCATTTCTGATTTTACTGTGTTTAAGGAAAATGTTCTATTCTCTAAAATCGAGAGATTTGGAGGAATCATCTCAGAGTGTGACGGTCTGTCGCTGCCTCTACGAGCTCTGTCAGCTAACCGACCAATAGGAACGCACCGTCAAATAATGTAAATGTCAATGCGTGTCTACACAGCACCGTAGCCTAGCAACAACAGCATCAAATACAATAGAAAAATGGGAAGAAAAATCTGCAACTCAAATAAAGATTGATTTTATTTCTTTTCTTTCCAACCTGTTAATGATGCAATGAAGCTGTGTTAAGAACCCCAAACACGTTTAGATTTACTTCTGTTGTAGCCACCGTTTAACGTCTGTTCAATCACAGTGTAACATGCTATAAATGAATTAACTACTGATTTGATGTTGTGAAATGTGACTTGAATTAGTGTAAAAGTCCTTAACCTGGCATTAGGAGGAGAGATCGCCCTGCAATGGACTGGCAACCTGAGACCCTGAACAGAAATAAGCAGGTTTAGATGACAGTAGAGTTCAGAAATCAGCATTTGGTGGGATTTCCCTGATGTTTTAGTCACGTCCTTCATGCATCTTGGCATGCTCTCCACCAGTCTTTCACATTACTACATTGACATGTGATAGAAGACAGAAAAAAACAATCCTGGTATGACCGTTTGTAAGTCATTTCCTGTCTCATCCCGCTGTAGCAGACATGGAGACCTTTCATGACTCAGCACAGTGTAACCAAGCAGGGCAGCTGAAAAGAGTGTCATGGATGGCGATGTGAACAAGAAGCCTGGCTACATCGGGCAAGAGCAAGAGGAGAACTTGCCAAATGAAATCAAGAATATCCATCAGGGTAAACAAACCGCAGGGCTGGAAGACGACTGATCTGTTTTTCTCTTCAGCGCAGAAGCTGCAGCGTAACACTCATCTGTGGTGATTGTTGTGCCAGGCAAAATAACGTGATGTTCAGCATGTCACAAGCTGTTGTCAGAGAGGATAGCACTCATGTTCTGAGGATCATCCAGACGATGATTACCGCAGACACAAAGGTAGAAAATAACAGCCCCAAAATGACTTTTTTTAAAAAGAAAAGAAAAATTCTACTGCCTAGGCTCAATATAACTTTTGGAAGTCATCCATAAAAGCTTGTTTAAGATCAACATTTGAGACTCAAGACGCCTTTATTGTTAGTATACAATAACACTGGGATACCATTCAGACCAAACTAGCAGATTTTGCAGAAAGGAAACAAAAACTACAAAAAGTAGAATATACAAGTATGACTACTGAATATACAGTATTAACAACAAAATAAAAAATGTAATTATATACACACAAAAATATGTATAGACTCTTTTCAAGAATAAGGTGCATAAGGTGGGTTGACATACAATGATGTTGAGGAAGTAGATGATGTTCGGTACCGCTCATCAGTAGAGAAGCTTCATCACAAATCTGTGCAACTGGATGTGTAACAAGTACACAAAAATTAAGCTAACAGTTAAGTTGACTGAAAGTGCAACCCAGCTGGACCAATCCCAGGAAGGTACTCTGCTGAGACTGGCCAGTCACATAGTCCAACCTAACCAGAACTGGTTATAGAGACCACATCTCACCAGTTCTAGCTTCTTTACATTGGCTCCCTGTTAAATTTAGAATTGAATTCAAAATATT
>JBAMYA010000013.1:14523505-14538298 GCA_037176975.1 Arrhamphus sclerolepis
GCACAAACTTATGGCCTCTAACGCAGGGGAGCACCGTATGTCCTAGATGCAATTCAATGCTGTCTTTAGGGTGTGTTCAAGTACTATATATTAATCCAAGACACTGTCAGCGCTGAGGACATAGCAGGGGGCCTTGTGCTGGATGCCCATGTCAGTTTGCTGTATAAAAGTAGAGTAAGGCTATGAGACTTCCCAGTTGAATGCAGCACAACTTCGATATTGGAGAAGGTGGGAGATAAGTGGGAGTTAAGCCTAACCAGAGGGCTGTATCTGTAGAGAAATAGAATGATACACAATTTCATAGGCAGAAAAAAAAAAAAGGGAGGACGGGGGTTGGGGGTTATGAAATGCATTTATGATAGATGGAGTCTTTTCACATTTAAAATTGTAAAATCATGAAGGCGGTAGGCATGCTGTTCTGCTGAATGGTGTGTTAGGTTGATTCCAGTATGGAAAACATCTTACATTTATTGTTACTAAGGCACTGCTCAGATCTGGTGAGAGATGGAAGTATCTGAGGCAGGGAAAACGCTCGAGACTTTAAATTACAGCTCCAGAGACAGGGGCGCGTTGACTGAATGTCCCCATCAACATTTGCTATTGAGAGTTTTTTTTTGTTTACTCTCCCAACAGTGAAATGAAAAGTTCCACCCTTACACACTTCTATGAGTCTCAAGACATGGCTGAGAGGGGTTACTTTGGTGCGAGTCCAGCCGTTGTTGTTTCAGGAACTGCACTCATAGTACGCTGTTACGCTGTGAACTCTCAGATTTCCACTGTCTCGACAAATTACTCTTATCCCTTTTCCCAGTTTGTACGTCCTTGATCCCTGTCCTGAAATCCTTTCCTTGCATCTTTATTTTCCATGCAAGTGGGGTAGACACAGGTAGAGAGGAGATGAAAGATGAAATACATTAAACAAAATGAGACATGCTTGCTTCAGAGACAGACGTCAAATGTGAAATGTGACAGAGCTGTGTGGTCTCCTGCAACCTGCCGCTGTATTTTATTATCAGATAGGTAGTAAAATGTCTTCAGGACAACATATTACACCTCACATATGCCAAAGACTTCCACAAAGGATAGAGTTTTGTATCTTTGCTTCCTCTCTCTTCTCCGCCCCAGCCCAGGATATCATTGAGACCTCCTTTAAAAAGTGTTTTTTCTTAGATCAATTTCTAGGTCACAGGCAGGAGGGAAGGAAAAGAGAAGACAAGAAGGAGCAAACAGGATGTTTATCATTTAAAATACTGATGCATGGACAGGTTTTGGTTGTTTTTTTTTCTCCCCAAAGGCATATCAAAAATAGTTTATTCATTTTTAACTGGCAACTCAATGCTCCAAAAAAAAAAAAAGAAGCTCCTTGTGATAAATATTTAACAAATATGTACTACTTTCCATAGTTGCTTCTTCTGTCCCGTAGATGTGAGGTCTTCCTTTACTGCTGCATGCAGCTGTCTGCATTCACTTTGTACAGCGAACAGTTATAAAACCTGGATGTCAGCGGTGCAGAGCAGCAGCTTAACAACGCTGTGCAGTCAAACAGATAACACTGATGACTTTCCTGTTCTGCTCAGTGATCGTTTGCAAAAATAAAGAAAGAAAATATGCTCTGTATCAAGCCGGTCTTATTCTTCTCTTTTCATCAAACAAGTATCCAGTCTTCACATTTTTCAAACTCTAATCCTCCGCTTCGACATAATGATCTTTTTGGTGTTTATGTATGTAATTTGTGGCCATTCAGAAACTACTTCAAAGAACTGAAGCCGTCATATCAACAAATGGAAAATATAATGATCGCTTATGATCAGGAGACGTGTATTCAAACCCCACATCTCCAAGGTTTGCCAACTCAGCAGCTGGAATTCCCTAACTGCATGCTAAATTTTGGATCACCATTCTGGGAGCACATTATACATATGAATATTTATTTAACGAATAAAAATTAAAATAATTTGGAGATTTATTTATAGACAGCAAGGCACAGAGAGATTGCTGAAAAGAGTGAAGAGCTCATTTGCATCATCTGCCCTTTTCAGTTGCTTTGATGAGGGACTGAACCTTAAAAGGATAATGATTTTTTTTTTCCTTTCACTTTTCTGTCTGCATGAACAGAAATGCCATCTTAGTTGAAACAGTAGGTCTAAATTTATTCTTTTTAAACATTGCTTTGCTATGCAATGATTAAAATCTCATTATAGTATAAGAACAAGGTAAGTAGTGACATATTGTAAAAGCCTTTTGTGGTATTTGAATTTTAGATTTCAGCATTTACAAGCAACACTTGAATGCACCATAAAGCCTCACAGACTTTGCTGAGCCAAGCAGAGTTCACAAGGTGCACCTACGGTGTACCACGATCTCTCTTGTTCTTACACTACATGGTTGGCGCTTTTCAATTAAAGTGGATACACAATCAATGTTTTAGTTTTAGAGTGGACACGGTGCAGCCGCACAGCTGGCGTAGATGGTTATGAGTCACCCTCTCTTTACCCTGCAGAGAGAACGCATGCAGCACAACGCTGACGCTTCTGTCCGGGTGTTAGAGTGAGAGTGTGAATAAATGAAAATGGGTGGCAAAGCATCACCCTTTCTGTGCTGGACTTGAACATGGGCTTGTTGGCAAATCTATTTCATCAATTCATTTGAATTTTCATGTGTAACATGGTTATGGCGAGGCACCGAAGTCGCCAACGCGCATTTCCACCAGCGCGGGTTCCGAGTAGTTTTTCGTGTCTTGATGGTTGACGCGCGTCTTCATCACCAGGAATGATCCCGCTTAAAAGGCTTCCAGGAACAAGCAAACCACTGTCCACTGTAAAGTTTGTCTACAGTCGTTACGGTTTGGGACAACCAAAGTTAATTTTTTTTTTTGTATCTTGAACTGACGTGCAGCTGAGTGGGAGACGTGTGGGAGTTCTGTACAAGCTGCCATCCACTGTAAAGTTTACCCACAGTCCTTGGCAGTTAAAAGGGATGCAGAGCGAGTTACTTATAGCAGCATCTTAAAAGGATGGGTAGATGTCTCTGCCAGTCACTGAGAACTGCATGAGGCAACACCAGCAGCACCATATTCCTGCAGTTTTCCACAGGAGAAGATGATATAGAAAGATGCCTAAGTATGGGTGGCCTTTACATCAGTAAACATTTGCAGTCAAAAAGAAGCACGTTTGTGTCTGGGTTGATTTATTCAGCATTTTCTGTCTTTATTTATTTTTTAGAACAAATTATCTCTTAAATAATCTATATTAACTAGTGCTAGACAACGATTAAAATTTTTAAACATGATTAATCGCGTGACTTTTTGCGATTAATTGCAATTAATCACAAAAATGCAGACAGATGTGTGCAAAATTCAATAATTACTTGAACCATAGTAATTACATTCCATGTAAATGTAATAGACGCTGCAGGAGAGAGGAATAACACTGTGAGAAAAACAAAGTGATTTAAAAACACAACACTAATTATGTTTAGAACTTCAAATCAACTTTCTTCTGTCGATTCTTTTCTTTTTGTAATTTTTCCATTTTCAAACAGCATCCAATGTTCATGCGTCAGCGGCAGAGACCTGGTCATCATTGCAGTCTGTGGAGATGCATGTAGATGCTGCACACGCCGGGAATCTGTGAATGCACCCTAGCTGCAGAACGTCAGGGACTCCAAAACACCAGAAAAAGTTGCTAGATTTGTCACGAGTCGCTTTTGCCAAAGTAAAAGAAAGCAGTCACCAAGAGGGTTTGGAGAGTTTAGCGAGAAAGTCATGCAGTTGTCAACACTGCTCCTGTGATAGAAAGATTTAGCTGCTCAGTAGTGCCTAAAAATAACTTTTCTTCCATCAATGTCCAATATAGATTAATCTGTCTCCATTTTTCAACCTCCGCTAGTTCTTTTCTGTTGACCATGGTTGTCTGAAAGTATGTTCCTCTCAGAATATGAACAAAGTAAAAGTTAACGCGCATCAAAAATAATTAACACCGTTAATTTACTAATGCATTAATGCTTTATTAGCAGCCGTGCATCCAGCGTCCAACCAGATGGAGTAAAAGCTGATTATCGCTGTGTGTCTATCTTGTAGTAGCAGACGGTATTTTATACCTTGCATGAAGGAATTTGATGGGTTGTTTATTTTCACGATGAAGTGCTCAGCAACTCCAAAGCACGAAACCCACCATGAAGCGTTGCTGCAGAGTTCCTGGATGGATCCAGATATCTGTTCCATTAGATGGACATCCAGTTTTCAGATTTCATTTTGCTCTCACTAACAGCAAAACAGGTTCTTAGGCATCTTACATGTTTATTACATTACAATGTGAAAAAAATAACTAATAAAACATTAAGTCAGAACTTTCAGTTATGATGGCCCAAATGAAACAAAATGGTATACTTTTGGAGTGACTCCAGACAAAATTATGTTCTTTTTTCTTTTTTTAACCCTTTAAGTCCAATTGGCCACCCATGGGGTGAAAAAAAAACAAAAAACAACATGACTATCCACTAATAGGAGAATCATGTTTATTTTCCACTTTTACTCAAAGTTCAGTTTCTAAGGTTCACAAAACAAGACTGAAGATGCATTTCAGGTTTCTAACGTAACAGACTTAAAATGTCGGACAAAAAGATAAAATAAATGGTAAAAACGATCGTAAAAACCAGTTGCGGTGTGACATATTTGTAGTCCTATGAAAGGGGAGGAGCTACTAAATTGAGTGATTCAAAAATTGTACGGACTAAAATACCTAGACGAGGATTAATCCATGCGTAAAGAGTCTTGTGCAATTGTAATCCCATAACAAGAAGCTTTGACGCTACGCCCAGCAGGAGGTCACATGAGTGTTGGTCACTGGTTTCAGTGAATTTTAGTGAGATTAGTGGGTGTGTTAATGTTTCTTCTCACTATGGCTAAGAGGATGGACCGCAGCAATAGTGACATTGTACACCCACAATGGTAACTTTACATTTGGTTATTCTCTTAGAAGTTGATGAGGCACATGGTAAATCTCAGCAGAGGTTAATGCACTCCTGTAATGACCAGAAGTTATATTTTCCAGCCACTTTCTGTTGGAATTGGAAAGTAACTCATTTGGCACACTTGGTGTAAAATTGAGCCCCCCCCCCGAAATAAAAAACTTTTATGGAGGCCGTACCTTTTTGTCCAATTCTATCAAAATTGACACATTGGAAGTAAAGGAGTCACTGAAGGTTATCAGTGATATCTATGTGCATTGTTAGAACGGTATTATCCTCTGCACAAACAGGGAAATAAAACGGGCGAGGATGGAGATTTCACATTTCTCCTTTGTTTTATTTTAATTTACTCAGGCATGGTAACAGAGAATGTATTCTCAGTGTAATGAATATTGTGTCTGAGGTCCCTAGATGTTACTAGACACCAAAAACATGCATATGAACCTTATTATTGTGAAGCAATTCTTCATTTATTCTGGGTGTGTATTTTTAGGCTTTTTTTCCTCCCTAAAATATAGTCTATTTTAATTATTACATGTCATGGGAACATAAAGCAAAGCAATGGGCAGGATCCTGAAAGCATGCTAAAGAAATTACAGACCTGGAAAGTGTAACTAGAGAGACACTTTTTCTGTGAACTTGAGAAATTTTACCACCTCATGAATTACCTTCAAAGAAAAGCACAATCAATTTAAATTGTGACACGTTGGACCTATAAAGAGGAAAGGGGAAAGCGTCTTGGTGCCCTTTATGGAAATACAGAGCGTACAATGCCATGTCATGGTATGCTCCAGTGCCCAGTTTCTCTCACACAGACGAAAGGTCACTTATTTACATATAAGTCAATATGCCACTTTCTCTAACTAGGGCAACAGTGTTTCTCTAAACTTGTTTATTCCTTTGCTTCCAGCCCGAGAAGGAATGACCAGCTTCCTTTTTATTGATGGCTCTTCTACACCATCTCACCTCACACCCGTCTGAGATTTATTACGGATGTAGAGCCTGCAATTTAATCTTTCAATGAGGACCCATAAGAGGGACATAAAAACCTTTTCAACAAGACTTATACACGAGGCCCAACAAAGAAAGATTCCATCAACTGACCATATGAAATTTACAAGCCTTGCTTGGGATTGTGAGTTCCAGACTGTTAAATATGGTTCAGTTTAAATGCTCTGAATTTAGCTATAAAGCCCCAAACCTGAGGAGCCCTGCGTAAAAACAGCAAACCGGTTTACATGGCACGATGATAACAGCCGCTGCTGTAAAATACTTCAGTGGGACTGTCTGCGAGGCAACCCGGCAGCTAATTAACTTCAACTCCAAAATCACAGGCTTCATGACTTAATTGCTTTGCACTGAGCTGTGCAGATGTTTATTCAGTGACCTACAGCTAAGCAAGGGTACGGCACACAGATTCTAAGCAATGTGCAGAACAGTACTCTTGTTGATTTTTCTTCAACATCATTTAAAATAAAAAGCCAAACCAAAAAAAAAAAAAAAAAAAAAGGTCAATGCAAAAAGCATTTTTCTGACATTTACAATTTTGGTGTTTATTTAAAACATAAATGGATCAAACTGTGATTACATCAGCTATAACTGTAGCATATAATTATTTCCTGACAAAGGAAATACGGGTTTGGATACTATGACTATTACACAAAATAAAATATTCCATAATAATCTGGGTTTTTTTTTGTTTTTTTTAGGTGTTGCCTGTTATTTTCTATGATATGCAACGTAATTTAAAATGATAACGCTTCTGAAGATTATGCATGAGGTATGTCAGTGATCTAGCATCTCGTTACGACACATTAAGAGGTTGAGAGGACTGAAAATTGTAATGTATGTTAATGAATGCTGCTAGAAATTTTGAAAGGAACACTGAAATAAAACCTAATGATGTCATTCATCTGTCCTGCCAGAGTAAAATATTACATATATTTTGTCCTCATATTCCGGGTAATTGACTTTCCTCCTAGACTGCCTGACTCTTAAGATCCAGTGTGCATGTATGCTTTCTAGCACGGTCAACATTTTCCACTAGCGGGCTGATGGAATATGAGATGGAATATGGTTTTGATCCTGGAGAAAAAAACAAAACTTCACTGTGGATGTTCTTTGATGTTTTATATCAGGCCCAAAATTGTGTTAAAAGCTGCATCGGGTCTCAGATAATGGATAGGCGATCTATTGATTTCATGTCCATGTGTGGAGGGCTTACTGCATCACACGTCACTCAGCTGCATCTGCAGATACAGTGCAAAGTATGTGAATCCCTTTGAATAAAGTGGATTCCCGGATTAATCTGCTATAAAATGTTCTCCGATCTTCATCCAAGTCACGATAACACACATACACAATGTGCTTAAACTGATAACACACAATTATTGTTTCCCACGCCTTTACTGAGCTCTTTTTCCCACCAGAACTGTGAATGTTTAATGTCTGTCGTGACTTAAATATCACATAAATTTTGGGGAAAATTAAGGGTTCAAACACTTGTGTGTGTCACTGTATTTTACTAATAGTTCAGTGCATGTACAATCATGTCAGAATGCATAATATTTTGCTGTACAAAGGAAAAAGAAAAAAAAAAGTAATATAAAAGTTAAGCCTACACACCATGCCTTCTACATATTAATGATATTGGATCATAGCAGGTGTCAGAAATATGCCCAGGTATTGATAGTGAAATGAGGACTGAAGGAAGATTATTGTTGTTCCCAATTAAAAAGATATATCATAAGCAAAAGTTTTATCCAATGCTGTGGTTGTGCAGCAATAATTTGTATCTGCAGAGCAGCATCAGTCAGAGAGAGAAACGTCAGTCCAATTATCTGCACCTACTGGAGGAACTAAAGATGCACCAACTGGTGACAGGATTTTTTTTTTCTTCCTGTCAGTAAATGCACAATATGTACCTGGGGGTCCCTGAGAGACTAGATTTTTTTTTTGGTTAGAGGTCAGTAAATGTTCCTAAATGTAATAAAAAGTTGAAATATTAGAAAGTGTCAGCATCATTTCCAGTTGTTAATGTTGATGTATGTTGTTTATTATATTCCTAATGAAGACATTCAGATTCAGCGAAGGAAATTATAATAATTTCATTCGCAAATGTTTATATCCACCACAGCATGAAATTCAAATGCACAAGCCTTCATCTTTTAGATGTGAAACTACAACAGAAGTGGGATTTGTTCATTTGGAGACAATTCAGGGTCCTGTAATATATCAGAGAGGACACTGTTCTGCAGTGTGCTTTTTTGTTTGCTTTTTTTCCCAGGTGATGCTTTAAAGATTTGATCCAAAAACAGCTGAATTTTTCCACTAAACTGAGCCTGCATGCTCATTAAGTGAAGAGCAGGCAGCGGCAGCAAATGTCAGCAAAAACCTAAGCAGTTTCCAGCTCCCCAGCTGCTCCCCATCCAGATTCTCAGAGGAGCTGCAAGTTTAGCTAATATTAGCATCACATTACAAGGTGATGATGTTGTGAAGCCAGATTCTCATATCATCCGTAACTGTTACATTTCTAATATTGTTTTATGGTCACAAAGTGAATAAATTACCAGATACCTCCATTTACATACAACTCTGAAGGAATCATTTTGTTTAAAATGTCAATGGGTGGAATAAACCAACATGACCTAGACAAAACCCGCATCTTATCACCTACTTAGGTGTTATTAATATCCACAACCAGAATAATAAACTCCAGCCATTTACCAGCAGTGTGAACTTCCATCTGTGTTTTGATGACTCACTTCTTAAATTACATCACAAGATGAGAATACAAATCATCGACTTGTATTGTCACACATGCAAAGATAGCTGGCACTTGTTCCTTCACACTCATTTTCACACTTTAACAGCACACACACACATGCTGTGGTTGAACATTTGCCAGGATAACCCACTGTGCATTTCCCTCTCTATCCTTATTACCCGACTGTGGAATGACACAATCCAGATAGGAGGCTGTGAGCTGTCAGCGGCAAAAGAAATGGCTCACAAGCCAATATCGATCAGCTATAATAAGCTTGCAGGATTTGACATAGTGTTTTCTTTCCATCAGCTGCTCACCAGTACAGCAACCATCATCAGGAACTTACTATGCAACCGGCAGTCATCATGTGGCAAGATATGGCACCGGCGTGACGATACATGAACACGGAGCCACCTGCAGCATATTAACAGACTGACATCATGTCATCGAACCACTGAGCTTGGAGGGCTGATAGATGGACTGAATCTTGGTTACAGACCATCTAAATAGAAGCTGCAAATCAGTTCAAAACAGCTGTTTGACAGGAATGCAAACAATAGTGAAATATTTACCCTGATTAACAAGACACAGTACAAATTTTATTTTTCTTTAAATGATGTATTAAATACTAGCAAATAATAATAAATGGCATTACCTGTGAAGATGTAAATCACATTCAAATGCTTTAAAAAAAAAATAAAAAGTGGGAAAACAACTTATTTCTGACTACATTTTGGGTGTTTGCTGATTTGTAAATGTACTTGCTAGTGCAGAACTGCTGGACCATTCACAGAACAGTGTTGGCTGGCTATCAGAAAAGAGTTGTGGCTTTGATATGCATTCTTCAGGAGCTCCACATAATCCTGGCTGCAAAAATCCAATTACAGCCTTTTCTACAGAGGTTAGTTACGTTCCGTGCTGAAATCTCTCAAATTAATCAATATGCGGGTTTACTGCATAGCCAATGAGGGACCATGTGCTGCAAATCCTGAGTGTAAGGAGGAGGACTACCTTCTCTAAGAGTCAAGAATTCCTGGGGAAAGCACAAACACGATGCTGAGTGTGTACTCTTCCATTTAGAGAAATAATTCCTCGGTTTCTACCAGTAGGTGAGCAGTTTCAGTCAATGCAAGTGTTTTGGTTTTTTTTAACTGATGAATAATGGGTTGGCCCACACTGACGTCACCACAGATATGTTGCGGTGGTGGTCAGTTTCCATAGACTTTAAATGGGGTGAATTAATTGTGGGTTCTGTGCGTTGGGTCCATTGCGTCCATTGTGTCCATCAAAAGTTGAAGAAATTTCAACTTTCATCAGCATACGTTCAGGCAGGTGTGGGGGCAAGAGTTTGGTCTGTAGTGACGAATCAGAGAATGACAAAGCCATGAAAAATTCTGAGTAAGAACTAATTTCAAAGAATTTATTAAAAAGTATTTACATAAAATTAAAATGAACAATAGTCAGAGTTTCATTATCTGGCTGAATAGGGTACAGGCTCCTTCTACCAAAGTGGTATCCAGGGCCTGGATGCTGTACAAAGACAGAGTGGTGTTAGTATTCACATATGAAACAATACAACACAATGTTGCTGGGTCGGTGCAGGGTATATATAAGGAGGAGACCAGGTGAAGCAGATGAAGATGATGACGGCACAGGTGAAGTCCATGATGATGAGAACTGAGGGATTCTGGGAGTTGTAGTATTGGGGCCGGTGATCAGAAGGCTGGCGAATCTGGCCGAGGTAGCTGGGAAGGAGCGGGCATGACAATATACAGGGATGGCGAGCTAGCAGGTGGCATTTGTCCTCATGTTTAATCCAAACAGTCCAAAATTCTCTCACCATCCTTAGCATTGTGCTTCACATTTGCATAGACTAGTCACTTGGTTTCAGTGACATTACTTGTACTGTAGTTTCAAATGTTGCATAATATAATATCTTTTCTAAAAACAATTTCCCGGTATTGAACCCTGTCCAACAGATCATGAGATATTATCTAAACTGACAAAACAATTTTTCTTTGCAGCGGTCTATAGCGGTCTCTATCCGTCTATGTTCATACAGGAAAGAAATAATTGTGGTGTTCAGTCAACCTATATTGTATGATCAAAGTTTGTGGTCACAAGGAGACAAGTCTCAGAAACAGTTTGGGAAGAAGCAGCAGAGATACGAGGTGAATCTGGTTTGACTGCATTTGTGTGGCCGTGGACATCAGTGATATGTCGGCTCGAGTCGATGTTTTTAAATGTAGCCGATGCTACATCGAGCCAATTTAGTGAATCAGAAGAAGCAACTATTGTCGCATGAGACCTGGCTCCGCTCTCTTTTGCTGTTCCAGTTACTGGCTCCTCTTCCACAGAGCATCTGTGTTAGCTGGTCAACACAACAACTACCCCTCTTCCTGGATATTTTGCAGGGAGAGGTTTGTTTTTTTGTTTTTCTGATAATGACAACAGCAAGCGTTGGACACCTCATGTCAACATGATGATGCAAAAGGTGAAAGAAAATGTGTAAGTTTTATCAATGGATCCTGAAGAAATGAGGCTGCGGATAACTTCTGCTACAACATGAAACATCTGTTTGACAAGCATAAGCTAAAAGATTAAAAAAAAAAAAAAAAAAAAAACTGCACATGCAAGAATTAACAATGGTAACCTACAGAGAAATGATCTGAAGGAAAGACAAAAGAATGAAGAAATAAATCAAACATAATGTCTTGAGGCTAGATGGTGACTGCGATCTCATTTTATTTCCACACACAGACTGTTTCTTTTTATAGGGTGCCATGTCAACAGACACCCTGACCAGAGCATCTACTAATTATGCTTATCGAGGAAAATGGAGGCGAAGGTCATCTTCATCATTCTGTCAGCAAACTTTCAGTTATTCTGCACAAGCCGATTCATTTCAAGTCATCAGTGGTATCATCAACTGAATTCTAAATACGTTCATTGTTTAGATGATTAATGTGATATAAAGTGGAGTTAATATTACAATAAAGCAGCTTGCCCCCTCCCTTCCCCCCACCTCCTCCCTCCTCCTCGCTTTAGTGAAATAACTTCGGCTCTTCTGCTGTTATTGTTGAGGTAGACCTGACCATATTTTGCTTCTGGTCTGCAGGCTGTTTTTAAAGTTTTAAACAAAGCCATTGTCTGCCTCTTATTAATGAATCTCTTTTATATAACCAACTACCATTGTTAGCATAATACAATTTTAATTAATAACAGTCAACTTCTATAATTAAAGAGGCAATGTGTCTGTTCATTTTACATTGCATTTGTATTCCTTTTCCATCTCTAAAATGTGCAATTCAGAATCAGTGTGGCTCTCCTGGGACCCGTGTTGAATTACCTGGAATTGTGAAAAATGAGGGGTTTTTTTTATGTTAATTTGCAAAAGAAGTTGGTTTTCTTTTCTTGCAAGTCAAAAGGATTGTTGCATCTAAACTCCCCTTTAATCATCAGGAATCATTTATTCAGGAGTGTAGTCATGCACACTTATTCAGTCCATTCAATTAATTTTGTATTAACTGTTAATTTTTCTTCTTTTTCAAATTAATTTTAAATAAATGTACATTGTTCAGCTTTAACTCTGAAATCAGTCACTGGTTGGTGAAATAAATAACTATGCAGTTCCTGCATGCTGCCACTTTGCACTACTCGTCTCTGTGTCTCGATCTCATTTCCAGAGCTTTCTAAATTTTTTTGCTATTGCCATTACGATCATCTTTTGATGGAGATCAGCTGTCTTACCTTGTTCACTTTGCTCATCCATACCTGTCTTCTCCAGCTTTTGTTGCATTTGGTACCTCATATTGATTCATACAGACAATACCTGGATCCTGGCTGCTCGTGCTTTAGTCTTGGGTTTATCACTAATGGCAGCAATGCTATACATCCTAATTGATGAGGGCAGAAAAGCTACTATATGTGAGAATTACGCTTAAATATAGAAGAAAAAACAAAACATCAACCCTCTCCCAGGCGTACTACTGCTACTATGCGATTCTGTAGAGCACCTGACACACTATTCTCGTCTGATACCTCATCAGGTGCAAGTCTTGTCCACCCTTGGTTTCCTGGCTACAGGTACATTTCAGAGAGAAATAGCAGACCAGACTGGGATTTCACAACCCTCTCTGAGCCGAGTCATCCCACAGGTATTTAATGGCATCCTAAGGCTATTGCTTGAATATATTGAGTTACCATTAATGAACATAATCAGACGAATGTGAAGGGGAAGTCGAATGGCATAGCTGGAATGCGAAATATGCAATAGACTGTACTCATGCGCGCATCAAAGCTCCATCGATTGACTCAATGCAATACATGAGCAGAAAAAAAATATCACTGCACCAACAGCAGATGATCTCTAATGCCGCCTGCCATATCCTTAACGCTGTGGCCCGCTGGTTAGGAAGCACCCATGACTTCTTTATTTAGCAAAACAGTTCAGTGGGAATGCCTTTTTTTTGGTCCCCCCCCCGTAGGCTACAGTGCACTTCTCCAGGGATACTACGTTAAACAGCCCTGGTTATTGCGGTAATGCGGTCCAAGCTTTTTTTTTTTTAAATTTTACTTTATTTTACTTTTTGTTGTCATACCAGAGAAGAAAATGATTCATTTTCTGACTTCCACCTCGGATACAATTGTTTCAATTTCTGTGATTGTAAAGTTCTTTTTTTCACCTTTGGGTGCCATTGCGTGGTAGTATGCTAATAAACTGCGAGCATGCGCCTGTCAATTTAGAACAAGTCTGGTTCACAAACATACACACGGTGATGAGAACAAAATTGGCCAGTGTGCGAATTTCATGAATCCCATGGTGATTTTGTGCATTCACCTATTTTGTGCAGGAAGTAGGTTCATTTCCATGCACATATAAGAAAATGAGGCTCATAGATTCTATTAAATGATTCAGCACAATCTGAGACTGAGATAAGACAGACAGAGTGAAGATGCTCAGTATGTAATAGGACTTCCCCAAGCAGCCCAGGCTCCTAGTAGCATAACTAGGAGGTGGTCTAAGAGACTTCAGAGTTAAAGGCTTTATCAAAAAGGATCATCTTAAGTGTAACCTTAAATGCAGAGGAGGAGTCTACCTCCTGGAACAAGGTTGAATCCATAATAGAGGAGCCTGATAGCTAAAGGCTCTGCCACCCATTCTAGACCTACAGACTCTTAGAACAGCAAGTAAACATGCATTCAGGGAACAGAGTGTTCTACTAGGACAGTAAGGAACAATTAGATTTTTCAGATATGTTGGAGCTTTATCAATTAAAGTTTTGTATGCGAGATGTCATATTGAATTTGAATCAAAAGGTGAGATGCAGTTCTATACCCAGTTCTGGTTAGTACTCAGCAGCAACATCCTGGACTGGTTGAAGGTTTTTAAACAAAGCCATTTGTACAGCAAGAAAATAATGCATTACAATAAGAGGCAACAAAGGGATGGATTGATTTCTCCACATCCTTGAGTCAGGATGTTTCGAATTTTCCTGACATTACACAAATGAAAGAAATCTGACATTGTGACCCGTTTCACATGAGAATTAAAAGAAAAATGTTCATCAAAAATGACACGAAAGGTTCCTGACAGTAGAGGTAAATTAAGGTAATTTGATCCAGATTAACTGTACAGTTGAAGAGTGCCTCCCAGAGGAGTTTGGGACAAATTACAATAACTTCAGTTGTATCTGAATTAAGAAGCAGGAAATTCCCAGTCATCCAGGTCTTCACGTCTTTAATGCATGCTTTTAATAAGGTTAATTGATGAGCTTCATGTGATTGCAAGGATAAACACAGCTGAGAATCATCTGCAGTGAAAATTTGTTATACTTCCTAATTATGTTTTCCACAGGAAGAATGTAGAAAAAAGTGGCGGTTCAACAGCAGAACCCTGCAGTACTCCACAGCTGACCGTTGTACACCTAGCACAATCATTATTTACATGGACAAAAAAAAAAAAAAAAAAAAAAAAAAAAAAAAAAAAAAATTTTTCACCCTGCTTTGAACCATGTCCCTTCTTTTCCCCCAGTCCAACAACTTGTTCTCCTCTCTTT
>JBAMYA010000013.1:14538398-14552266 GCA_037176975.1 Arrhamphus sclerolepis
TTTTCGATTTGGGAAAAAGAAGAAAAAAAAAAAGGAGAGAAGAAAAAGAAAAAAAAAAAAAAAAAAAAAAAAAAAAAAAAAAAAAAAAAAAAAATTGTTAAATATGATTTGAACCATGTTAATGCTGTTCCTCCAGTCCAACAACTTGCTCTAATCTATTTTCAAGAATCTTGTGGATTATGGTGTCAAATGCTGCGCTGAGATCCAAGACAAGAAGAACAGACAGATCCCCTGTAAGAAGCCATGAGAAGGTCATGATGACTGTGACCAATGCAGTTTCTGTGCTATAATGATTCAAATCATCATTTAGCTGACTTGAAACTATTTTCTCAAGAATTTTGGTTAAGGTTAATTCACAAATCTCAATAGAAAAGAAGCAGCCTAAGCAAGAACCAGCTGATTATTTACTACCATAGTTGGTAGGTGAATATGAATTAGGTCTCTAATATTTCCTGTTTTGGTAATAAAGAAGTTCATAAAATCATCAGCAGTTAGGTGGGATGGAATGCATAATGCTGTGGCTGAGTGGTTATAATGTTACAGGTCAGATTGACCCAGGAACACCATTGCTGTTCCTGACATATGCACATAACAGGAGGGTTAATGATAATACTTTTTCCACTTTCCAAAGAGCTCTTTTATGCATTATCAAACTATCTTCCCAAGCTAGATGGGATTCTTTTAAATTTGCAGAGCAGCGCTGCAACAGTCCTATAGCTACTAGGGTCCAAATCAGCACAAACACTTTACAAAAGCACTTCAGCTTTACAGCTGTTTATTTCCAGCACTTTTCAGTGCAAGCAAACACACATGCCACTTTGGCTCCTAATTCAGCCATCCTCCTCCCCCAAGAGCCAGAGTGCTGCTGTTTAAATAGAGGGAGGTTGATTGGCACATGCAGCGCAGGTGTGCCAATCAGTCCCTCTCAGGTGCTGTTTCCTGAGCTGCAGCTTCACCTTTCCTCTGCAGCTGAGGAAAACCACACCCTGCCACCACAACCACTTTCCAAACAACTTTCTACATTTGTATTTAAGACTCTAGAGCATTAAAACTAGAGCTAAAGCTCCACATTGAATGTCGAAATCACCAACTATGATGACCTTATCTGTCTGGAGCACTAGATCTGAAATGAAGTCTGAGAAATCAGGAAGATGGTACATAATAGCCATGAGAACTGGCGCTTGTAACTTGGAGCCTGCCATATATAGACTTAACACCAGGTTTTCAAATGAGGTAAAACTATGTTTTGACCTAAAGTTGAATAACAAACTAGAATTATAAACTGCAGCTGTTCTGCCTCCTCAGCCTGTGCTTCTAGGAATATGATACTAAGTATGAGTTATATTAGTACTCAGATTAATATAATGTTCTTGCTACAACCAAGTTTCTGTAAGACAGAAAAGGTCAAATTGGTGATAAGTGATCAAATCATTAACCAAAAGAGCTTTAGAGGAAAGAGATCTTATGTTTACCAATCCACATTTGATCGCTATGTTTCTGTCCTCAGCCAATTTACTGATTTTAGATTACAGATTACTGGATAAGAGAGCTGCTCCATCCAAAGTTGGATGAATGCCATCTCTCCTAATCAGACCAGGTCTTCCCAGAACATGGGCCAATTATTTACTAGGCATACATCGTGGACACCATCGGGAAAACCAGTAACTAAATGACGGCTGTACATGTCGTCACTGGTCACATTAGCTAGAGGTCCAAATAAAATTCTAATATGAAATGTGGATAATTACAGACCGACTGTTGTAGCAAATTTTATATTCCCAAAAAGCACCAGAGAGATTAGATTAGTCTTTTAAGGTTTAATAATACAATTTGTGCACAGAAATAGGAGAGCAGTCAACACAGTTGTACAGGACAACAGTGAGTGCTCTGTGGAGATACCTCAGAACAGGATCTACGATACTGTTTACAGTTTACAGGATGATGAATGGTAAATAATTGGCTCTGTTATCCGTGAAAAGCATACATGTCTTTGTTGAGTCTCAAACATCAGAAAATCTAGGGTCCTGTCATAATAGCATAATTAGGCTGCTTAACCTATAGAGATTAAATGTACTAAAGCCTAAAAGATTCCTGCCCTAGGCTGTATCAAGCTGACTTCTAGCTGACCTCTCGTTACCAAATGTGTGTCAGATGATCTTTAGGATGAGAATTAGAATGAGTAAGCATGAGTCAGCATAAGCTGCATATGAATCACAATAATCACAGTGACTAATGTGCTGATTATGTATGAAGTTAATTAGAAAATTTTCCTCCACACTGACTCAATATAAATTTTAGTGACCCCTGAGTGGCGCAATCAGATGTCATCACTGCCAACGTGGATTACAGCTGTACTAAATTTGTGTTTAGCTTGACTATGGTTATTGGTGCAGAGAACTTCACATTTCTAAGTATGAAGTTGCCAATCACCAAACTCCTCTCAGTGGGTGTGTTGCAGAGAGGGGAGAATCTGTTATTTACATGGAGCGGTGGTGGAGGGCACACTGTGGAACTCTGCTTGCTTCCCGACTGCACAGGAGCTGCTAGGGGGCTAACAGGAGACCTAGCCCTAGCCTCACAGGGATCCACAATGGCAAGTAGGGCCTGGCTAACTACAGGTTCAATTTTCATAGTGCAGAGCAGCGCTTCCAGATCGCCAAGCCTCGCCTCCAGGAAATACACTAACTATGCTACACTTAACACAAACACCAGAGAACTAACCAAAGATGAGACACACAGAGCAGGAGAGAGTTGGAGACAGACTTCTTTCATTTGTGCTTTGTGCCATCTTTATTTATTCTTAACCAGTAACATACATTGATATTTACTCATCTTAGCAAATCTCACAAGTATTCCCTTTTCTTGCAGATACTACCAAACGTATTCAAACTGAACTTGTGGTTGCAGAGATATACTCATTTTATTATGGATATACAATTTTCCGTATGCAAAACAGGCCCAGGGCCCAAGATGCTAGGCTAATCAAAATACCAAAAAAAAAAAAAAGAGATAAGGAGTGTTTCAACAAGGAAATGCAGACTATCAGAGCTACAATATAAGTGTTGCAACACTTAATTAATCAGGTGAAGGTGGAGACAAAAAAAGTAGAAGGCACCAAAACATCGTAGCACATTAGACTACTGAACAACAGTGACGGAGGCAAAACAGGAAGTGATATACTCACCATGTTACGCCAGCCACTCCTATAGAGGAGTAAATCACAAGTTTTATAACAATATGATATTACCTAGATTGACTAGACAGCAATTTGATATTTCCTAATATCTCAAAGATTGCTACTAAAAAAAAATTATTTGATTCAATTCAGGAGCTAGCCATCAATAGACAATATAAATATTAACTGAGCATTATCACTTCCATTCATACGCAGTCACAGTAAAAAACTAAAATATCATTTGACATTATTATTTTTGGGTTCAAGTAGAAAGGTAATTGAAAAACAATGTCCCTTCAATAAAAATGGACTTGATTGATTTAGTTCATCTCTAGATGTCTCTCGATGAGTAGTCAAAAAACTAAAAAGAGTGAACTGTCTCCAACTGCCAACAAGTCTAGTAGCTAACATGTGAGATATGTGGAGCTGCTCAGAGAATCCCCATTCAAGTTAGAATCATTAAAAGAACAAGGGATGCACTCATGCCACCATGAGGATATCTTATTGAACTAAAATTCAAGTTGGTACCACTTCATTCGAAAAATATTTAAATAAAATATTAATTCTCCCACTACCCTCTGTTGCAGACAATCTGCTGCCCACACTTGCTGATGAATTCCTTTAATCTCGCTGCTTGATTATTTTATTATTTCATTTGTGTTCTGAACAAATCACAGTATAAATAGCTTGTGTTGCCGTTTCCTCCCTCAGTCCATTTTCAAATAAACAAGTTGGTTATTTAATGGCTAGGTCTCATTTCTTGTGTGTGTTTTGATGAGAAAAATGGTTTGGAGACCACCTGGGTAAACAAATCAATATCTGATTGTGTAGCATTTGACCAATAAGTCAGCCTGGGAGATGGTTAAACCACAGACACAAGCTATGTTTACATGGACAAAAGCTCTTAATTAGCTTAAAAACTTTTGGAATTATTAATTCCGAATCAACACGCATCATGCTTTATTCAAAATAGTGCATTGTGCTCTAATTGCCCTAAAACAACCGCAGAAGAAGACATTGGTATGGTCTCCTTGGGTATTTGCTTGTTTAACCTCAACCCTGTTCTGCTCAGTCAAGTTCTATACAGATTTTTCGTGGAGATCTTGTGGGGCTCATGGCGATGGCCCTCCCACAGTGCGGCATGGGTGTCCACCAGTCTCTGGGCTGTAGTCCCCAAATGCGCCGGGCACATTTGACAGACACAGATGATGGCCTCCGTGGTCGCTCGCACCATGAGATGGCCTCAACCACCCACCTCACAAGATCTCCAAATTCACACTTCTGAGCTCTCTTAAAGTTTCCAGAAAGAAACCTGTCTCAGCAACAGATCAGTTGTGCATGTCACACAGTAAAAATGCAAACACATAAATATTTCACATGCTCAGTCAGGTTTTTTAGCCCCAAGCAGAAAGTCATGATCCGCAGAAGTGTGAACATGGACGCCATTCGAAATAAGGATCGGCATAAACCACCGTTCTCAGTTGGATCACAATTTCTTGCCAATTGAGCTCAATCTAATCAGAATTTTCCAATTGACATGTTTACATGACACATTTTTAAAAAGAACAAAAAAAAACACTGAACACAAGTCTATAAACTACCCTTACCTCAACCCAATAAGCATTTGTGGGAGATCCAAATAAAAGCTGAACCCTAGAGTCCACCTCCACAAGATCTATAAAGTATCAGCTGCGGATACTTTTTGCAAAAATGTGGACAGACGTGCACAAAATTCAGTAATTAATTTAAAAGTACTTTTTCCACTACATTTAATTGTAATGGATGCTGTAGTCGAGAGGAGTAACATTGTGGGAGACAAAAAGTGATTTTAAAAAAACACCTAAAATATGTTAACAACTACAAATCAAGTTGATTCTTGATTTTTTTTTCCATTGAAATAGACCATCACTTCTTAATATAGGTTCATGACTTAAATGCTTTGTCTAGACCTACAGTACCTAAATCAGTTTTGTCCTGTATTGTTAAATATGAGAAGATCAAATTTAACTAACAGGCATTCATTCTAATTGCTAGCTCTACGTCCAACCCTCCTCCTGTATCAGGGCTTGGGACCAAAGTTACCCGAAACAGATGCTTTGGCAGAGTTATTAGTCTCTGCGTGACTGCAGCTGGGAATGCTGGGGGCTGCTGGGAGACTGACCACCTCCCAGTGCTTTGTAACAGGGAGGGGCTCACGGCGGCACCTGCTGCTTGTATATCAGAGACGGACAATCTAACCCTCATTCAAGTCTTCGGAGACCGACCCAGACGCTGCACACACCGTGAACTGTAGAACGTAAGATTCTCAACACCAGAAAAATCTCCAAAAAGTCACTAGATTCGTCACAAGTAGCCTTTGCAAAAAGAAAAAATCTCCAAGAGGGTTTGGAAAGTCACCAGATTTAGAGAGAAAGTTGGCAAGTTGGCAGCACTACTCTGGTGACAGGAAAATTCAGCTTTGCAAAGTCCACAAATAACTTTTCTTTCATCAACTCCACCGTCTGGAAGAAGTTTATGATAGATGATGATAGATTTATGTACCTTTCTCCATTTTTCAATCCCCACCAGTTCTTTTCTGTGAGCCATGGTTGTCTGTTTTCAGATTCTGAGAGGAACGGACTTTCAAAGTAAAAGTAAAAAAAATAAATAAAGTGCGTTAACAAACGCACAAACGTTAAAATAATTATCGGCATTAATTTAATGTGTCAACGCGCCCAACCATAGGCTATATACATACATTCATACTTGCATGCATGCATATATATGTAGGCTATGTATGTGTGTACACACTTAAAGATTAATGGTATTTTTTTTTTCTTAACCACTCTTTTTCCTGCAAATTCACCATCTCGTCTTCTTAAAATTATTCGGTTCTTGTTTTGCATTTGGCTTCTAACCATGTTTTAATTCCTCCACCAAGTCTGGTTTTTGGCTGTAAGACTAAATCAATTGTCTTGTCATCAGTAAAATGTTACTGAAATGTAGCAACTCAAAGGTAGGAAGTTAAGCGCCTCTGGAAAAACTGTGGCTGGTGCCAAATCACCGTTCAGAAGAAGAAGAAGAAGATCTGGTGGCATGACAACACTGGAAAATCAAAGCCAGTAAAACCTTCAGAAACACTCAACCAGCTACCACCAACATAAGTTTCTGTTTATTGCAGTTGCTACAATAAAGCTGACATGACTGAGCAACAATTATCTGAAATAAATACAACTGGATTCTAAAATTTTGTTGCTATGAACTGCAATACAAATTAACCTTTAAATACACATTTATAGGGTTGTTCTTAACCTCCACGTTTCTTTTTTCTGCAAATTTTCTCAATTTGCCTCCTCAAAGTTATTCAGCTCCGCTTTTAGGTTGGAAAAGAGAGTGGTAGACGTGACGGGCGCCGTCAACACCTAGAGAATCTTATGCAATCCAAAACACCTGCTCTGCAACAGATGCTTTTTTGACAGTGGGATGTGGAAGAAAAAAAAAACTATCATGCTCTGTAAAGTACAGATAATACAGGTTTTTGTGGAAAAAAAAAAAAAAAAGTGGAAGTGGCATGGTAAGATGAGACTCTAGGAAGGAAATTCCATATTGTTTATTACAGATTATTTGAGCTGGATAAGACAACACAAATGTTTATGAGTGCATGTTTTCTGTGATAATCGAGATGGCATTAATGAAGCATTTAAACTGCCACCAGTCATATCTTTGGAAGATCACAAGCAAAAGAACTGACAATACTTTCTAATCTGCTGTAGAAAGAAAATTCTGTTCCCTGATATTGCCTTTATATTCATCCAACGGGAACACGAAACTCATGCGCTAATCTGATGCTGCAAAAGATTAAGGGATTGCAAAGAAAAAAAAAGAAAAAGAGAGTACAAGATGGATGATAAATAAACAACAGTTGCAAAACAGATACTCTTGTTGTGAGATCCCCAGCTGCTGTCAGAATAAACTACAGTCAGCTGTGGGTTGCAAATTAAACTAAAGAATGATACATGTAAAAACATGAGCACATGCAGGCAAATATAACAGCACAATAGCTTCACCTCAGGCAGCAAACAGAAAAGAAAAACAAAAGCAAATTCTTGGTAAGCATTTTACAAGATATTAGACATGCATTCTTTATCTATGCTGAGTAAATCACGTACCTGTTAACATAAAATATTCACCACAGAAGTCAAATCCCTCCACTAATGCACCTACATTTTAAAAGTCAGAGGGAAATCAATAAATCACATCTACAGCTAACTTTTTAAAGCCTTAAAGTTAAGACCCAGTGGCTTTGAGTTGATTAATAAATTACTGAGCCAGACTCACATTTTAGAAAAACTGCAGTAAAAGCATTTAGCCAATTTGTCACGACGACATACCCCGTCTACCAATCCTCAGCTGCTGAAACAGACCAAAATCCATACTAAATAAACTTTATAAGATAGGATTGAGGCAGAAAAAGTTTTTTTTCCAGCCCCAGCAACAAGCAGGTTTGCCAAAATACTGAAAAAGACCACACAAGCGCACACGAACCAGCAACTGCAACAGTGTTCAGGCATTCCCACAGTTAATTTTTGCCTACACCAAGCATAAATCCAGCACAAAAGTATAAAAGAATAGTAACACCTGGAGGCAACCACTTATTACCCAAATGAGTTCTGCATTGAATAAAAGATTTTTTTTTCAAACTTCTTAAAGGTTTTACACAAAAACAGGAGATCACAAACACATAAGCAAAGGTAAAACAGCGGAGGAATGTCACGGCAGCCTTCAGCGAGCCAGGCAAAGTAAAATAACTGACTCAGTCCTTCCCTTCTGTCGCAGAATAACTTGTGTTTTCATCAAGTCTAAAGCTCCACAGGACTACACCTCCCACGTTGAAACTCAGAATATCAGCAGGTGCACCTCTCAAGTCCACCTCAGGACACCACATGAGGGTCCTGGACCTATTCGTCTTTGTCAAACCACCTTTAAGACAATAAATCCAAAACAGCGACTCATTCAGTGTTTCATAAAAGTATCAACTCCTCGTCTGATGCTCTATGTTTGTATCTAGGTTGTAATATTGTTCCTGTTTATGGTCTGTGCTTGTCTCCAGTCACCGACTGTCACCGACTTTCTGTTGTCCCTGGAAATGACTGAGGGAGACCCCAAATTTCCTCTTTTTCTCTTTCTGGTTAATGGAGAAAATAAATTAAAGAATTCTGCATTTTCCACCTTATAGATATTTATCTATGAATTTTATCCAGTTCTCGGTATATACACTTATTTATTATTGGATTAGTTTGGTCCCTATTTTGTCAGGATGTCAGGACTCTGACAAAAAATGCAGAAGACCAAGTTGCAGGAATTTCCTTCAAAAAGTCTTTTATTCTGCAGGAGGTGAGTCAGAAATTGCAGGACAGAGTGAAGGACAGGCAACAAGGGTGGAAATCAGGAACCAGAAAGAAACAGGAAGAAACAGGAAGAAACAGGGCGACAACAAGAACGCACCAGAAAACAGGAAGGGAAAACAAAGCAGCGGCTGTTTCTAAATTCCAAGTACACAAAGTCTGGACTTGCAGGTATCAAGTATGAACTTCTGAGGGCTGGACTTTAGACTTTCTGCAGTTGGAACAGTTGTGTACTTGGTTTTATGCTTTTTTGTTTCAGCCGTGTTATAGATAAAGTTCAGAGCAGAGGTGAAAAGAAAAAAGGTCAGACGATGTCCGATTAATTTTTAAATAGGCTCTTTCATGATCAATTAACCACAACTTTTAGTATTCTCGCAGGAAATTGTCATATTGCAAAATCTATGAAACGGCAAACTTATAATGGTCTTTCACTCCATACTTCACCGTTTCACACGTATCCTGGATTAAAAGTGCAGGACAAGAACACATGCAGGTTGTTCTACCTTTTCTACCTCGTCCAGATGCAGACTTGAGAACTGGAAAAGAACTCCTGCTGTGAATGATGATGTTTCACAAGAAGACGTACAGACAAGTACACGCTGAGAAACGGCCAATATGTAGAGACAAGAGCTGGCGAGACACAGGTGAAGACGATCAGGACAGGACCAGAGAGGAAAACTGGCAATACAGTTTACAGTTCTTTTGTCCGCTTCTGGGGTTTCCTCTCTACAAATCTAAATGATTTATGAGTTCCATTTATGAGTCGGTTAGTGCTGGAGTAAGATTTTTAGATTTTTATTTCTTTATTTGTTTCTTCTCTTTATATTTCTACTCTGGAAGCTGGACACTTTCTGTTACACTTAGATACACGGATAGTTGTGCACTAAAAGTCTGATTGCTTCATTGATTGATCAAGCGTTCATCTGCTACTCTTTGTCAAAGCTTCTGCTCGTTGATTATTGTTTTTGATATCCCAGCATCAAACTGAAATGTACTTTTTAACAGTGCAAAGTTAAAGATGCTAAATTGGCCATTCAGTTAGTGCTGCATTGTAGAAATGTTGCACTGAAATATAAAATGCCCTGAAGCACTTTTATTATTTCAATTTGGGACACATGAAAAAAAAAAAAAAAAAAAAAAAAAAAACAAACACATAATCAATTCTCATGAAAATTAGGGGACCTTCTGGAGTAAAAGAAACCGCACAAGCATGACTGGGAAGCTGTTTTATGTTGCCTTAGGCCACTGTTGACTCACTCTTTTTTTTTTTCTGCAGCACTTGCAGCTTGTTTACCAGTTAAGCTTCAGTGTCTTCGAAGTCATGGCTGTACGTTCTTCACTTTGTGGCTGTGAGGACTGATTGCTTTTAGCTTTGGCTGATCCCTTATTCTATTTTCAAATGCACATCTAGTTCAAGCAGACAATCTCACCAGTATTTACGCTTACTCTCACTCTTTTGTGTGGTTAATTCCAATTACTCCATGTTCATAGACCTACATTAGGAGCAAAAGGTACTTACTCTGATTTCTCTTGCTTCATCAAGCTCGCTGCCACTCTTAGAATCCCACCGCGTACACACTTTATACCTGTAGGCACCTAATAAATGAGGACTAGATTCCAAAATGTCACGTACCTTTTATTATTAATAAAGCGTTTGAAGTCTTCACTGCAAGAACTGCAACTACCACATCAATTTGTTATAATGGTCAGACAAGTGCATTGTTTTATATTCTTTTACCACAATATACTACACATAGTCAGTAGTGGAGAAATTACAAGACTGTCAACTCATTTATCTGGTTCTTATAACACAATCATTGGGTAATAATTAGTGCTACCAAAAACCATCCGAGAATACAAATTAAATGGTACAGATGTGTTGTTTTTGTTTTTCCTTAAAAAACTAAAGCACTTTCTGCAGAATGCGCAGAATGATAAACAGCTAGAAGAGGGATATTTGCAATCTAAACCAACTCTTTTTTTGGTTTGTTTTTTGTTATTTTTTTGCAGGAGGAATGTATCTCTCACATTACTTATACAGACAATAAATAATAAATAATCTCCAGCAGAATTAGTTTGTGGTCTTGTTAAAATCCAACATCGCACATGTAATAAAAGTAGCCTTCACTCAAGGCACCCTGGGTGACAGCATTATAATGCCGTGCTGTGCTTTTGTGAACTTGGTAGTTTGGTCTGAATCACCAATTACTCTGATCACGTTTGAACTGAAACCTACAGAGAGGCTACTGCCTCGTCCCATGTTCTTTTTTGCTGGTGGCTGTTGGGTTAGTGTGAGTCTGTTCCATCATTAGGGTGTGCAGAAGTGAAAAAGTATTATTAAATGACATATTTGAAGCAGGTTATAGCCCTGCCTTTTGCCAGAAAGAGACCCGAGACAGGCTGCAGCGGACCCCTGTGACCATGAATAGGAAGAAGCAGAAATAGATTAACGATGGTAAACACTTAAATTTTCTCAAGACAAATCAGACTCAGAGCAATCACATTTTTCAACCCTATAATTCAGTCAATAATTGCATGATTGTCCACTGGTGTTTGAAGCTGTGTCCACAACTCAGTAAAGGCCCAAGGCACAGGCCACCAAATCCCCAACCAATAAAGTACTCACTTGGAGTAAGATAAAGCAAATGGCGACTTTGTTCCCTTCAAAACAATAAAAAAAATCGGCCAAAACACAAACCATTCTCATCCACAGATGGATGGAAATGGCTGCAGGTACAGAGATGGGTCCAAAGTCCATCATGAAGTGTGGAGCACTGTAAAAAGTTAGACAAACCTTTAGGGATGGAGGAAAAATAAAACTGCCCAAAATCAGCAAGCAAGGTCTGTAGCTCTGCTTTGAGCTTGATATATTTCTTTTTGTCTCCAGGAATAAAACTGCTATTCATTAGCGCTGATGGAAATATCACACCATTGACAATGAGACAAAACAAAAAAATAAAAAATCCATAGCCTGCCACGTTGATGATCACATTGCATGACTCCCTATAAATATTTCATAAGTTTTGAATGTTGAAGTTGTTTTCTGTGACTAAATAAACACAACTATTTCAACAGGATTTCTACTCCTAGCCCAGAAATTGCTTGTCTTGTACAGAGAGCTGGACCTGGATCTGCATTAACAGAGATGTTCTCTGCCAGGAGTTTAGATACAGTATCTTGTGCTGAGAGTCCTCTGGCTATAAGGCTTTCACTGTCAGGAAAAGGTATTAAAAGTCTTCTTGTGATAAATGGGTATTTACCTCATGTTTCTACAGCCTAATCCTTGCATCTTTGAGTTAAATTCCCATCTACTCTCATCTTTTTTTGAGTTATGCTTGAATAGCAATGGGTTGGCGATGCTGAAGAGTTGTCACTGTAGTGTAATTGCACTGAGAGAATACATTATTTATAAAAGATTTAGTCTAATTTATCTATGAAATGTTCAGAAAGCCGAATCTTTTTTTTTTCCTGACGTACTGTTTTGCACATCTTTACAGAGAAATGAATTTTCTGTTTGATGTGCAGTCAGTTTCCTTGACTATCTTTGTAAAATAGTCATCCTTGACAGCTCTTCCCCAGTGTTTTCAGCGAATCATTATCTGTGCCAATGTTTGCTCTCAACCTGTCTTTTCTTTCCTCTTTTTTTTTTTTTTTTCCCCATGCAGCTCCACACTGACCTCGATAAGGGGGACAATTCGGTGAAGTACACCCTCTCGGGGGATGGGGCTGGCTCTATTTTCACAATTGACCAAACAACGGGGGACATCCATGCCTTAAGGAGCCTTGACAGAGAGGAGAAGCCTTACTATACCCTACGTGCACAGGCTGTGGACATCAACACCAATATCCCCCTGGAGCCTGAATCTGAATTTGTTGTCAAGGTTCAAGACATCAATGACAACGAGCCAAAGTTCCTGGAGGGACCGTACACGGCCAGCGTTCCTGAGATGTCACCAGTGGGTGAGTGGCTGAAAACACTGAAAACTTCTCCTTTCGAATAACGGAGCACAGCAGGTACATTTTCAGGAGCAGCTTGGGTGCAACCAGAGGGGCATTGCTGTTCTCCCAAACAGATTCTGACATTTCAGAGCTCCATTTTATTCTCTGCGTGCCCTGAGTATATTTCACAGCTTTGTCGTTACACATTCCCCCCAGGGAGGACAGATCAAGGTAATTCGCTGGAAGAACAGTTCCTCTTGATGTGAATAGCAATGAAGCCCTCAAAACTTTAAATTCAGCCGTCTCAGGAGGAAAAAAAAAAAGAAAAACGCAGTGCAGCTTCAGTGAGCCCCCTAAATCAAAAGCTGCACTGTACTGTTTACTGTAAGAGAGAGGCTTTCAAGTTCATAAAGAAAAACATCATACACAAAAACAAAGTGCAGATTTTGACTTTGAACACCACCCACAACTGCTTCACTTCATGACTGGCACATCTGATTTGGATGATCACATTTGCCTCTTTCTTTTGTAATGAATTTACCAACCTCTCATGTACTATACATACCCTCTATGACTAATAAAGCTCACAAAACAACCTATTTAAATTTCCTGGGAATCAAACACTGACTCTTGGTCAAAGCAAGTTATTTGACTGTGAGAGTAAACGTAATATGTAGCAATAGCGGTCAGTTTCTATGTTGCCTTTTTTCAGTTCTTTCTAAGGATTTTGGTTGCCATCAAATCTACTTGGCGAAGTTTTGCAAAATATCATAATGCATTCAACATGTGAGGTTGAGGTGTTAAGCCTGAGTCATGCTTCTGCGTAGGGGCTATGCATGGGCCCACTGCCATCTCTATAATTCCACCACCAACCACAAGGCGTCAATGAGTTTGTTTGTTTTTTTTAGGTGTGTTTCCTTTTGTTTACTCCCTGTATGTAGCTCAGACACAGCAATGGAGCAAATAATGAATATTTTACTGAAGTTGGAACTGATAGATGTTGAGCATCAGTCATTTTTACAGACAAGGAGGAAGGAGGATTCAGGAGGTCCTGAAGAGGACTCAGCTGAAATAGAAGGCAGGACTGAACAGGTGCAAAGAGCAAACTCCAGCACAACATGTCAACAGACTTGTGGAGAATAATGAAGAAGATCAACTCAACTACAGTGACCACCTCCAGCAGGGGGCAGCCTGAACAAAGCTGATGAACTTCAACAGGCTCAACAACGGCCCCTCTGCCAGCCCTCCCCACATGACATCTTCTCATCGGTTCCCTGATCAGACACCAATCTAACCCTGCATTCACACCAAAAGCGTCACGAGCGTCATAAGCAGCCGGCAGCCATTCATTTTCAATGATCGTTTGCTAC
>JBAMYA010000013.1:14557211-14585975 GCA_037176975.1 Arrhamphus sclerolepis
GGAATCTGGACATGAAATTCAATTTCCTTGGACTCCTCTGCACGGTTGACCACACGGCTTTTGATGACAGTGGTGGCATAACGACTGCTGACAGTGGAGTTGATGTGAAAGCTGTAGATGTCCCAGTCATCCTGCAGAAACACACGATGCACATTTCACAGCTGAAGAAAAGATCAGTTTCACTGGCTAAAACAGAACTGAACAAATTTAATTCTAAAGCAAAGACAAAGTGTATACAATCATTTGTTGTTGTTTTTATAAAATTAGGGTCATGTTTCAGTTTCACAGTGGATCACTAATGTTCTGCTCCATCATACATAGTTATTGTGCTTAAAAAATGGGGGGTTAAGTCTTAAAATTTAGAGTAAACAATTGTATGTCTCAACAATTAAAAGACACACAAAAAGGCCGACTCTTGATTGACTTAGAGCCATTCAGTTCACATAACACTTTACCTTGTGTTTGATTTAAATCTAGCCTTAAACAAGGTTCTTAACCTGAAATTCAATCATTTTGACCCCAAATGGGGAATGTTTCACCATCATGTGACTGTGTCAACATATTGATTTCCACAGAACCTACATGACCTCAGCAAACTAAGGCAAAGTTTGAATTCTGTTGCTGTCTTGATCATTTCACAAAAACATATTTTTCTTCAGTGTGTGTGTGCGTGTGTGTGTGTGTTTGCTTACACTACAGCACTAATCATCACCGACCATCATGCAAATGGTTTCCATTATTAAATGTAATCAAAATGTCACATTAGTCTACTCTACTCGCAGATTTTTCCGCATTATTAATACAAACAGAGGTACACAGAAATGACCCTGCAGGTAGAGAGTACACAGGTCCCTCAACCTGTGCTTTCTGTTTATTAAAGGCAGAGTTCAGTGTGATGCAACTGCCACAAAAAATGTTTTCATGACAAAAAAAAGTGTTCAACTCCTAGATTTTAGTGAAATATGGAGGTATGTGAACATAACTACTGGTAAAATCCAGATGTATTTAATCCAATATGTGGGTACATAGAAATTTACATCTACATTTTGTTTAGTGCTCACTCTTTCCGTTTCTTTACCTTGTTTGGTAGCGTGGAAGCCAAAGCCAGGAGCAACCCAAAGAGGGTTAGTTGCAGCACATCTCTCCCCATGATGCTTCAGACCAGAGTGAGACCTGGTCAGCCGAAACTTTCTTTTGTACTCCAACAGAAATCAGCATTTATATGACTAGTTTGTCTCGCTTCACGTCCAATACAACAAGCCCCTACTCACGCACGCCCACTTACACGCCCACTTGCACACACACACACACCCCTACACTTGTACTTCCTTACAAATAAGGAAGAAAGAAAAAAAAAAAAAACTCATGATGGATAATATTTCAGTAAAACCTTCATGATATTTTTAATTGAGTATTGCATTAAAACACCACTCCATCTGTAACAGACAGAGAGAAACAAAATGTTTTCTTTGCATTTTTTCTCAACTGTATGAAAACCTTTGGTTGCAATAACATATTTAGTAAAACGTGAGAAATGTTAAACATTTCTATTAAAACCATTTATCTTTTTTCAAATGTATCGTTTAATTGGTATCACTTTGAGTCATGATAGAAGGAGGTTTTCTTTCCAGATGTGTTCATTTTACACTATCTGTTAATCTGCTTATTGACAATTAAATAGTTATTAAAGAAAAAAAATCTGTAAAACTTTATTCATCTCCAAAGCGAAATTATGTGTTGTAGTAAGTTTAATTATATAAGTTTCTTCAAAGAGTCATTATAGATGGTTATATGTGGGCTGTGAGGATCTCCTGCAGTTGTTTGTGTTGCAGCAAGGCTGAAGAATAGAGCAATGGTGTCCTTCTGCTTTGTTTAAACCTTTTAATATTAGTCAGTATTGTTAAAAATAGTGACACAAACCTCCCTGCCTAGAATTTTCATTAGCCACCGCTGACTCCCTACTGATTGCAATCAGGATCATTTACTGTATGGGCACATGGTGTGTTTACTCATAGGAAACTGATAAGATAAAATCTAAGAATGTAGAAAGGTCTGTACACGTGGTTACATGCATTCTGGTTAAAAATATACACAAAATGCTTATATAACTGACTACAAATAAACTAATTAAGGAAATTTATGTCTGGAAGATTATTTCTCTGTTGTAGCATGCTTCTTGGCAATAAATCTTATACTGCTGGAAAACATGTTTTCCCCTTTTAAATGGTGCTACATTTGCAAGGAGTATGCATTTAGTTAATTAGTTATTTTCAGGGATTAATAAAGTTGCCTGTCTCCAATGCCTGGAGACAGGCATGTCGAGATAGAGTGAGACATGAGTAAAGGAAATAGTTTAGGAGTGAGAAGAAACTTTTAATGTTGGGACAATAACAGAGACAGGTAGATAGAATGATATGAACTCTGAAACAAAAAAAGAAAGTAAGAAATGGAGAACTGGGACCAGGCAGGATAAGTGAAGCCCAGCACCCACTCTTACACCACCAATTTAACATTCTGTCATTGAAAGAACTAATGAATACAAACACATTCACACATTACTATGGCTCAACAGTCAACAATACAACCAGTCTAGAAAATTATCCATCCATCCATCCATTATCTATACCCGCTATTTCCTGTGCAGGGTCGGGGGGGTCTACTGGAGCCTATCCCAGCTCACTTCGGGTGAAAGGCAGGGGTACACCCTGGACAGGTCGCCAGTCCATCGCAGGTCTAGAAAATTATATACAATGAATTAGATGATGCCTAATCAACTCGAGACAGCTCCTACTCCGAGCTTCGACCAATCTGGTTTGGGGTTCATGGGTCTTGTGAGCCAGATTGTTAGTTTGGCATAGCATTTACATCAGATGCCATTCCTGACACAACCTATCTCATCTCATCCTATTTAAAACTGTGGCTGTAATGCTACACACAGAATCAAATGTCAACAGGCAAAATATGAAATCAGAACGAAAATCCACTTTATTGTCAATTCCACCACATGCAGAGGACAAACAGAAAATCAGAATTGTTTTATTCTTAGACCTTAAGCATATAGATTAAAAAACAGTAAACACTAAATAGTGCAATCTTTCAATAAAACACACTAAAAAGAAAGAAAATAATACAAACAGGGACAATCAAAGGAAAACGAAGATAAAGTCAAGATAAAAAAGGCACATAGCAGCTTATTGCGCAAAACAGTGCAGTATGTAAACAGATCAGATGTAGGCCTTCTAGATGGTCGAACTTTTCAGTGTATTTAACGTGTGTGTGTGTGTGAGTGTGTGTGTGTATGTGCATGTGCTCCTGGGAGCTGTGGAATTTGCTTTTGTGGAATCTGTTTTAGTAAAGAAAAAAAAGAGAGTGAAGTTTGATTTTTTTTCACAGACTATATAATGTCCTAAAAGTAAACTTTTATGTCCTTTTTGATGAAACTTCAACTTAGAAAATGACAAATAAATGTTCTTGTGTACACAAGAAGAATCAATATTGGGATGCTAGCCCGAGTATTACTTGGTATTGGATCGAAGTAGAAATCACAGGTATTGCCCCGAAGCAACAGCACACAACGCACTGCTCAATGGAACATAAATAGTCCATGGAGACGGACTGTGATCTGCCCAACCAATCAAAAGTTAAAGAAAAAGAAAAAAAACAGCTAATGCTACAGCTAACAGCTGTTTGTTTTGGTTAAAAAAAAAAAAGCCACTCACAGAAGTGTGACATTTACCACAATCCACCTCTTTAACTCTGAACCAATCAGAGGAAAATGGAAAAAAAATTGGTCACCCAATCAGAACTTTCAGATCAAAACCCCTGATTGGGTAACACAGCTTAGACCTGACTTGTTTCAAACCCTCCTGACAGTCTTCAGTATATATTGTGATATAATTTCACAAAGAATATGATTCTAGAACATGGCAGGCTTTGTTTTGGTTTGTTTTTTAGATGTTTTCTAGAAGAACTTAACCTGTCTTTTCTCTTCTTGAATGTCAACTGTACCAGTTTGTTGTAAGCCATTTGTACTGGTATTCATAAAATGTCTATGTTGAATGTGAACATAACCACCCTCTCCAGACCATTCTTGACTTCTGCTGGTGTTGTGAAGGAAATGATTCCACTGATCACCCACTTTTGTTGTCTTCCAGACCTTTTAATAATGTTGACTGAAACAGTTTTTTTTTTTCCTTCTAAGAATGAACCCAACTGTTGTTTTGGTCATACTTAAGATTTTGCCATCTGTCTTACAAATATGTGTTTTTTTTCAGCCTAATGATGGCCTCCCCCTCTCCAGATTTTATTGGAAGCTCTAAAAGATGTCAACTCCAGGTCATTCATCTTCTTCACTTGTCTCAAAGTTGGCAATGATGGGATGGCCACACGACCAATTAATATCTGTCCAAGTGTCCAAATATGTTTGAGCCCTGAAATAAGAGGTATCTGTTTTTAAAATGGTAAATGCCATATCTTTGGGAAACTTCTTACATTACATCTTAACGTTGTGTTTCATGACCGTGGTTGTGGTGTGCAAAATGAAGGGTAAAAAATGATAATAATACCTCTTTTACTGCTGGATATACATGTATAGCTCAAACTACATGACTGAAAGCTCCTTTTATTAACTTGGAATCTCATAAATCTTATAGAAATAGAGCTCGACTGTGAGTTGCTCTTATTTGGTATAATATCGTAAGTTTGTGAGAAGTACAATGCGTCGCTGTTGTCTGGTTTTAAATATGAGGAGTTGCTCCCAAGACTCATCAGGGAGTCACTCTCTGGCCAATGAGTGGCCTGCAGTCTGGTGACATCACATTTATGCCTCAACTCAACTCCGTTAGAACTCCAGCTGAGTGGGTGCTAGAAAAAGAGACACAAACAGGTACTATCACCTAGCTGAAAACCCTTAAAATGGAGTAAACTCAAACCTAGCAGGTGTTTGTAGAAAAGACCTATTAGTCAACTCTTGTAGACGAAGACTAGGGATTTTAGGAGTGGCAGTGAGCTTGATGGGCTGGACACATACGAAGGCATTGCTCCTTAAATATAACCTTTGAATAAACCATGCAGAGGAGGGAAGATGAGCATAAAACACTGCTGAGGATGCCTGTCTGTCCTAGCCCACAAGGCGTTGTCTCTCTGTCATCCAAAGGTGTAGAGCAAAAGCAACGTAAATAGTTTATAACTGCATGATTTTAATCTTTCTTATTGTACAACGTACCTGGATTAAAACATCGATGACTGTCATTAAGATCATTTGGTTAGTTGAGCTACCATGCAGTGTTTTGTTTTTTTTCTAGGTAACAATGCCTCTAAAAGTTCAACTTTTTTTAATATCTTTAGAATCTTTGTAAATATTCCATATAACGTTGCATAATCATCTATTACTTCATTTCGATTTTGGAGAAAATCAAAAAAATGTTTCTGTTAGTATTATTTCTTCTTAAATGACATACTTTCTAAGCCATTCAGCATATTTTTCCAGTTAAAGTTTTGAAACAAAGAACTTATTCAGGGGTCCCAGGATGACATCAGCTGAAATGAGTCAGCAGCACATTTCCAAAGGAGAGGAACTGTAGAGGGAAAAAAAAAAAGATGCTCAAACCGCTTTCATGTTCAAGCCCACAAATGCAAGACAACATGAACAAAATTTACCTTCTCGCAAAAATCTCTTGGCCTTGGATCTTCAGTTTAGTGGAAAGGTAATGACCCTCTTGTAAAACACTGACTTCAAAGCTGCACACAGACAACAGGAAGACAAGTCATAACAGAGGATATGTTGTCTTGATTCAAAGCAAGTTTATTTATACATTTCAGCAGCAAGGCAACTCAAAGTGCTTTACATCATAAGAGGGATCGAAAACAAAACAAAGACATACAAAGCGTACAAAGAAACTAGAAAAATAAAAGTAGAAAACAATACAGTAAAAGTAAAATTAGGACAGTGTTACAGTATAGTATTAAATTAAATACACTGGTCGTAGTGTTTACATGGGTTGTCTATAGGATATTTCATTGATGTTACCAGTCACATTATTGACCACAGTCTGGTAAAGCACTCAGCCACGTTAGTCCCCCTTTCTGTCACCCAAAGTCTTCGTTATATCCACATCCCTCACAGCACAGAGCAGCACTTAGGTTTGTGTGTCTTCTTTTCAACTCAAAGCTCACTTGCTCTGAGATGACACTGGAAATTGCTTTATTCAACCATAAACAAATCCTAAGGTCAATTAGGAGATCTTATTCTAATTATATTGCCTCAATTGAATAATTATTTAGAAGAACCATCTCTAAATACTTGTCACTTGCTATTTACTTGCTATTTTGAAGTAGTTATATCTCAGCTAATCTCTAGCTGTGCGGAAATTCTGAATAGTTCATCTGATGTGACATTTTGGAGGCAATTTTCAAGAAATTCAGCGATGTAAACACAAACAGACGTACCTAAAATTCTTTCACTGTTGTTGTCTGATGTCTGCTGTCTTAAAACCGACCAAAAGAGCTGGTTTCCATCCTTCTCGTGGACTAAGATGACCATGTCTTCTGTTGCAACATCTCTTTCATTGTTCCAGCTGGTTACTGTCACACTTGAAAAATACACATCATGTTAATAACATTTTGATTAAGTAACATTTATTTTATGGAGTACCATTCACAGACACCCAGTACTTTATTGTAAAATACACTAATAAAAGCAATTTCCTCAGCATCTTGATCCTGTCCAGTGTGACGTGTCACCGTGTGTTCCTGTCTGACATTTAGTCGCTCCGTGTTCACCTCAATGTGCACGTCATCTTTGGTGTGGATGACAGTGGTATTAAAGCCACCATTTGTCACTGTGTCCAGCTCACCATTCACATACAGCTCTGGTGCGAAAGACACCAAATGAAGGTCAAGGCTACCGTCAATATGAATATGGAGAATGACGAATACAAGATGATGAACGTTTGTCTGCTGTGCAGTTTAAGGAGAAGTGATGAATCAAAGAGAGATATGTTACTGACCTCTGCTGGGATGGTGAAGAAGTTTAAGGAGGAAATACCCACTGATGTTGAAGCATACTGGAGATAAACCATGTTACACAGCTAATTGAAGCAACTTTAACAAGAGAAAATGTGTTTATCCTTTGGTACATAATGGTTGTGTGTGACACATTGTATATAATCTCGTTTGTACAAAAAAGTTAATTGATTGTTAAGCATCCTGCAAGCACAGGTTGTATTCAGATAAACATTGTTATTGGATGAACTCATATATTGCTGCTCTTATATCATAAATCCAAAGTTGTTTGTGTGTGTCTGGTAAACAGATAAACTACCAGCTGTGTAACTGCTTATTATGTGAAATGTAACTCGAGAATAAACTAGACATGCACAATGCTGCAATGTGTGTGGTCTCCCTCTGCAGAGACCTGGGGCCTCATGTACAAAGACTTGTGTGCATTTCATTCTAAAGCTTTTCCTGGAAAACTGCCTAAAAGTCTGCCAAAAAAAAAAAAAAAATCAGATGTACTAAACAATGGATATGCACAAATTCATGCACATTCTCTTATCCATCCCAGTCAAATTGGAACTGACACTGAGCACAACAATCCGCCATGTCTCCTCCCTCAAGTACATCAATTTAAATATGATTATGAGTATAAAACGACTTGGGAAACTGCTGATCCAAGCAAAGAAAATGACAAAAACAAGCAGAAAAAGAGTTGATGATATCATGCCATGTGCAGCACAAGGACGTCACATGCAACGTCATCGTGCAAATGTGTGCATCACATGTTACTAACACGTTTATGGAATTAAAATTCTTCCCGTTAACAAACTTCATGTTCAGGTGGCTTCTTTATATCAATGTGTGTGCAGTCGATCACTCAGGAAACCAGGTCGTTCAAGAGTTCAAAGAGAAAAGATGTAAAACAGCTGACATCGTCATGGATAAAAAAATCACTGTTGTCCCTTCTGAATCTACCAAAGCTGTCACCATCATAGGCTGTGGGTCGATGATTTAGTCAGGAATTTGTATGTTCTGATTAAATGGTTTTTTGAGAAAGTTTTACCTTTATGTATCCATTACATTACACATGAAATATTATTATATTTAAATTATTTAATGATTGAAACATTGACATTGCCTTCTGTAAGCTATATTATGGATCAAAATCCAAAACCTGAAAAACAAGGACCTGAATCTGTGACCATTAAAACAAATTTTGTCGCCCAAACAAGAGCCCAGTCATCTTTCTTGGTTAAAACCTGACATGAAAACAAACAGGCTCTCACCCAAAACCATTTTAGAACCATTTTAACCAAAGCTGCACTATAACAAGTTAGACTAGTCAATCCAGTTTCAGATTTCATAAGCGGCTCATGAACATGTCTGAAGAACATTTTTTCAACAATACATAAAATTATAATAACCAATACAATTAATAGTTTCTTAACTTTCTGATTGTAATATATTTATGTTTTTGAGCTGAAAGAAGAGATCGGTATTAAGTTTGTGGAAATAATCAACGAGATCAACCAACTGAGATTACATGTATATAATATAATCCGAAAATTTGTCAATGCAATACTTTACCAACTGTTGGTATCACAAGGGATGAATGCTGTCCAGTAGGTTCACCAGTACTGATACCTGCAAGGACATGAGTTTGTGGGACTTCTCACGTTCACAGTTCCATCATCAGTAACTGTGAAAAAATACATATAATGAATATCAAAATCTACATTCTGTTCAAATAAAAGCTCACAGATATCCAAACCTTAAAAATGAAATAAAACGACAAAGAAAAACATTAAATATCAAAATAAATAAATAATGGTGCACCTTCTAATAACACTATCATCTCTTTTTGCTCAGCAAGTAAACAGTTCCATCACAAGTTAAGATTTCACAAATATGAGAACATGAATTAAAGGGCAAATCTCCAACACTTTTCATCAGAATGTCCTTGTCAGAAATATCAAGCAAATTAACACTCACGTATATCCAATCATTATGAATAAAGAGTAAGTTTGTTATTCACAGTATAACATAACTTTCTAATTTTAGCATTATCTTTTTTTTCCCTCGGCATAAGAGTAGTTTCAAAGAAATACAGCCAAACCTAAAAACATAATAAACGCCTGAGCCGTGCACTGGTCTCTGCGACTTTGTTTATGACAGAATCATTGTCCAAAGACATAAGGATTTCTTTCTCAGTGCGCATGAGCATGAATGCCTCACGTTTCTTCTGAGTCAAAGTGCTCCTGAGTCTGATCTTTATGAATTTCACGGCTGAGAAACGTCTCTCACAGGCTACATGTGTGACGGACAGCGTAGGCATCAGTTCACAGACTACTGAGAAAGGATGAGAAGAACACAAATGGCAGTTTTTACAGGAGGAACAAATTAGATTGGTTTGGTCAAATTTAGGAAAAACAGTTTCAGTTTTTGTTCTGTTCTGCATAAAAACTTTAATTTTTTGCTTCATTTTCATTGCTCTGTAAATCACAGAATAAATCCATAAATAAACAACATTAAATGACCTGGCAGATGGAGAGCTCAGAGGTGTGTTGCAGTGGACACAGATGTTTCAACAACTTCTTTAACAGACATATTAGTCAAATGCATGTGAATATATGTTTTACGTCTACCAATTGCATGACCATACCTCCTTTGCTAGCGACCAAAGTCAGCAGCAGCCCAAACAGGGCGAGTTGCAGCACAGCACTACCCATGATGCTTTGAGACGCAGACAGCCGAAACTGTCTTTAGCTGAGTCAGCATTTGCTCGACTGTTTTCTCAGGCTTCAGCACACGCCACCCTCAATCCAACCACACAAATACACACACACACACACACACACACACTTTTGTCTTAATGTGCAACAAAAAGTAAACAGTTTGGAAAAATGAAAGTGCAACGATTGTACCAGACACATTGTAAACACATTTAAGAAACATGTAACAAATATTTTTATGTTGTCGAGCAAAAATTTATTTTTGATCTCTTCAAGTATGTACAGCTTCTTTCAGTGAGTATTGATCTGACAAAGTCAGGAAAGTGCTGGGAAAACAGGTGATAAAGCAGGCAAAAGCAATAATACACCTAGCTTTCATCGCAAGCATTTAAGAGAATAAAGACAGATGTTGCATTGCAAAGCACAAAGAAAATAACTGCATAGGAGATGTTCTAACAACAACAAAAAAAAAATCATTAGAGATACTATGTCTTAAAGACAAATCTTTCTTTTTCAAGATATTGCCACACGGCACACATGGATTGACTCCAAAATGGCATAAATTCAATTCCATCACCAAAAGATGAACAACTTATTATTGAAGACTTGTGTAACATCTTTGTTTGGTTCTGGAAATAACTTTATAAAATTTTGAAAAAAAAAAAATCTAATATTTGGAAGTTAAGCTTCTAGCGTTTCTGTAACATTGTGATACTTTATGAACCTTAATTCGGGACATCTCAGTTTCTCCTAAAGCATCCTGAGAAACCTTTCTTCAATAATCTGTCTCATGGTTGTCTGTATAAAACTCACATGCCCAGATGTTGAATTACCATACTCTTTGTAAAAAGACTTCTTCTCTGATTATAACAACACATCAATTTTTGCTGCACTCTACAAATTGTTAGAAGTATTACAAATGATAGAGAACTCAGTAACAACTGGACTGAAAGCATTGGCTGACGTGTGTTTGACCAGAATCTAACAAATCTCATTTGAAAAGCCTACAATTTTATAAATTAGATCTCTAGCAGGTGTAGCTCCTCAAAAACTCCCATTCTTCACATTCCTCTATTATCATGGCATCTTCAGCATTACCAAACAGTAATCAGCCAACCAACAATCACCACACTAATCCCTCAAAATCCACAAAGGCAACAATATGTAAAGCTATGGATTGCATTAGTAGAGGTCAGGGATGATTATGATTTTGTCTCATGTGTCGAGTCCTTCAGCACTCCTTGTTGTGTGGTTTCAGTGCCAACATCCTCCTGTCTCATCAACCTGTGCACATTCGCAATATCTGTGTGTTCAGGCAGGCTACGGTGCGGCTGTGATAGAGCGATCCGACAACAGTACGACTTCAGCGAACAAAGAAAAGTGTACATTAAGTGAATTACCTAAATACAATTGTATATGTGTGTGTGTGTGTGTGTGTTGAGGAAAAGATAGATGAAAAACAAATAGTAAAAAGATGTAGTCCTCTGACAGTTAGCAAAGCATTTGTGGATTTTCAGGAACTTGATTTTGGTGCTCTTCAGGGAGTTTTGGGTGAATTTAGAAGTATATTTTGGGTAACTGTCGTGTTGGAAGAACCAACATGAAACATGCATGATCACATGCACCCTAACAAGTATTGCTGCACCTGAAGCAGCCCCACAACATGTTGTTCCCAACATCCTTCTCTGTGGCAGTTCTGTTTTTTGGGTTGAAGGCCTCTCTCCATCTTCACCAGACAAAAGAAGCATCATACAGCGCAGGGTTGGTCCAGAACTCACACCCATGTGTTGGATGTTCATGGCCAACTTTCAGTCTGGCATCCTTTTGGGATGATGGGAAAAAACAAACAAAAAACAACAACAAATGCAAGGAATGTAAAAGGTGAGGTTCAGGTTTGTTGGTGCCCCTTTTGGAGTGATGGTAAGAACACCTCTGGAGTCAGAATATTTATTCCAGGATTGGTGCAGATCAAATATCCAGACCTGGTAAGTGGATGTATGTAACTGTGTGTGGTAGGTTATCAGTGATGCACTATGTAGCGTCCACAGACATATATGGAAGGATAACCACAGACTAAACTTGAATAAACAATTAACAAGGGATGTGAATTGATAAGACTTTATTTCATTTTTGATTCTGCTTAATGATTCTGTTCTATATCAATTCCCTTATTGATTCTCATTTGGAAATAAAGGACATCAAGTCAATTAGCATTACTAAAATAAAATTTTAATAATAATGAAATAAATGGTCTTCTGTAGAAATTAACAAAATACAACATAAATAATTCTGTGGCAATTCCACAAGAATGTCCAACATTTTTCTAACAGAAATTAAAATTCTCCTTTTTTTAAGGAAATATGAGCTGAGCACTCAGAAGTAAAAATACTATCAAATCCAATGCTGTATAAAGTACCCAAAAGCCATACTTGAGTAAAAGTAAAGATACCTTACTGGAAAATGACTCAAGTAAAAGTGAAATTAGAATATTACTTGAGTAAAAGTCTTAAAGTAGCAAATATTTACTGTACTTAAGTATCAACTACTGTGAATAAAACAGTCAGAAATTCAAGTTTTTAAAATTGTGTTTATTCTTCTTTACTATTGTGGTGCTCAGTGCCTTGTGAGAACTAACAAACAAAAAAGGTGCAACAGAAAGTCACATTACTGGAAACTGAAAAAAATTCTGAGACGTCTGAAATTGCGAGAATGCAGTCTCGCTCTTCTTGGGCTAGAATGCCAGTATCTCTGTTTTTGGGTAGGCATAGTAGACACTTTATGTGGTATGAGGACTCTCTTACTCCAATATAGCTGAACATCCATCGTAAGTATGGCCACTGGTGTTCATTTTCGTTGGTTGAGATTTCAGCAGGTTTGGTCGCGATGGGAACCAGTTCAGTCGCCTCCACCTCCGACATAATACATGTCGGCTAACTGTCGCCTCCTCACTTGAGACCGGACTTGTTGACTAATGTTAATTAATGTAATGTTAGTTTGGAATTTATCTGCTGCTTTCATTTGCACGGTCGCATAACGCGATTAACCAATGATCTAACGCCTTGCGGTCAGTATTCCAACATGATTGGCTAGTACAATAACAACAATTGTCCATTGGCAAGTGGCATATTTCTTCTTGTTTTTTTTTTAAGTAACGAGTAACGAGGCTCATGGGAAATGTATCGGAGTAAAAGTATTGATTTTATTTGGAAAATGCAGTGAAGTAAAAGTGAAAGTCGTCAGAAATAGAAGTAGTAAAGTAAAGTACAAATATTCAAAAACAGTACTTAACAACAAAGTATTATTACTTTGTTACTATACAACACTGATCAAGTCAAATCCTGCATGTTGGTAGTATTTCCTCCCTTTGATGAAATATCCAATTTGCAAGTATTTTAAATTGTCCTGTTGTTATCTTTTTAGTGAAGTGTATCCAGACTTACCTTTGTAAGCAGGGGAGTTCTAGTTATGTTGTGTGCTTTTATTTTGAAAGGTGTGGCTCTGTTGTGGTAGCCACGTTTGCCCTGACAAGGTTGTATTCACCCTGCTGGAGACTTTAAGAAGGGAAGTTTGTGATTAAACAGACGAGTTTCCGTACTCCAACGCTATTTTGAATCTTTTATTATCGCATAGGGCAGGTCTGAAGCTCTCATAACTCACACATTACACTATTGACTGCTGGCTGCATTGGACTCGCCACAGATGTTGCGTGTCTTGCTTAAGCTATGCAACATGTGTGGTGACATCATTCTCACCCACTGGAATCAATAAGGGAATCGTTTACAAATTTGGCAAAGATTCTAAGGAATTAAAACACTGGGAAATGGTTCTCAACAAGAGGCGGTTCTCAATTCCCATCCCTACAATTAACAGATCACTGGCCACTGATGCAGCTTCTCATGCCAGCTTCAGACTAGCGCTCTCAGCTGTTTTAAGGAGCATGCAGAGTAGTGCTTAGGCTGTGTCCTCCACCACACAGATATATGGTTGTTCCAATTATCCGTCTTTCTGACAATGACTGTGAAGAGCTCTCGCAAAAATCTCCAGTAAGCATCAAGTGAAAGCCAGGTCAGGAGGAACCATCTGGAGATTCATGCTGGCATCTAGTATTGTTTTCCCCCAAAGTTTTGGAAATCTTGCACTTTGGACCACACTTAAGCTTGTTCTTAACAGAATTTGTCTCCTAAATAATTTCATGTCATTTATCATAATTTAACCCCCTCAACTATCTGAAACACACTTAAAAGTGAACCAGTGTTCCATATTTCCCTGTGGGCTGATAATTATCAAAGTATGTGTACACAGAATGGTGATTTGGTGATGTGGACTCAGCTGGGGCTTTTCTGTCCAGTGACTGCATGTGCTTCTGGTACTTATGTGCATTTTCTTCTGGTACTCCCACTTGCTCCTGCAGTCTGATTAAAGTCCTGATTAAAACAAATTTATCCATGTGAGTGAGCATGGTTGTTTGACCTGTGGGGCCATGTGATGGACTGCCAACCTTGCCTCTTGCTTCTGCTATCAAAGCCCCCGAACAGGAAAAAACCACAGCAGAAAATTGATATTATACCTAAAAGCTGGTAAAATTGTTGTGTACTAGCATAATTACCACTGAACTGCTCTAAAAGGCTGCCAAAACTGTCAACGTTGTGGCTTGTATAGGTCAAAGTTAGTATAATGGTTAAATGTTTCTATCCTACCATCTTGCATGAATGTGTTGCATTACAATGGCTACATTGTGATTTTACATTTAGTTGTCACATGAGCCACAAACTTAAAATTTGATGAGCAGGGAAAAAAAACAAACTGTGAGGGAGGGTCTGGAAACAGACATATGAGGCAAGCGAGAATCAGAGGTTTTTTCTCTTCTTCTTCCTCTTTTTTGATGCGCCTGTAGAATGTCTTGGTACAAATCGTCAACAAACTTGTCCATTGTTCTGTGACTCTGATGATATAAAGGACTTTTTAATGTGTGTGAAGTATAACACCATACCTTTGAGACCATGATCTCTTGATTAGTCCCTTGTTTTAAATTAACTCCCCAGGAACATAACAGGTTCAACTGGCAGGAAAAGGAAAAAGGAAAAAAAAAAAAAGTTCCTTCATTCAGTACCAGTGCCAGTGCATTGAAGGTGCACATTTACATATCAAAGGATGCAGCACCATGTCTAGAATTTCAAGTGTGTTCTGATGTGATGTTGAAGAGCAGCGGCACTGACATGAGAGGAACTCGGTCTGTCCTCCGTACAAACTCGACTGTTGATTCACTTCCTTGTTGTGTCCGCAGTAAAAAGTGCATAACAACTGATGCTGTAATGAGGCACTTCAAACGTGCAGCTGAACGTGCAAAGGTGTTGCAATCTGTTAAAGGGCGTGTGTGTGTAGATATGGGGAACACTTAGTCATACAGCGCTGGTTGTAAGTGCATAAGTAGGTCATCTGCGAGGCAGGGGGAAAACACGTTAAATGATTCCTGCAGTCTGAGAAGCAGTGGTTGTTTTTTTTGTTTTTTTTGCCTTCTTGGGAAATTTCCCCTATGGCCTGCAGATCTGATTTGATTCTCTCCAAGTCAAGCGTTGACACATTAACACATCTTCTCATTAACTACCAGTTTCTCATTACATCCTCATGGTCCCATTTTATTCTAATTTAACAACAGACATCCCAGATGTAGTTGGACCATCTTGTGTCTCAGACACATTTATTGTCCTGAAGCTTTTAAAGTGAATGGTTTCCATCCAAAGATGAAAAGGTGAATTAATCTGTGGAATCTGGCAGTTAATCAGTTAATCATTAAGCAGTTCATGCTTCATACCATCTCTCTCCTCCATTTGTTGAAAAAATGAGCTGCTCTTTGTTCTTGTGATAGCACCTTTGATTTGATTTGATGCCTTTCCATTAAAGCCTTGTATCTGCACATATGTAGATAGATGTATGTAGATATGTAACATAAAGTTGACATGGACTTGTTTCATGACTTCAGCCAAGACACCTTGTAGTTACCACATTTGCTGTATCAAGTCAATGACAAACGTGAGCAGAATAAACTAAGAGTTTTTTTTTTCCCATACTCATCACAGAACCTATTTGGCTAATGGTTGATTTATGCTTCTACATCAAAGGCACTGTAGCTATGGTGTCGGTGTTCTCTCCAAATGTATCTATGCGTCTTGGCAACATGGACCTCAAGAAACATGTTAGGTGGAGTTGTTCTTTGTGTAGGGATTTCCCACCACTGTTTCTTCTTTTTCATTTTCAAGTCAGGTAAAACAATATTTTGCTGTAATGTGATGCTCAGTATTCATCAGAGCAAACTCACATAAAATATACTTTATTTGCTCTGGCGAGGAAAAACTCCCCTTTGAGAAGAAATCTCCTGAGACCATCTATACTTGGGTTTCTGTCTCATCTAAGGGAATGGGTTTGCCTACAGTTCTACTTAAAAGCAGGCGTGCCGCCAGGAATTCTATTCTGGGTGGGCCAACATAATTTTGGATGGGCCTTTAATTAATAACAGACTACTGACATAGAGCTTAAAAGCCCAACTTGATTGGCTCTGTAGTGCCTGATAGTCTACGCCATTAAATGCTGAGACATCAGCTGTTGACCGAGCTTTGACAGCACAATGTGCGCTCTCTCTCCTGTTAAAAGTTAATGTAGCTCACCCAGCATGCACTCGCTCTCTCTCCTGTTAAAAGTTAAAGGGCAACTTGCAGGTTGGACACCACTATACAGCATAGTGAACATTAATGATAGAACAATTAGATTTTCAGAACCAGAGAAATATATAACTATGCCAAAAACGATATTTTGAGATAAAATTGTTAGAAATATGTTCTGCATCTATGAAGCACCGACCGGAAGTGACGACATGCGAGGGAGTGCGCGCCTCAGTCAGCATCAATGACTGTATATAATAACGGTCTGCTACTGTCCCGTCCTGTGTGCAGAGGCACTTCTTTCCCTCTCGTCTTCCACCAAAAAAATAGAGGAGAGAGAAGATGAAGTGGATGATCAAAAACCTGGATCAACTACTTCATAATCAAAGTCCTCGTTCTCTGGATCAGACTCTGGCCCCACCAGTCCCTCAGCTCGTTACAGCTCAAAACCGAGCTGCAGTCGGGGCCCCACATTTAGAGATTGCCTCGTTTTTATCTCACAACAAAAAAACAAAACAAAACAACTGCACTACACACTAACTATACAGTCCAAACGCCAAATATCACAAATCTCTCAGCTTTCTGAGAGATTCTGTGTTCTGGGTCAGGGTTCTGTATTTCTCTTGTTGCAGAGTGCCCCACAACTTCGTCTTGTTCCTCGGGTTAGGTGTTAGGGTTAGGGTTATAAGGGGATCTCTAATGGACCGGGCAGCGGCGTGATACAGTAAGAAACCAAGTAATAAATTAATTAATTGTCTGTGTTTGCGCTGAGCGCAGGTGGCGTCCACATGGTCTAACGCGGAGAGGGGGAGGACGCTGCGCGGTGTTAAAGTCTTAGTGACTGAGTGATTGGAACAACTCTGTCACAAAAGCATTCAAGACAGTTACAAGTCTTCCCAGAGGTGGAAATGCTAACGAACTGACTGGACAAGGTCAGATGATAATACTGAGAAAAGAAAAAACAAACAAACCAAAACAACTCGAGCTACAATTCAAATTTCCCATGACTCATTGAACATGATATATGATAAACTCCATGACAATGCAACTAGAATAAGGAAAGATGGAAGGAGTTTAAAGATGAGGTTTTTTTATGTTTTATGAACCTTTTTATGTTAACCTGGCTCATAATACAGGCCCTGAACCTATAGGACTGATTAGAGGGTGTGTTAGGAAATCCCATTGAAGTTCATGAGTTTGAGGAAAAGAATGTTCATTATATCTTAATGCTTATGATCAACTAATTGTGAAGGTATGTCATTCACTGAAATGACATGAATGTGTTCATAAATGTGTATACTGCAGTGTAGAACAAATGATGATGACTGCAGTGAGTTTTGGCCAGAACAGAATCATGTACTGACTTTTGTAGCTCTAGCTGCACATCCGGGCAAAAGTAGAAAACAACTTCACAATGTAATAAAATTGATAAAGGGAGGGAAAATTACTATGATCTGACCTAGAAAAGTGATGCAAATTAACATAAAGAATGTGCTGATGAGAGTGAAACCTCAGCTTCTGAGTTTTCAGGAAATGCTCCCTGCAGGAGGTTGGGTGAGGATAAATTCTTTTATCTCGCTGTGAGCGGCTCTGTTGCCTCTCAGGTCGCTGGTTTGTGGAGGAAATTGTGAATTAAAAGACGATAGGTGTGACAAATTGCTGTCGTCTTGACAATAGCATTCCCACAACCATACACAGTTTGTTGGTGTTCCTGCATCTATCATTTACTCTTTGCTGCACTGTTCTATAAAAATCACAAATTAAGCTACACAGAGGACAATGTTTTGCAAGATAAATCATCAGAGAAAGGCCTACTATACTATATTATAATTAGAATAAAGGCTAAAGGAGGCTAAAGCAGCTCTACAAGCATATGTTATATCGGTTTGAATCATTTTTATTGTCTGTGAAACTTTAGTCTGAAATTTATGTTTACTGTAAAACATTTTTTTAAATGTTGATTTTGATAAATAAAATATGCCTCAAATGGTAATGGATACACAAAAAGTAAAGAAATCTGTGTTTGTTTCATCATTTCTTTGTCACAATGTTTCCAGGCAATAAATCTTATACCATTGGAAGGCATATTTATTGCCCTTTTAGATGGTATATTTGTAAAGAATATGTATTTGTGGTATGAGCAGCAAAGCTCAGTAGTTCATTGCACACATGAAAGATTTGCCAAATATTTTCTGCCTTTTGCTGTGGACTCTTTGGTGTTGTTTGGTGAATTGGATGATTGAAGTACAACAGGATTATGTTCTTGGAACAACAAAGAAACAAAGAACAACAAAGAAACAACAAAGAAATAAAAAGAGGACAAAGCATTTAAAAGGAGATCATTAAAAACATTGGGTAAAAAAGGTTTTCAGGCCTGCTTTAAAGAGGTTCATGGTTTGTGGAGCCCTCAGATGTGAAGGCAGAGCGTTCCACAGCTGAGGGGCAGCGCAGGAAAAGGCTCGGTCTCCCATGGTGCTGGAGTGAGTACTGAGAATGAGAAAAAGCCTGGTGTTATAGGAACAGAGAGAGCATGAAGAACAGGGAAGGGTGAGAAGGTATTTTAAGTATGATGGCGCTTTACCAGTGGAAGGTGAGCAGAGAGATTTTGTCAGGGATCCAGGCAGAGATGAGAAGCCAGTGAGGAGATTTGAGAACCGGAGTGAAATGTTCATGTTTACACACTCTCATCAGGTTCCTGGCAGCACAGTTCTGAATAAACTGTAATCTCTGTATGTTCTTGCCAGAAATCCCAATGAGAACTGTGTTACAATAGTCAAGTCTGGAGGAGACAAAGGCATGGGCAAGCCTTTCTGCATCAGAAAGGGAGAGTAAAGGCCGGAGTTTTGCAATATCATATGTATGTATGTATATATATATATATATATATATATACACACATATATATATATTATGATTTCATTTGTGACACTCCTTGTTGTCTTACTTTTGCTTTTATTTACCTCTTTTTTGTGAACCAGCTTTGGGGTGCCAGCTGGTCTGTAAGGTGCTGTACAAATTGATTGATTTTTGAAGCAGTATGGGTTGCAGGTCAGCCAGTGTGGTTGTGTGTCTTTTACATTTTACATTTTATAGAGAAGTTGGCTGTCAGTTAGTATGTTTTGCACAGACCCAATGCAGATCAGTCAAATGTTGCATGCAGATTATCTAAGAACTGGCCACTGCAGCAAAACAAATGCTCACAGGTGCATGGGCCTGGCAATCAGGTGCATAGTCAGCACCTGGGGGAACCAAAAGGTCAGATTTAGAGTCAGTGATCCGAAGAATAATAATAGTAATTTTTAGGGGTGTAGTGGTACATAAGAAGACAGAGAGAGATGCCATTACATTGAACTGATAGCGACAGCAAAATTCAAAAACACCGGCTCAAGCCAGCTTGTTTGTCCGTGTTACACCTCTGCTGTCCATAGCCTCACAAATACAGTCATACCAGATCCCCCACTCCCCCAGCTTCATTTCTGAAACTTGTGTCTCTGTGTGACCACAAACACCGCTACTATCTTTCCCTCTATTTTAATATCAGAGTGGTGGCTCTGTGGAACATAAACACTCAATTTCAGGGTACATGCATGCACAACGGTAAACCAAACAGGAGATAACAAACCAAAATGGTGTGACAAAATGGCTGCCAGAGAAGACTTGTTCATAAAACCCACATACTTAGCTCTGCTGCTCATCCCACAAATGCATGTTCCTGATGAATGTGGCATTTAAAAGGGAAATAAAAAGACTTTTATACCATTAAAAAAGACTTTAATGGTATAAAATCTATTGCGAAGAAGCATTATACAACAAAGAAATAATATACCAAACACTTATATTTCCTTACTTTGTATGCTTAGTTTATAAGAATGATCAAGGTATTAGAATGTTTTCATCTTCATTGCTTTCACCTTTCTTAGTTGGAAAACACAGTTTTCCTTTTCACATCTCAGAAATTCTTTCGCAATTTGCCTTCTGCCTTTTCTGTTCTTACAAATTAAAATGCAAGTGCAAGTTCTTGGCCTTGAAGCTACAATTTCCAAGTTCAAAGTCCATGCAGCTAACCACTGGACCATACCTAACACTCAATTAACCCACAGAGAGCATTAAATCCATGTAAACATGAAGCCTTGCTTCCTCTGCTATGTGCTTAGAAGCATGGATAACAGGACACAACACATGCATACAAAGTCTGACACTTGTACTGCAGGAGGAGGTTGCACAGTTAAGTGAATGTACAATATAGTGAAAACAGGCAGCACCAACAGAAGGAGCAAAATGCCTTCTTGCAATGTGAAATGAGACTTGGAAATCCATTGGAGTACATTTTGTATCATAACTCAGTGGAAAGAAATATATAAATGCATAATCTTTTTTTTTCTCAGAAAATTATTCAGAATGAGTAATTTCATTTAGCACCTTGAGCAAACTAGAAAATGAAAATCAGCCTTTTTTTTTTTTTACTTCTTTTTACAAAATATTTTCCTGCTTTCACATGTTAGAATAAACCAAACAGTGTTGCAACGTTGCAATGATACATGTAGACCCTACACGGGACAAGAAGATGTGAGTAAACTAGGTATTTAATCAAATAATGATTGGAGCCTGTCTGTGATAAGAGAAAGAGGTCAGACACAGTGAGCCCACAGTCATTAACATGGGTGAGGCAAAGCTGATCATCAGGGCTGAGAACATAGGCTCTAGGGTGGTTTCACAGATGGGCCGATGCAGAAACAATCTTCATTTTCCTTGGTGCCATGTGTGTGGACTATAAAGCTGGCTTGAAGAGTACTGGCTGAGTGTTGTACAGGGTTGGGATCAGAATTAAAAGCAGTCTTCAGCCTACTTTAATGCTGCTAGATGTCATCAGGTCACAGAAGTAGTGGGGTGATCGCTCATTTGCTGTTACAGCTCCTAAACTTTGGAACGTCTTGCCTCCTGACTTGCGTATGATTACTGATCTGGCCCTGTTTAAGTCCAGCCTGAAGATTCACTTATTTGGTTTAACATTTTTTCAAAAAATGTCACTTTCAGATTTTTAATTAATTAATTAATTTTATAACTGTATTTTATTTTTTGTTGTTAAATATTTACCACTCATTTCATAGTATTTAGGCTTGCTGTGATGTAAATGTAAAGCACTTTGGCCTCCGTTGTGTTGTTGTAAAGCACTGTATAAATAAAGTTAAATAGATCCAGGGAGAAAGGCAACCTGAGAAAAACCCAAGAACGCAACTGAGCAGGTAAAATGAAAAGACATTTACACAAAAATCAAAGTATAATTTTGTGATATTCTGGTTCTTCAACAAGACTTTGTGTCCAGGTCTCATTTTTGGCTCGTCCACACTGTTGACATGTAAAGGCAAGATGATAACGCAAATCTGAGCCGTCTTCCTGTTGTCTACTCTATAAAATCTGTAGCCCTTCCTTTGTGTCCAGTAATGTGAGGGATAGTAATCCTCCTTTCTGTGTGACAAAATAATTAAATAAATAAATAAGAAAAACTCAAATACACATCTAATAAGGTAGTCTGTGATTTGTTAGAGGCTCACAGTAATCTGATTTCTGAGGGACCAATTATTCTTCTCACTATGACAGATGCGCACCAACATGTCAGCACCCTGGAGGCTCTCTCTCTCTCACACACACACACACATACATATTCTCCCACCACTGAATTCACACAAAGCGTGACAAAACATGCAATAATGCCATTAATTATTTATATCAAATTATATGCTACACACTGTTTGAAACTATCTTTAAAAATACCACCATATCCAAGCATTATCATTCATGTTATCAAAAGCTGTAATGCCAAAGTGCTGCTGTTATGGTGTATTTAACCTTTAACCAAAATTAGTGCAAATTATTTTAATTATGATTTGTTGTCGGGTATAGGTTTGTCTTTCTGCTCTGCGATACCTGTTAGAGAGAGGAAATTAATTGAAAGTGATCCTTTCAATCCTTTCCGCAACAAATAAAACTCAATTATGAACGGAGAAAAAAACTGATGCATTGTGAAAATGTGATAGTTCTGAAGCACCAACAAGTTATTTCAGAAATAAAAGGTATGTTCACCAGACTGACTCCTGAGAAGAATACGCAGGGTGCGTCTCCACTGACTTAATGTGCAAATGAATATGAACAAAGCTGGATGCAGCTGTAAGGATTTGACTCATCTAAGCACTTCAGTAAAGAAAACATTCATTTGTGAAGATTTTCAAACAATCTGGGAAATGTTTGTGCGCATGATTATTTCAGGATTATTTCCAATGACTTTACAAGAACCACATGTGATTGTTTACACACATTTTTATTTGTACAAATGTGCAGTTGCATTATTTTCCATAACCAGTGTTAATAGGATAAAGCTTGAATGATTTTCAAAAACATGCAGTTCTGTGGTAAATGAAACTATGAATTTAGGTGACTTGATATTTTCCATCATCATTGTTTCCTCATCATATGAATAGATTCATTTTAATGGGAAGGGTATATAACTAACGATCAACAAATCTTAGAGGCACACTGTGTAATCATATCAATCTACACAAAATGGGAGCAGCATAGCAAGCAAAGGTCATATGTCAACCCCTGGCATAAGACACAACGAAGGAACCACCGCTCCCACTCCATCTCCCTTCTTGGTTCATGGGATTTTCTCTCTCCTGGTGATGTCAGGCCATCCGTTGTCATCTTACTGGCTCTGGTATAAATGGGGATTACCCTGGTGGTTCCACATATTATACATGCTAAATATCCAGTTGGCAGTTGTAGATGACTTGCTGATGCATCAGTGAGCCTTTGAGTTGTTCACACAAAGAGCGAGTGCCAACGGACTATTGCCAATTGCTGACCAATTTGCCCCTCTGCCCAGTCTGCCAATTAGACATAAATGATCTATCAGGGAGATATGTTCAGCATGATTGACATGTATCCTCATCCAGTGAAAAAACAACCTCTTTATTTGAATGTCTGAAAGTAAACCAAACGCTACAATGATTTAAAAACCTGTCATTGGACAATGTGGTATTACAAGGCCTGACGGCAATATAAGTTCTAATACAAGTGCAATTCTTATACATTGCAGCCTTAAATTAGTTAAAAGCAAGATACTGATGAAACATTAATAAAGGCGGATCACTGTTCCACTATGTGTTAACCGGCAGATACATTTGCTGCTTCTATGAGGAAGCTGGTAGAGAGGACATGATTCACTGACCTGTTAATGAGTAGCCAATGAAATAAAACTAAAATCAAAGTTATTTTCTTTTTTTCTTTCAGCATAAATAGAAAAACACCTGAAACAATGGCTACAAAATAAAAAGTCAAACAAAAACACCATGCTGCTGAAATTTACCAGTCATAATTTGAACTCAAATGAAAGCAGATCTGTCATTAAAAAAAAAAAAAAAAATCAGTTTTGTAGGAGCTGTCAAGATGTAAATAGCTCCTCAGGAAGCCTCCGAGCTCTGCAAGTGTGATTAATATTCAACAAAATTAGTGGTGTTAAGAGGAAAGCATTTATGATTTGTGTAGACTACAGATTACTGCCAAATTGTTGGTTCCTGGCTGGCTCAGTAATAAATGTAATTGATTTAACTGATCAAAATTGGAAAATGTGTGTTTTTTTAAATTTATTTATACTAGATGAACTTCATACCAATTATGAATCATGGTGGTGGAAATGGTAGTTTGGGTGTCCGATGCAATTTTCTTGAATTGATTCAATAATACTGTTTAAAGTCCACACATTAGACAGCTACAAGCAGAGGAGCAAAAGTTCTGTTGAGTTTAACATTTTCTTGATAAACAAGTATAGCTTGCACATAAAAGAAAATGTCTAGTGTACAATAGGGGAACTAGGTTAAACTAACAAGAAAGATGGCATTAGTTGGAGGCCAATTATTTTTTTGCATACCAGACAGCAGCGTTTCACCTGCTCATAGCCCAGACTGAATCACAATAAAAGAACCTCAAGAGAAGAGAAGATAAATGTGATGGAAGGAAGCAGCCAGCCTTACACAGCAGGAGGAGGCTGCTCTGAAGCTCATGACACATGACCTTTATTGTTTGCTTTCCCATGGAGGATCATTAAAGTTTTATCTTATCTGTTTGACCACACTAATAAGGCCAACATGGAGCCAGTTACTTTGTTCTGCTGTAATGTATGAAGGCAATACAATTTCTAACCATAAATCATTACTTTCCTCCAGTATTGTTTATTTAGAATTCTACAACTTCTCTGGCTAACTGACAAAAATGAAAATTTCTGCTTCTGAAAAATTTGAGTGTTGTCAAACTGTTGTCAAGCTGTCTATCAAGTGCAACATGAACAGTTTGGAAGAAAATGCTGCAGTAGAATAGACTGATGAGCAGTCCTCAAACTATGATCATGATGTATTCACTACAGAGCCCCAAGGTATCCATAAATCACAGAACTAGCAACGGTTAAAGACGATGTTTTACTTCAAGGGTGTTCAAATCCAGTACTCGAGGGCCGCTCTCCTGCGTGTTTTAGACCAGGGATGTCGAACTCCAGGCCTCGAGGGCCCCTGTCCCGCATGCACTGCACGTTTCCCTGTCACAACACAGCTGATTCAAATTTGCACAAGTCTGTTAATGATCCATTCATTTGAATCAGCTGTGCTGTGGGACAGAAACATACAGGACATGCAGGACAGGGGCCCTCGAGGCCTGGAGTCTGACACACCCGTGATGTCTCCCTGCTTCAGTGCACCTGATTCCAATGAATGGGTCGTTCAGATTTTGATCACAAGCTGCTGATGGTCCATTCATCTGAATCATTTGTCCTGAGGCAGAGAAATTGCTCTCTTGTTCCAGGTTCACACTACGATTTTTAAAGTCTAGATTAATTCAAGTCGCATTGCACGATGTGACACCATAGGCAATTCATTTTCAGCATGTTACACTGTGAAGCTGAACTTATATTAAATTGTGGCTACGACAGACATAGATCCGAATGTTGTTGCTGATGTGATAATTCACCAATAACTCAAAAGTATTTTTTTATTTCAGTTATAAATTTCTCTTCCCTTGTCTCCCTTATTCTTTTCCCTTTTCTCCATTGTATTTGGGCTATTGTTGCTAGGCTACTGTGCTGTGTAGACGCGCTGATGTTTGTTATTTCATGGTACGTTCCTATTGGTTGGTTAGCTGGAAGAAATCGTAGAGGCAGAGACAGGCTGTCACACTCTGAGAATGCTTCTCCAAATTTCTTACACTGCTCGATATCTGTTGTAGCCCGTCTTTGGTCGCAAGACGCTTCTTTCATCCTTGCTCCTGTCTCACTGTGAGATCTATGACCACCATTTTTGAGCAACGATGGACTATTTTCCCCCAAAATTGCACATCTTTCATCTGAGATGGCCAAAATCGTACAGTGTGATTCTAGCATCAGAGGTTCCCCTGCATCACTGCGTCTCATTCAGGATAGAGGCCCTCGATGACTCGGACACCCCGTTTTACTCCATTGAATTAATAACTTACAATAAATTTGCATTATTTAGCTATTTATGTCAGCCACTGCCTATGTGCCATGACCCATTACTGTAGGTCACTTTTACAGGTATGGTGTCCTTATTTTAATGCGCCCAGAGGTGTATTGGAAGCCCAAGGAAGAATATTTCAATACTTGCTTTTAATGTTTGTTACTAACAGAAAAAAAAGAAACTTTCAGACATGAATATTTCAGTTTTGTTTATGAAACCAGAGGGCACACTTCAGTTAAGGATTAAGCAGGTGATCAGTTCATGAGCTGAAGAACTTTATTAGTCAAAACCATTTTTACAGTCTACTACTAATTAAATAATAATGCTGTCACTGGCAAGCAGTTAGACGCAGAGTTGGCATTAGTTGTATTTTGCATTAACAGTCAATAAGCTGAATGGCAGAGAACTAATCAAAGACTGGTGTGATTAAAAAAAGAAAGTCTGTAGTGCTACGGCTGGCTCAACAAAATAATGGACACAACACCAATAAAAAGTTTACTGCATTTAAAGTTTATTGAAATAAGTGGATGCTCTGCAAAGAAAAACAGATACAGTACCTGGCACCACAAAGGTGCTGCTGCAGCTGGGTGGAGAGAGAAGAACGGACCAAACGACTGGCCAAAACAGACTCATAGTGCTTTCAGACAGACACGGTTCTGGTTCTGGCTCCAGTTCAATTCTGGAGTCTGAGTCTCAGTCTGAGTCTGAGAACCTCGGTGCTTTCTGGAAAACCAGCCCACATTCACACCAGTTTAGAGGAAGAAACCGAAGTGGGAGGACCATCACGCTATCCAAAGGTCCATATGACAGGCCTGTATCCCCACATCCAGCTCTTTTCTGCCCTCTCGATATTCTTTCTTGAGTTTCTGGAGTTTATTATTAATTTGATCAGGCATACAGGTGAACCCAGCCTTGGCCATCTCCTCCACCAGTTCAACATAAAGCTTACTTTTTCTTGTATTGGTCTCTAGTTTAATTTTAACTCCCTTGATGCCCAAATGGCCATCAAATATTTGGTTTCCTCTGGGGTCCACTATACATCCTTCATTTCCATGCACGTTGTCAGTGGCTGCTGCTTCTTCTTCGTTTTTTAATTTATTTATCTTTTTAAACATACAGTAAGACACGCCCACTGGTGATGTCACGGTTCTCAGGAAAGACCCAGGTATTTCTCGATTATCTTGCAATTTTCAGCTTCCAAACCAGTTTTTTTTTTGTTTCGTTTTTTTGGTGTTAATGTGCTGGCCGGTTCAAAATTGGGTTCGGGAACTGGAACCAGCACGGCGCCCTTCCAGTGTGAAAGCCCTAACAGTCCCCTAGTCAGCACAGGTGTGTGTCAAAAAGGTGATCAACAACAGGATCAACAGGAAATGCCCAAAACAACAGGATGTGAAACCTGAATGTAACAGTAGACAAGGCAAACAAGGTAAACTCAAGAGTAAATACTGAAATGGTGAATCCCCAACAGTAACAGCTGAGGGGCAGAAGTAACTGAAGAGTTATCCCACAATGGTTATATTTTCGTTGGACAGGTAAGTGCCTTTTTATCCTTCAGTTTATCACATGCATGTGTGTGTGAGAGAGAGTATTGTATTGTAGAAATGTAAAACATGTGGGAAACCACATGACATAATGCAGAGATAAATTAATAAATGGGTTGAAGTTTCTGTCAACCAGATGGCCATGGATCAAACAATGTCCAAAGTTCCACCCGTTTTCGGAAAAGGCAAAGCAAATTATAAATTCTCTCCTAACTTTTATTGCCAGTATTCAGACAAGGGGCAGTCAGGTTATGTATACCACTCTGGAACTGAGACACAGCATCCCAACTTCAAGATACAATATTTTACCAATAACTATAGTCACCATACTCCACAACAAGGCCAAAACTGATATGATAAGTCCAAAGCCACCAGGAGAGCTTCAACATATGAAGACTTCTATATTTTGTAAGAAATTGGTTTAAGATTTTAATACTTTTATTTTGTATCTCAGGGATTGCTGCTCATTGCACAAAATATGAGGATGTTGCTTGCAAGTTTAATACTTTAATACTGTTTGTGTGCTACAGCTTCTATAGGCACACTTGTATGGAATATAGATTGGCAGATGTAATGTTATAGATGATTTTCCACATCTCTTCAGTTACTTTTCCTTTATAATATCAAGTCATCGTCAAGTAAAGACAGAAAGAAATCCTGTCAAAAAAAGAGAAGATTTACCAAAATGTATTGGTTTTCCTTTTTATAATGGCATTGCAGCCATCTGAATCTTAATTGAATTGCAAGGCGCCTGAAGAAAAATGTGTGAATGAGCCTTGTATTGTAAAGTTGTCTAAATGATCAACGCGACTAAAAATATAATCACAGTCAATTGATTTTTTTTTTTAAATTATTATTGTTATTATTAATTCCTCCATGATTTCAGACTTGGAACTATTGAGTTGTACAGAGGAGAATTGTCCAGTGAAAACTTTTACTATCCAAGCTTCTTTGCTGCTGTTGCTGATCGCAGGAGACCTAATAGAACAGCATATGAGAAGAAAGGAAAAACCAAAATGAGTAAAAACAAATGTTACTGTTGAACTGTGAGTTTGCATGTGCAAAGGTGGTGCTAATATAGGTCGAACGGGGAAGGTCTCAGATCTGCAGGTCTGCTTTGATTGAGGTTGTTTCTTTCTTATCATGGCTTCAGAGAGTCACAGACTGCATCATATATGTCAAAGTGCCTGTGGATCTCATTTTACAAGGTGTTTAATAATAAAGTAATTTGTGTGTCAGAGTGTGAGTGAGTGTGTGTGAATTGCTTAAGTTATGAGATAGTTTGAGTGTTCATGCATTTATGGAGGAGAAATCAGGGTATGAT
>JBAMYA010000013.1:14586075-14601458 GCA_037176975.1 Arrhamphus sclerolepis
AGAGGCAGCTGAGGACTCCGTTCAAAGTCTTTTGATGTATTTGAAAAGCGATATCTGTTGTGCCATGTTCAGCATGCATTCATTACGTAGATATAACTCAGCTCAACTAACTGCTAACTAGAGAACATTATGTGCTGACACACAGGGAGTTGTGACTTGTGATTGGTCCAGACTCCAGTTTTCACATGATCTATATTCATAAAGGAAACATTTTTAGTTTTCATTTTGAATTCCAATGTTAATTCCAATAATCAGAAAAAAAATTCTGTATGTCAATTAGGGTGGGCCAATAGTCGGAGAGGGCGACCCTAGGCCCGTCAGGCCCACTCTTAACACCACGGTAACTTAAAAGCACTGGAATACAGAATTTTATGATGATCTGAGCCTTTTCTGCATGATGGAGCACCGCATCACAATGGTAAGGGGGTGTTCACATCTGCCTTGTTTAGTTTTCTTACAACAAACTCTAATGCATTTCCTCCTTTGGTTCGGACCTTTTGGGAAGGTGTGGATCCAAGCATCTAAACTCTAGTGTGGACCAAATAAGCGAGCCGAGATCCAGCTGAAGAGGTGGTCTTGGAGCGGTTCCAGAAGAACTCTGATATGGTTCGTTTCAGATGTGAAAGCAGACCGACCTTGATCCGACCCAGCTACAAAAAGCGTACCGTTTTGGCTTTGACGGGATGAAGGAGAGAGAATTTGAGCGCCCTCCTGCACAATGTAGAGTAAAAGTTAAAAACTTTGCATCTAAGCCTTACTGCTTTAACCTGGCCCGCACATTTCTATCCAGTGGTTGAATGACTTAAGCACACTGCTCCACTTGCAATTACCCACAATGCGAAAGCGAACCGCACTGAATACAAAACAAACATTTTATTTGGTCTGGACCAAAGCAAGTGAACTGACGAACCTTCCTGGTGTGAAAAAACCCTAAAAGTCATCACGAAGTGACTCAATAATCATAGCACTGAAAATGTTGGATCTGTTGGCAAAAATCTACTGTGAACCTTTATTCCATCAAGAACCTGTAGTCAGCACTCAAAAAAGAAATTGGTTGGACAACCAGAATATATAACACTTATCATTAATTCAGAGCAATAGTATAACCAGAATAGATCTTCCATAGTCAGGATTTGGTCCAGAAAATGATGTTCAGCAACATTTGGCTAAAACTGCACCACACAAAATTATTTATATTGCTATTGATCTAACAATGTTATATTTCAGATTACTGTTCAGTTTAGGCAAAAAATCATCATTCTTGGGTTTAGGAAAAGATAATAATTTGGTGGTTATTATAATTTTAATACCACTGCACCTTTATTAGACTTAGTGTGTACGAGCACTGCCACGTGTCACCATTTCAGGAATAATGTTCCAAATGCAAAGCAACCAGACAAACTGGTAACAAAATAAACTCCACATCTTCAATGAAATTCAAAATTGTGAATGCGGTGGAAAAAGAGGTCCGAGAGAGAAAAGTCTATAAGAATTCACCAACAAGTAAAGACCCAAGAGGTAGCAGAATTATTTAAAAGAAACAGAGAGCAGTCTAAAAACTATCAAGCACAAGCCCAGGCAGGTAAGCATAAGTGAACAAGGAGAGAAAACAGATGAGATGTCAAGAGGATGAAGGAAGGATGGGAGTTTATACAAACAAGGGCTGGAAGGGTAACAAGAAAAAGGTGGGAACAATCAAGGTGGCAGGTAAGGGCACAGGGCAAACACAGGAGCGAAAAGAGGATCTAATGAGAACCAAAAACAACGAAAGTTAAGGCGATACGATGGCTTTAGGGCAGATTGGGGCCTCTTATACCCTTTGGATGATTCAGGAAGATTGTTTAACTCTTAAATGCAGGATGAAAGCATAGATATTTCTCAATTTCACAACTGTTGCTTGTAGGCTGTAAATTGACCTTTTGCAACAACGCTGTAAATGTAATTATAGTTTAATGAGCACCAAACATGTTTACTCAAATGTTAACCAAATGTGTTGATATTAAAAGGCTAATTGTTTAAGATTGGTTCTGACAAGGTATATAAAAAAATAATAATAAAATAAAAAAAAAAAGAGTAAAAAAATAACTAAATAAAGGTACCAGTAACTTTTAACTTTTGGCTCCACCTGCACCTAAATAACAGCTTTCAGCCTTTTTTTCGAGATCATTTACTCAAAGTAATTTGTCAGCTGGAACTGGAAGATACCAGCTGTGCATGCTGGGAGATTTGTGTCAAAACTGTGGCAAAGTCTGCATGTGAAAAGAGCATTTCCTGAAACACACAACAAGACCTGTCCTCAGCTAGCAGAGGATTACATGAAATTTAGACGGTTATAAAGGCTGAAGTCTTGGCCTGTGTTTTAATTGTGGTGACGCTGCATGTTGAGATGGAAAGCAGAGCTTCTTTCATCCCCGGTGAGATTCTGGCTAATGAGGCCTGGTGTACACCTCCTGCTGTCCACCTCCCCTGCTTCATTTTCCTCCTCCTTCTCCACCTGTGTGCATATTTCAGCTGAGCTACGCATGGCTGTCCACAGGCACTGGTTCAGGCACAGCATGACGTACCTCCACTCATAAAAAAGCACATCCTACTTTAATTTTAATTTTTTTTTTTTCTTCTTCTTTCCATCAGGACATACAAAAAAAATAATCTGATCCTTATCAGGTCTGAAAATACATAGTTGTGCTTGAATTCTGAACCCCGCTTAGTTCATTGAGGTTTGACGGTATTCATTTATGCATCGCTCTTCTAAGGTCATGTCACAGTATTTAAATATGGTTCAGCTCTACTTTGGGCCATTGCAACATCTTTTTTTTTTTTCTTTTCTTTCTTTTAGCTTTTGTGTTGTCCTCACATGTGATGCTAGAATGTGATATACCGAGGAGTTCCATGTTAGCTTAAGAACGGTGCGTTCACATGTACGCGTATCCGACACATCAGGTCGATCGTGTCGTAATGACCATAAAAATAAATAAATAAATAAATAAATATCCAGGAAGAGGAGCATTTGTTGTGTTGACTGCTAGTATGGAAAAGTAGCCAGTGAGCGGAATAGTTAAATTGTTAAGGTAAAGAGAGAGGAGCTGGCTCTAGCTTGATGGGAGTTGGCTCTTCTGATTCATTACATGTAGCGTATTTATTTCTGACACGTGTCTTGGCATGACCAAAAACTTTGATCATAAAAATAAAAAAAAAGAATAGGATGATTTTTCCTCCACATTCCTGTCATGCAAGGTCCAACTCTAGCTGCAACCTGATTGGCTGAAGCACGGACCGATGCATCGAAAGTTGAAAATTTCTCAACTTCTGACAGAAGCATTTCGCCAATGGATGAATCACCCCATTCAAAGTGTATGGACACGGATGAGGATGACACAGGCAATGCGGGCATGTGAATGCACCGTCACCTCAGGGTGCCTGGGTGCCCTCCACCACCATGCTTGACAATTGGTATGAGGCATTTGTGCTGATATGGTGATTTTCAACAATAATGGTACCATACATGATGGCCAAAAAATAACACTCTGGTCTTGTCTGTCAAAATTAATTTGTTCCAAAAGACTTGTGGTAGCGTAGCAATGTATGACCATTTTATTTAATGGAAAACAGGCTTTCTCCTTACAACTTATGTAAACGAGCCACACTTAATCTTTTTTACGCAATGTCTTTGAACATTACCCAGTCTGACCTTGGTATGAACTTGGGAAATCAACTGCTGGGAAGATTGGAAACTGTCTTGAATATTTTCCGCTTGTGAATAATCTTTCTCACTGTAGAATGATTGACTGGAAATTGTTTCGGACATGGTCTAATAACCCTCTTCCCAGATTGATGGGCAGCACCAATTGCTTCTGTAGGATGACTGAAGATGTTTTTTTTTTACCTCTTTAGCATTGTGTCAACCCACACCTGAATGCCCCAAAAGTGTTCCTTTTTTGTTAAATACATGTTTTATCATTCAAGCTGGTTTTGAATCAACTTCACACAGTGAAAACTTTTGATTATGTTATTGATGCATGCGCTGCAGCCTGGACAACTCTCTCCATGAGCACAGTGTGTTGACTTCCAGGAATTGAAAGGAAGCAGCAGGAAGCTCAGTGAGCCTAAATGATGACTGCCGACTGCTCTTTGGCTGCTTTGTGGGTGTCACGATCAGCATTTGAATGACACTGAAAATGAATTCAGCTTGCACATGGGAATGTTGATTTGTCTTTTCTCAGGGCTGTCACCCTGGAGAGAGATTGAAATGGACAGTGTGTATTTCCTGTTAAAGGATCTTAGAGCTGTGCCGAGTTTGGTCTGATGCACAGCAATCAAACCAATCATAGTGGTTGATGGTCAGTGATTGCCTTCAGATTGGCTTTCCTTCACATAGCTCCCTCTCCATCCTTTTTTCTTTTTTTTTTTTTTAATATTATTTTTATTTTTATAGACACCTGCTGCAGCAGTGAGATTGTGAAACCATGGCAATGGAGGAGGAAAGAAGGGATCGAGAAGCATCTGCTATCACTGTGAAATCACTACTTCACAGCCTCTGATAATTTCTAGCTGTTGGACTCTAATTAAATCGCTAATTCATGCACATTTAATTTGGGCAGATAATTGGTTATATTTATCTTGCGTAACAAAAAAAAAAATCTTTTTTTTCCTCTCTCTCTTTTTTTCTGGGGCATCCCCAAAGACACATCAACTTAAACACTCACTGCATCTTCTCTTCGTGTTGCAAAATTTGCAACACGACCACCAGCCGTTTTCACTTGCTGTCTTATGCAGCAACATGCCGGAGAAACCCAGGTCCTGGGGCATGGAGATAGCTTTGCAGCCATAGCGGCGACATGTTAGTCAATTTGAAATACACAGAAAGGAATGTCTCTCATGTGACTCCAGGCCAGCAGAGCGTGACTGACTGCGAGCTTGCCAAGCATGGTTGGTCACACATGAGAGGGCAGGAGACAGGCAGAGGCATGAGCATGGGTGTCATTGCTGTCAGATGTGTGCACCTCAGCCTCAGACACGCCAAGGATGCTGATTCTTCCCCTCGCTATTGACTAATTGACCCTGAGCTGACATGTCAGAAGCCAGAGCAGGAAGAACATATGAACCCAGAAGCTGCTGTTTCGAGGACTCTGCTGAAGCAAGGAGCTGCAGCTTGGCTTTTTAAGACCTGACGTGAACCTGTTAATGAGAGAGACCCCATTTAACCACTGAACGTTATTTGAGCTGTGACTTAAAATAATAAATAGAAAAAAGAAAAAAATGAGGGTGATTTTAAAGGAACACTATGTAATCATAACACCAGAAGAAGGGAGATGCCTCTGCTCCTCGTAGAAGGGACAATGAAATGCACCAGCAGGGACAATGTAGACATTATTTATCATAAATTAACACATCATCAACAATATTTTAGCCTACTTTCCATTCCAGAAGAAGCATAGCTAGTTCTGTATCATATATCATTCCTTTATTTGCTAAGAGTTTTCTTGTTTTGTCACTTTTTTTAAAATCTTCTTCTCTTCTCTTCGACCCCAGACTTTTTTCTTCTTTTTCTTTTTTTTCTTTGATTGATGGAGGGAGCCGGTGTTGGTCTGGCATTTGCCCAGAGCTTCAGGCACTGTGCTTGTAGCTTATTCATAATGCAACTTTTCTGTGGTCTCCAAACCACTTTTGTCAACAAAACTTTTTTTTTTTTTTTTGTAAGTAGAAGTTACTTAATTGAAAATGGTCTGAGTGAAGAAAAACAAGATGCAAGATGTTAAAACAATGGATTTGCACATAAAGGCAGCAGATGGTGTGCTGAGTTGAAAATCGTTTGCTATGGACAATGGTATGTTGTCATTTTTATTTATTTTTTTCTTAAGTTTGCATCATCATCCCTCTGCTTTGTGGGATTTTATTGCTCACTGTGGCATCAGCCCATTCCTTGCCGTCTCATTGGCTGTAGCTCAAACGGGATTCATCTGACGGCTCCACATGTGACATGCTAAGATGTCAGTCATCAGCTGAGGACAGTTTACTTGGTGATTGTCCCTTTAGCAAGAGCAGCTTCTTCTTCATTTTAATGTACCACTGAATGCTACTATGATTTATAGTGATGCTAGTGGCGCAAAGTGGTATTACAAGGCTGGCAAGACCTTTTCCACTCGTCAGCACAGTATTTTCAACAGATCTTTTATAATTTTTCTTGTGTTTTCTAATATTCTGAACCTTAATTCTTACATATAGCAGCTTTAATTACCTCACAAAGTAGTTTATGCTTAGATTTAAGAATTACCCTTTTTTTTAGAAGTATAGTTCCTCTGTATATATCAAATTTGATCTTTACGAGACCAGGAAAAGGATAACTGATTACAAGCAGGCAGATGATAACTGATAGCAGATACTCGATGTTGAAAATGGCAGAATAACAAAACTGAACTCAGAGCAATCTGCTGTCAACGCTGGCTGCTCATAATTACTTCCAGCGTTTCCTCAAGAGCTCTTAGCTTGTACAAAATGAACACTACACGAAGAGCACTTTTAAAAAATAATTTGTTTATAGAAGTAATTTCAACTCCACTCCTCTCTCTCTCTCCGTCTCTCTTTTTTTCCGAAGCCACTGGACTACGAAACCAAGAAGGCATACACCTTTAAGGTAGATGCCTCCAATGCTGTGAATCCACGATTTCAGGGCTTTGGGGCCTTCAAAGACACAGCAACAGTGAAGATTAACGTTTTAGATGTGGATGAGCCCCCGGTGTTCAATAAGCCCGCCTATTTGATGGATGTGTACGAGGACACGCCCGTGGGTACCATCATCGGGGCGGTGACGGCGCAGGATTTAGATGCCAGCAGCAGCCCAGTCAGGTAAGGTGAAAGTGTTCTGTCGAAAGCAGCACCCAGTGTTATATGAAGGTGTGATACCAAATTCCTTTTAATCACTTTCTCTTAGATCTCAGTCGCTTCTCTGTGTTTAACAGCCACGTTGTTTCAGTGGTTTGCGCACAGTACAGAACAATGGCGGCATTTGGAAGAAGTGCATTGAAGTGTGATCCAATATCGTTTTTTTGCTTCCTTTTATTTGCCCCCCACCTTTTCTCTGGGTTTCTGAAGTCCAGCTTAATGGCTTTTGTAGACATGACGATGCATAGCCTTTTCAAGTTAAATTAATCACTTTAATAATTTACATTTTCCCCAAAATGTCAGCAGATGGAGTGAATATAATTCATCAAAGGAGCACAAGTAATTCAGACAACAACTGAAGACTGAAGATGTAGTCAAAGAAAAAAAATAAAGTAAAAACAACTTGTCCTAACCCAACTATATGGCTGCTGAGTGTCAGACAGACATGACTCCCCCTGTTCTGGCTCTGAATACAATAAAGTTGGAATAAGAAATGGATGAATTAATGATGTTTTCTTACAGGGACAGGGATAAAAATGGAGACAGAAATACTTAAACAGATTTATCAACAGTTTATAAGTTCTTTCTGTTTAAGGATGGATATTATTTGATATTATTTAGACTGTAATCTGGGGTAAACACTGATCGTGAAAGCACGGATGTAAATGTGCATTTCCATCTTCAGGAGCCTGACTGTTGGAGGAAATATTCCCTGATAGCCCTTTGAGGATTAAATAAAAAAGGAGAGAAATACTGTGCAGTCAGTGATTGAAGGATTTAGATCTCTAACACATTCATCAACGTCTTCAGTCTCCATTCATCAATGTCATCATGGCCGTAATCGTGAGCGTTATGTCAGCTTTACTCATCAGTCTGAGGGCTAATCAATCTATGTAGAACATTTGACTCTGTCATGTAAAATCCTGCTAGCATCATCTGACGGCAGGTCAGTGCACTGAAGAAATATTGCAACTTCATTAGGAGCCTCTTTGTACTTGTTTGAACCTAATATGTGCACTTTTAAAATAAGATGTTCCAGCGAAATTTAAACAATTTCGTGTAGATGATCCAGCTGAAAGCTTTATGAGATTAAATGTAAAAGGAAGATACAATTCATTCACCAAGAAACACACTAAGAGACATCCTTTCAAAATTCCCTCAATTTTTTTTAAAGGAAGTGATCCGAGTTCTGTTGAAATTGTTACCGTGTTCAGACATCTGTGCAAAGATTCCTCATTTTCTGCCAGATACAATCATATAAACAAGACACATATGTTATCTGATCAGTCACATATGCAATGGTTTAGTGCTGCAGTATAACCCAACAGATATAAAATACAGTTGTTTCTCTTGATAACATTAATTCATACTGTTTCACAGCTTCTTTTTTTTTTTAATGAGTAAAAAATAAAGACAATTTGGAAAATACAAAACAAAACAACAAAGTCAATCAGAATCAACTTTTGCCAGGTTTGTCCAAACAAACACAGAATATGATGCCGGCAGACTTTGCCCCAAAACATTTCTCAAAAAATAAACACAATAAAATAAAATCTAGAGCCTTAAAAATGCAATATAAACAAGAAGCAATATTAACAGATGTGAGCAACTGCAGAATATTGAGCCAACTCTCTGCGACTGTTAGGGTTAGGCTAAGTTCAGCAGAGCGACGGCCTCAGGGAAGACAGTGCTCTGTAGTGGCTTCCAGACAGGAGATGTTTGAATAGTTTGTGTGCTGGGTGTGAGGGGTCTGATTCCTAACCCTGGACCTGTGCAGGTTCTGGATGAAGGGAATGTCAGCTTTGACTATTTTCTCTGCAGACTTTTCTGTCCGTGGCAGTTTTTATCTGTCCTGTTTGGTGGCTGATCCAAACCCGACCGTGATGCTAGTGTACGGGACAGACTGGATGATGGCAGAGCAGAAGGTGATCAGCAGCTCCTGGGGCAGGATAAACTTCCTCAGCTATCTCAGAAGGCACAGCTCTGCTGCTGCTTCTTACAGACGTCTGTTTGGGAGGTCCACTTTACATCCTGGGAAATTGTGGATCCCAGAAACCTGAAAGTGTCTACAGTAGACTATGTTGTTCGAGGACTGTGAGGGCAGGAAGTGTCCAAGCTCCAAGCTTGGCTTTTGGAATTGTTGCTGATAAAAGTCTAAATGGTCTTTTTAATCTTTAGACAGGAACACGTGGCGCTCATTTCTCCTAAAAAGGATCTGTAAAGTTGACTTTTGTGAGCACAATATGTATTTCAACTACATGATGTTCCAACACAGATTCCTCCAAGCAAACTTCATCCAGAAAAATGCTAATTATCTGCATGAGGTTAATGCAGCACTTCCTTTTTTTTTTTTTATTGAAGTAGCATTCAAGAATATATGATCCTACAGTAGTGCTTGATAAAAGTTTCCCATAGTAATTCCTTACCAAGAATTGGACTCGTTTACAGGACACTGGGAAGAGTGATTGGTAATAAAGTCCTTTACTTTAACAGTAAAACACCGAATTAGCAGGGAACCCTCCCAAACAGTCCAAGGGCTAACAAGATACAGGTGTTAACAAGTTGGAAAGAGATGACCGGTGAAGAGAAGGTCAAATGAGAAACACAAAAGAGCAAGGCGTTCGGCAGGAGGGTCCTCCCCCCCGATGAGCTGGGTCCTGCTCAAGGTTTCTTCCTGAGAGGGAGTTTTTTTCTTGCCACTGTTTGGCTTTGCCATGTGCTTGCGGGTCATGCGCTGGACTTGTGTGAAGCATGTAGAGATAACTTGTGTTGTTATAGAAGATGTATAAATGAAATTTAATTGAGCTGAAGAAAAAAAAAAGCACATTCAAGGTCACACATAGAACAGGAAATCAGCAAATGAAGCAGAAGGCAAAAAGCACAAGAATAACAAGACGAAAACATTTCAATAATTTTACCGTGCATTTCAAGACAAAATGGATATGTTCTGCCTTTCTTTGCTCTTCAAAGGCTCGGTCTTTCATGTATACTGCTTTTGTACCAAAATCATCATTAAGATCACTTGTTGATATCATGTGTTTGAATTAGCGTCATTATTTCTTATACCGCCTTCCTTGCTTACTTGATCAGACCTGAAAGCAAATGTGGGTGTAAATTAACACATGAAACGAAGCTCAAGACCAAACATGAAATGAGTGCAAGCAAAGAAATCTAAGTCAAAATGAAGAGTTTCCTTTTGCGTTTCAGACTGTTGCAACTTTTTCTGATTTGTGGTTGTACATAAAACCATCCTTATCGGCTTCTAATTTCTTTCTTCTCCAAAGATTTGATTTGATTTTGTTTTGTTGAACACATATTTTGCCATCCCCGCCTCATGAATATGTCCCAAAACTTAAATACAGCTCTGCTGCTCTCTCCTCGGTAATTATCCAGAGGGACTTTTTAACATCCCCGCTCAGTTTTATGGATCTGACGTGCTTCACTAAACTCCCAATTTACACTCAAAGAAACTCAATCCTTTTTTTCTTCCCTCATGTGCACACATGTGCTCGCTCGCTGACTTCTCTTCTTTTTTCTTTTTTTTTTTTTAACCCTAAAGCCTAAATTGTAGATAACAATAGACTGTCCTTTGTAAAGACAAAGAAAGTGCACTTTTAAAAATGTATGAGAGCACTTTTTGAAATCCGTTAGCCACAATGATGAGCTTTGCAGGTGGAGGTTCTGCTGGTGTTGTGTAAGAATGTCTAAAAAAAAGCAGAAAAAACACCTGTTGCATGGGCAGAATATGTTTTATTATGAATATTTCATCCCTGAGAAAACAAAAGAATAGCAGAAGCAGAGATTTGTTCAACAAAAAGCTAACACCCTGTGCTTCACGGATCTCCACTTTATCTCCAGCGCTTGAAATATTCATTAGTACCACAGACGACATTGTTCATTTGTAGTTTTCAGAGAGCGATTTTGCCCTCTTCCCTTCAAAACAATAGACTTGATGACCTGTCATGCATAGGGAACTATGCTTTTAGTCTCCAGACTCGACTGACTCGGCTATTTAGCCGTACAGCGTCGTGTTCTCTGTAGCCGGGAGAAGAGAGGAGCGTCATTAATACTGCATTGTTGAGCGAAGTTTGAAGTAGTTTTAAAGGATGAAAGTTTGTATCCGTCTTCCACTGAGATGGTCATATCACAAATCAGAAGACGCTGAAGAGCCACAGTGGTCATAGACTTTAAAGACGCTGCTGCAGCAGAGTCATAAACTCTGAAAAATCAATGACTGTGGACAATAAACCGAAACACGCCTTTCCCTTTTGTGAAATTACCTTGTGCATTGTGTGTGATGCTCACGCTGAGGGAATTAACATCAGTGCACTTCAAAGCAGGAGATAACTCTAATTAATTTTCATATCATTCGGGCCGTCAGTACTGCGTTAACTAGACTCTTCAGATCTGTGCTGTTTTTTTTTTTTTTCTTTTCTTTTCCCACAGCTGTTCATGAGCTCTCTTAAATTCATAGATAACTCGGACCAATTACAACTAAAAATAATAATAATAATAAAAAACAATCACAAATGTTTACTTCCCCACGAGATAGCTGAATTTCATTGTGGTTTTCTGTCTCTGTCTGTTTTTTCATCTTAGTCTTTCAATCTTAGAGACTGCAAGTACGCTGATAAAGCTTTGCTATTTTATTGAAGGGAATTTTTAACACTGCTTCTGATTTGACCTGCAGTGATCTCCGCCATGATACGGTCTTTTTGGCCACTGACTGAAACGCATGCATCAGTGCATCTTGCAGCTTGAGTCCAGTAACACCCTATCTACAAAAATACAAAAAATAAAAATAAAATAAAAAAATAAAAATGTCTTGCCCCAAGGAAAAACTGCAAACCATTGATCGTTTGAACTCTTGATGCGAGTTTGGCTGCAATATTTATCAAAAAGACTCATACTAAACTATTTTGACATGATCATGTTCACTTCAAGGCTGCATGCAACACAGAGTTAGAGAGAGGAGATAGACGAATCAAAACTCAAACCAGCAAGTCAGAATCTTTTTTTTTTTCTTTCTTATTTTCAATGCCATGCAATGCTCTGTCATACCTGCTATGTATCGTCTCAAACCGAGAATTTCCACTGGCGGGGGTTCCTGGTAAAATTTACTGGCTGGTATTTTGACATGGCCAACCTCCTCCTCGGTCCTTTCAACCGTTGTGTCTCCACTTATTGTGACAGGGTTGGTTGCATGGAAACTACCATTCCAAAACACATGGTGGCAGTAGTGCACCACATTCACTCTTTGTCAACCAACAAAAAAGAAAAAAAGTTGCATGCAAAGCAAAGAAAGAAAAAAGAAAAAGAACAACAAAAAGAAACACGATAATGATCTTTAGCTCCTTCAATATTTTTCACATTTGTATAATGTATAATGATGACGGCTTACGCGACTGGACGTTTGGTGGCTGAATAACGTCATCTGCTGCCCACAGCGTACCCAGTCAAATCAACCCCACCACCAGCACAGACGTTTATCAGGGCTGCTCTGAGTACCTGTCCTACCACAGGAATGTTTTCAGGTTCAGGTTGCCTTCATTTCAGACAAATAGAGTCCGCAGATCATTTATACCCACTAGTACATCCCTGTTAAACAAGGATTCAACTGTGAGATTGCACTATAGCACATTGCACTTTGGTTCTGAATAATTGCACTTAAGTATTATACAGTAAGTTGTGGGTTTCGTCATATTGTCATCCTGTCTTTTGTCCTGGGTGGGTGGGGGGAGGGGGGGTATTGTGTTTGTTTGTTGAGTGTTTTGTAACTGTATCAGATACACTGTGAATGTAAATGGCACAGAACAATTTTCCGTAAGGACAATAAATATTCTATCTATCTATCTTCCGGCCCCATAGAGGCTCCTGAGAGCTTTTTTAGCCGCCCATCCATCAACACTCCGCCCCTGAAAAACTACCCCAGAACTCCCTCTAGTGGAAGCACAGCCAATGGGTGCTTCCTCAACTTCAAAAGTTCTTCTCTTTGCACCTGAATCAAGTCAAATTTAATATGTTCTACTGCAGAAAACAAGCAAAAATAAATATTTATGCAAAATAGCATTTTAAAGTCAGTTAGCTTGCCATAACAAAAAACAAAACAAAAGTGGTTGCATAGAAATTCTGTATTTTAAGTTTAAGCTCAATGCCATGAGAAATTAAAGATCTGCCCTGTGGAAGTGTCCTTGGGCAAGGTGGTGAATTCCCTCTTGGCAAAGATTTAAAAAAAATTTCAAAAATCCTTTCCTCTTATGAAGTTCCGCTGATGATTGAAAAATTGATGAAAAATGGCCTTTTAAAATCAAATGGTGTGAAATGATGAATGCTGCTGTCCCAAGGAATGCATTGAATGAATTCCCTTCTTGTATTTTATAGTTTTCATTCCAAGCACCTAAATTTTGGACCAAAGATGTACTTTTGCAGAGAGAAAACATTCTTGCCGGTTTAGACGCTAAACTGAAATTTTTATGCCTTTGTCATCCATTGGCAGTGAGAGATTGACAGTGCCTAAAATTCATTTATGGTCCCAAGAAAATCATTAGCTCAGCATGGCCAAACGTGCGCTCTATTACCAGATTGGAATGCATGTGCAGTCCTCAGCAGATTTTCTGGAAATGACCATTCAGAATGAGTAATGAAGGCTACTCCAACGTTGCATTACACCTAACTCGCATACATGAGCCCGGAGGGTGAGTCACTGCGGTTTAATCCTCCGGTTTTTATGTTGCAAACGGATGCCGTTAAACAAACATTTTCTTTCAGGTATTCCATTGACTGGAAAAGCGACTTGGACAGCTACTTTGACATTGATCCAGTGGAAGGAACGATTTCCACGAACGAGCTGCTTGACAGAGAGGGCATCTCCCAGCACAACATCTCCATCGTTGCCACCAAGCTCAGTAAGTATGACAATGAGATCAGTCGTGATTCACGTAGGTGTCGTTGACCTTCCCCTTCCATAATCTGAGTGAAGGATTTAACACACTTTTACTCAAGTCAATACTCAATCCCATTTTCCTGGAAAGGTTTATAGGTGACCATAAACAATGATGGCTCTGCCAGAGGGATGTATCTTCTGGAGATTGTCTCCTTTCGCATACTTGCCCTGACGCCGTTTTAGTTTTTAACAGCCTTTTTTTTTCACACATTTGATGGCATTGGCATTGAAAGGAAGGTTTCCTTGCCAAAGTCAACTTTTACTTACACCACAGTAAAATGTGAACCTTCCAGAGTTTTACAGCGAGCAGATGCAGCCCACTGTGAGCCAAGCCCGAGGAAGATGGAACTAATGCGGCACTGTGGCTTTAAGACATTCCCATCAAGCTAATTATGTTTTTATGAAGGAACTAGAGCAAAATTTCCGGATAAATAAGCAAATCCATCGTCATCAAGTCATCAAATCTGCTAAGAACTGTCAAAGTCATTATCCCGGAGGCAGGCTGGTGCTCAATCAAAATTACACATGCCGTATATTCATTAGAACAGACTGTGAAATATGGGCTGTTAAAAGTTGAGTCATTGTCGCCTTGGAAACTGATATTACTCACTTCCCCTCAAGGTCACATCAGTGACATTCTAATTGTGTTTTCAGCATATGTGTATGTGTGTTCCTGGTGCAGATTTTGTTCATTAAGCGCCACAAAATTAGAGAAATGGTTAGACTGAAAGGATTGAGAGTGAATAGAGGGGGAGCAGGAGGCAGATGGGACTTTTATAAAGCCGTAGGAAGGAATATTTCTGCTCATTTTGCCTCTCAAACACCTGCCTTTGACTTCCCACTCATCCGCTCCTCATCAGCTCTCCTGGGTACACCTTCTCCGGGGACCAATGTTTCGACAGTTTTACTCACCGATAGAAAAGAAAGGAAAAGAAAAAAAAAACATATCCAGTGTGTTTAATGCTAATTGCCGGGCTGGTGCAGAAAGAATAGAGATAAAGCCTGCAGCTCAGAGTTTGTGTCCCCGAGTTCAAATCTGTCTCTGACCTTGAGTTAGTTTTGGCAGAACTTTGCGTTCTGGGTATTGGAAGGCTGTTATGGTTCCTCCGCACTGCACCCTATTGTCGTCGCTGGAATGGTGCCTGTCTATTGTTAGGCTTTTAAACCATGAAGAGCAACAATAAACGCTGAAGAAATGATACCTTCGGTGCCCGTGCAAATGATAAAATTGCCGAGGAGAGGTCACGCGCACAAACAGTCGTGTTTTTACTTACTTGCAGCCACTGCGCAGCTGTTCTCGGCAAGCATGAAAGCGCTGCAGACCTCTGGATTTCACCTTGCTACTTTTTAACACTTATCCATTCAACAGTATGCGTTTTTAGATGATGCTCTCCTCAGAATACCTGTATTCGAATTCCGCAGGACTCATAGAACTATCCGGTCATCTCCAGACACTGCAGTCATGCAGCAAAATATGAGCAGTCGTGTGTGTGTGTGTGTGTGTGTGTGTGTGTGTGTGTGTGTGTGTGCGTGTGTGCATGTTTCTGTGTCTCTCTGTGTA
>JBAMYA010000013.1:14601558-14618932 GCA_037176975.1 Arrhamphus sclerolepis
AGGACTCATAGAACTATCCGGTCATCTCCAGACACCGCAGTCATGCAGAAAAATATGAGCAGGCGTGTGTGTGTGTGTGTGTGTGTGTGTGTGTGTGTGTGTGTGTGTGTGTGTGTCTGTAGCTCTCCTGAGGTGACGCTGTACTAAATAAGAGGCAGGGCTGGATTAACAGTTTGCTTTTTGGACGTTTAAGCCCAGCGGCAATTTTCAGGGAGTCTAAACCAGGGAGGGGAGGGAAGGGGGGAGAGATCTATTAAATGCAATAATAACTTTGGCAGGAAGCAATTAGGGAGTACACTCACTCCCTACTTACAGCAAATCAATTTAGTTCCAAACTTATCACTGGGTTTTGGGAGCTTCCTTACTTTTTCTGACTGCACTTGCACTTTTTAGATTAATATCCACAAGTAATCTCTCTATCTGTGCTTAATTGCTTGCAAAAATGAGGATCATTTTATTAAAATGAGGTTAATTAAAAAAAAGAAGGGGAAAAAAGAAAAGCAATATACAGTGGTGAAGCAGCGTATGCAGGCAAATTTATTACTAATCTATGATGCATTCTGGAGCGATGAAAGATTCTGATTCACCATATAAATAAATAGAGCATGTGTTATTGGGCTGAGATGCTGATGTAAGTCAGATTTGTATATAACCACTGTACCATTGCTCCATCTAGTGGGTCCAGTAATATATCACCTATAACAGCAAATAGTGATGGAGGTTGAATTTTTTATTTTTTTTTCTGACACGAGGGGAGAAGGAAATTTCAACACCTATGAGAATGGGACCCAGAAAGATCAATATTACAGATAAGACTGACCTGGAGGAAGATGAAGAGTTTTGGATATTGGACTTCAGTAGCAGAAAAGCTGAGTATCTTTACTGGCTGAGCATAAATGTGGGGTCAGTGCAAAGCAGCAGATTTCACACTCTGTGCCATACCTTGGCGGGAAGATTGCTTTTTTCTTTTCTTCTTTTTTTCTTTTCTCCATCAAGGTCAGAGCCAGGTTAGTAACTGAGCTGTGGCTGCATCTCCAATCCCTTTGAACCAACACGGTAAACCCACGCACCCGCAGCACAGCACGGTGCATACCCATGCGCACTAACAATCACACACTATGCCTCCCGCTGCACAGCAAAGCCCATTCCCCCATCACAACCATAAAGTTTACCTTTGCGCGCACACAGGGAACACTTCCCCGTCTTGTCCCTGTAGAGAGAGACCATTGTGACAAACAACCATGAATTCAAGTCAGTCCCACTCAAGGGAGCTTTCACACTATAATTACAGTGGGAACATCTTATGGCTCAGTCCATGGAGGAAAAGGCTTGCTATAGTATCCACTTTCATTAAAAAAAAAAAAATGCCTGTATGAGAGTGTATTTATCTTGTTCTCATTTGCATCACAAAACAGCAGCTTCTGGGTGCAGTTTAGGTACCACCGTGTGCTAGGCATATTCGATGTGTTCCAGGTTTTAAATTGAATGACTCACAGAGCGTTAGCTCCTGTGCATCTGTTCAAGGACACTGACTGGGCGCTGGCAGCCTCTTTAACCACTCAGCCGTCCCCCCTGCTACTGTGTGATAAGGCTGCAGTACTCCAAGCATCCACGTGGTGGCAGTGCTGCGGACAAACCTCTCTTTTGTCTTGTGTTTCTCTCCCTCCAGACAGCCCAGTTCTGACCAGCCGGGTGGCCGTCACTGTCCACGTGCTGGACATCAACGAGTTCCCCCCTGAACTGGCCAGTCCTTATGAGACGTTTGTGTGTGAAAATGCAAAAATGGGACAGGTGGGTCCAAATCTTACATTCCTGTCAGCTCCATGTGCAGTTAACATTAAGGTGTTCTGATTTTTCAATGAGATGGCAGCTGCTGATTGTTGAGTGTTTGTGCTGCTGCAGATATAAAATTTGAAAAAAAAGAAAAGAAAAAAAGGCATGCATTTATTAAAAATAAATAAACAATTCTTTGGCAGCTGAAAATGTGTGTGGAGATCAACATGCGCATATGTCAACACTATAACCATTTTGTTGTTCACAAGGTCGCTTGAATAAAACATTTAAAAATATATGGATATATTTGTAAAGAGATTTTTGGTTTTCCAGAGTTCTTTAGCAGAAGGTCTTGAAGCAATCATGTTGCAGAGTTCAATGCAGCAGTAGAAGCAATCATCAAGCGTAGGATTGCTTTGCATATCTGCAACTCAGAGTACATTTCAGATGATATATTTGAAATGCGGTGGAGAATTTTGCCTGTGCACATTGTAAACCACCTGCGCCTGTAAATTAGCCCATTAACTGGAATCTATATGCAGTTAGCGTTGCGAGGGAACAGCTTCTTTGGCAGTCTATCAAATCGCTGTGGATGCCTCATCACATTGAGGATGTTTCTCTGGTCCTCGGGCCTGTTGCAATCAAAACAAAGGCTGTGCCCTTCGTGGGAAGCGTTGCCATCTTTCCCAGTACATAGATATCTGTCTTTTTTCTTGTTGTTTTCTTCTCATGACTTGACTGAAGATATTTCACCACTGAATGAAAGCTTCCTGATAGATACAAGCATTACATTTAAAAAAAAAAAAAAAAGAAAGACCTTTTTAAAGTGAAGTCCCTCTCAAAAATGAGTTGTTTTGTAGGTTTGTCCTTCACTGTGCAGAATGATGGGAAGTTTGTGAGAAGCTTTACAACAGAAAGAAATGTATTTCTATTTATCTGCTCTTGGAAGGGCATTTCTCTGTGCTTGCCTTCAACGTGAGCTCTTTAGAACTTTGTTGCCACATCACAATCAAATCTTACTATTTAGGATTATACTTTAAAATATCCCTTTCACAAGCTAACTTGCAAAGAAAGGTAAACTTGGATTGAATTGAATATTATTTAATTTATCCCCAGAGAGAAATAAGTATAAGTATACTAAGTATAAACACATAAAAAAAGAAAAAACTTCAACGTCAACAAACAGAAGGAAAGTTGGAAGTGTAGCAGAGAGAGAGAGAAGTGTGTTTGAAATCTTCAGAGATCATGGGTACCATGGATACACTGTAGTATTATGTTTGTTGCTTGATGACAACTGAACTGATGATGTCACACGCAGCATCAGCAGGTAACTGAGATGAACTCTTGTGTAGAAAAAACAAACAAACAAACAAACTTATTTCAGTATGTGGCCTGCAGGAACCCTCCTTCACACACCATCTGTTGTTCACAAGCACTGCAAAACCTCCTCTTGCATGCTGCTCTGTCTTTCTTTACCTCCTCATGAGGATGGAAGCATCATGGTTTTGGTTCGTCCTCAGCAAGACCTCAGGCCCCTTCGAGCTGTACAGTTGGACTTGAGCTCACAGGTCTAGCATAAATATTAAAGCTGTCGTGAGTCATGTGGTAATCCACTTGTTTAAAGACATATTTCCTGCCATGTCTCATATCATCCTTATCAAAAGGATGGGTAGAGTCAAATAAACTTCTAAGATTAAGCTTTCATTGTACGGTGTTGAAATCTCTTCCGAGAACTTTGTTAGCCCGTGGCCTCCATTGGTTAACGCAATGTTGACATACGCGTATTATTTTGAAAAGCCACCAGCTTATCTCTGACATCCTTGTGTATGACTTCATGCCATCTTGACCTGACGTGTAAACTGAAGCCAAAACAGACTTGGCATGTATCTTTAGCCAATCAGTCTCTTGGAGGATGTTTTAATCTTTGCAGCAGCAGTGCCAGTGTCTTTTTTTTCTTTTTGTTTTTTTTTCTGCATAAGGACAACTCCTCCTTGATCTCCATTTTACACCAGCCTCACTTTCTTGACATCTGTCCATCAGCTCATCTGGATTTAGGGTATGGAGACTTTCTCTAGGCATTAGATCATGATTAATGTTCGTAAAAGGTGTTAAAAAGAATTACAAGTAGAAGTCATTGAACTTGCACAGCAGCCAAACCAGGAAAGCAAAATGATCCAGAAATCAACTGTAATGGAAAAAAAAATAAAAAAAAATTAAAAAGAGTAAAACATCAAGATGATGCAAACAACCTGACCAAAGCTTAAAGCAGAAGTTGCTTATTCGCACCTTTTTTAGCTGGCGTTCCATCTTGTCAATCTTTGTTATCCAGTCTTGAGAGAGAGAGAGAGAGAGAGAGAGAGAGAGAGAGAGAGAGAGAGAGAGGGGGAGAGAGAGATCAAGTTTATTATTGTCCCCCTGGCGGAGTTTTAACAAAGGGTTTTTTGGTTTAACCTCATCACAACCAGAATATTTTATTCTTCAACTTCATCACTCCATAGGAAACTGATATTTTAGTGGCAGTTTTTCCATCCCATCCCCAGAGCTTGTTCTTTTGGCTGCTACTTCTTATCTCTCTTTTTTTTTTCTTGATAAACAGCTACCTGAAATACTTCACCATCCTGCTTGTGGGTTATCTCATCTTTTGGCTGATTGTTTGAGAAAAAGAAGTCAAACTGTTTAGCTTTGAAAGTCACATCGCCTGGTATTTCCAAATCATGTGAAGGACTCTAACCTTTTGAATTTTACATCAAAAATGTCTTTGCATTGTGATCAGTTCCCTTTTTCCACTTGCAGAAGCAGAAATTTTGAAATGGGTCTATAAACTTTGTATAACATTGAACACTGAGAGCAGAAAGATAACAAATGACTAGAACTGATGGTTTTCCGAGGGTTTGAAAATGGCTAATTTTATTTAATTTTTTTATTGTGGAAAATTATTATAAATTAATAAGAAAATTATTTTTTCTCTCCACATAATAGTGTTTTCTGTTTATCTCATGGCATTCACAGAGAGTTTAAATGATGAAATTGCGTAAAAACTCTCCAGAAACATCATTAATAATCAACAGATTACATTTGTTTGCATGACTGCTGCTTCTTATTAAAATATCCAACCAGTTGCTTCTGCTTTTTGCACTTCTTGGGCCAAAATATTACAGATGTAGAAAAAAATACATTTTCAAACCAGTAATAAAACTACAAAATACATTTAAATGAGCACAGTGTTTTATTCAGATCCACTGCAGTTATCCTAAATGATGCTCTCTGTACTTCTTCTTTCCTCTTTAAGACATAGTTTCTTTTTTTTCCCCATAATCTCCATCCTTTTATCTCTCCCTTTTCGTTGCCCTCGGTTCCAGCATCCACTCTTCCCCGCGGTGTTTCCACAGAATGATTCCACCAGGTGTTGCACACAGCTGGGGGATGATAAAGAATTGCAGATCCTTCTCTTGTAAAATCCATCACATGTCTCCCTTGATGATTATCTGCACTCACACCGCTGGGAGGAAAAAAAAAGAAAAAATACACAAACTACTTGTTTTAGAGTGTCTCATGCTGTGGCAACTCTGATTGAAAATAATCTGTAGCCAGGATGAAACCGAGCGAGAGAAACAACTGATTATTTTCACGTAAATGTGCGGTAAGAGCCGGGAAGAGAGTGGTGGCTTCCAAATAAAAAAGAGGTGAGGTTGTACAGTAGGACATTTCCTTATTTCATAAATTACTGAGCTCAGATTCAGCTGGTCAAGTGTGAAATGAGAAAAAGCAACCTCAAAGGAAATGTAAAAAAATCATTCCTCATTGTGGAGGTCCACATATTAGGTGTCTTTAGAGGAGACAGTGTGATAATGTGTTTCTGCTGTTTGAAGCACTTGCACTGCTTTCAATAGCTGCTGTATTGAAATGCATAACCAGTGAACTGGACTATTATGCTGGCGTAATTACATTGATATTTACAGCATGTAGCTAGTACTTCTGTCTAACTTAACACGCGATGCAGCTGAGTGCAAAAGCAAAATACGCTTCGAGCTCTAACATATACAGAAGCTGTTGAAGCCACAACAGCTCCACTTCTCATCAAAAGGAGGCAGAAAGTGGTTTTGAAAAGAAAAGGAGGGCTTCTACATGGAAGATTTGAATTAAAGCGCCCTTATTATACTTCTAAAAGGGTTTCCAAGTTACAAAGTCTACACTAAAAGGGAGTTATTCCTTCCAGCTGGTGCTGCTGAAAAATGAAATAAAAATAAGGGATTACGATCCATATTTTTCTTCTCCAGGGATTAACATTGATTTTTTAATTTTTTTCATGTCTCATTGAGTTTTAACCATTCCAGTAATTAGTGCAATATGTCAATTAGAGCACAATAGTAACCCCTTGATATGGTCACAAGGTGGCAGCAATGCAACTTTTGGTGAAATCAACAGTCACATCCTGCACTCCTGTTTTCAAAGCAAAAGCCATAGTGGAAGTATGGTAAAATATAGTTGGAATGACCACTATAGGCTGACACCAAATGATAGTCAGTTCCCCTTCAGCTCCACGGAAAAAATGTCCAACTATGTAGCAGAAATAAACTTCTTTACAGTCTGGTACAGGAAACAGTTTTGATTGCAACAGCTAAATTTCACATCCATGAGGCTTTTCACTTTGATGAGGGTGATCTTTTACACTTTTCTTTTGTATTTGTAATTCTTGAGCTAAAACTATATAAGACCACAAATCTACACATAATTTCATGAGTTAGAGCTGCATTGCAGTCTGTCATATTAAACAACTCGCTGTCATAATTTTAGCTACTTACTACAACCAGGTGGATTGTAGCTCATTGGTAACTAGCATCAGAAATAGCAATAGCAGCTGGTTAGATTGCTGAACCACCATCTCCCCTGGTCAAGCCTCGTTCACCTGCACCCTTCCAGGTTGGTTATGTTTCCCCTGCCACGATGTCTGTATGCTAGCTTCATCGTTGTAGATATGCAACATAGTGTTAGTTCAAATGTAGTTCGTATGGTAAGTGACTTTAGTAATCCAACATTCCTTCATATGAAACTGATATTTTAATTTGCAATAAATAAAATAACGTAAAATAAAATAAAGACTCCTTTGTGCTGCTTTAAACAGAATATGGAAATAAATGTGAAAAAAAACTACAGCAGAAACAATTTACAATATGAGGAAAAAGTTTCACAAAACCAGTGTAAATTTGCCACAAAGTAAAACACTTTAACAAAAATTATTCAAAATAAGCAGTTAAAACAGCAACAGCACCACTTCTGATCAGAAAGGGGAAACCATTTTGACTGCAAGAGATTTACAAATTTTATTTGCGCTGGTTTAAAAAAATGAATAAATAAATAAATAAATAAAATAACTGGAAAACAAGATGGAAAATACTGATTTTTCGAGTTGTTCTGAAAGATTTGCTGTTCGATATATGCAGTTTATCCATATGCACTAATTCAGGGCAAGGACAAAGAAGTCACTGTTACACATCACTTGAAAAATAACAATTCCAATTATTGATTAATATATCTGGAACTAGAACCACGTTACTGACAAAAATATACTTTCTATATCCAGCTTATCAGATTTCATCATATATTACAAGCCCTCATCTGATTCTATTGGTCAAATACTTAGCTCAACGATGAATGTCTTGTTAATTTCGTAAAAAAAATGTATTAATACAGTATACGTATTATATATATTTTAAAGTTAGAAATAAATAATATATTTGCCACTTTTTTATTGTGTTTGTTAGTAAAGAGTAAACACACAACTTCAATTCTATTTTAAAGTTAAAACCATTCGGTAAAGCATTACCGTCTGGTCACATGGGGCGACTCTTGATTTGCTGTGTTGATGAAAAAGCCACTAATATCATTTGTATATCGTTAGAGGTGCAGTTTGTTATTTCTCATGTCCTGCAGCAACCATCCCACTTCCAGAATGTCCACCCAGTAACTTTTGTTTTGTTGCAGTTCTTTTCCTGACCACTAGGTGCTGGCTCCAAAACGAAGCAAATCCCCATCAACCTTCATATTAAAATTGAAACTTGCAGCAGAATTAAACATATTTGCAGCCTTTTTTGAAAAAAAAACAAAAAAAAAAACAGTTTTGGTCTGTATAGTTAAATTTGACATTCATAACAACTGTATGGTGGTGATTTTTGTTTGTTTGTTTGTTTTGCACCACATCAGATCATCAGATAAAATTATATTAACCAATAAAGCTGACTAATCAAATGGCCAAATAATTTGACAGTAAGTCACTGGTTGAGACTGGAGGTCCCTCTGTGAAGGTCGAAGTGATTGACTGCAGGTCTCAATGAGTGGCTCAGTCCATTGCAGAAGCCAAAGAGCGAGTTGTCGGCAGTTGGCATGGCACGTACCATTGCAGAGCTATATGGCTGAGGTTGGTGAAACTGGAGGTCTGGCTTGAAGCCGGCTTTTTCAGCCCAATAGTGGTCCCTGTTGCCCAATGGTGAAGCCCAGCATCACTTGTTTCATTCCAGACAACATTCCGGGTTCTTTTTTTTTTTTTTTCTTTGCTTCATCATTTTGCCTGAGCATCTTCATTTAAAGAAATATGAACTATTGTCCTGGATTAGAAGAAGGTAAACCAGCCAAGCTAAAATAGCTACCTGTTGGCCAAGTTCCAGCCAACTTTTTTGGCAGTTCAGGCAAAAACAGGCTTTAAAAGCAAGCTATGATTCATATTAGACCATCACATTAGATGCTTTGTTCAGTTCAATGCTTATGTCAAGGTTTGACACATGAAAATTCTTGTGTTATGCTGCCCCCATGTGGACAAGTGTGGCTTTGTTACACAGAGTGGCTTTAACATCTGTCTGTACAAATGAAATTTTATGGATTAAGACACTAAACAAAACCTTGTGCTATGGCAATGTCTGATGGAAACGTATCATTATTTTTAAATACTACTGATTTTACAAATGTAAAATAAATAAATAAATAAAAAGAATAGATTAAAACTTAATTGAAGTAATTGTTAACTGTGGTGGGATTTGTTTGTCGCAAAGCTAATTGGCTGCAGGAAATCAATAATGTAAACTGTGCATCTGTTGTGAGAAAGCACAACAGAACACTAATCACACCTAGTGTCACATTTACTCCCCTGCAGGGATTTTTATTCAAATACTAAGAGGGCAAACGGAGAAAGCAACACAGTCAGGCTGATGTAACAAGGCAGGAGGGCTGATTAGTGCTCCTGCGTGTGAGAGGGAGATCCAGGGCTGCGGTGTGAGGTGTCGAACAGGTGAAGCCCACTGAGTTAGGAAGAGCAGACTGGTTGCACAGCTGCGTTGGAAGAACAGCCGGTACCATGGAGTGCTCCAAGACAGCGGGGTAACAGTTGGCAGTGAACACTCAATGCTGGAATCAGTTATTTGTCTTCCTGCTGCAAGAGAAGATAGCAGCTAGAGGGAGATGTGTTGTTAAGCAGTAGATAAGACCTAGGTGTTACACTCAACCAAATTGTCCTCTTTCTGACTTGCTCTGTGCTTATTGGAGATGTACTGAAATATAAGCGTAATATACAGCAGCTGGTCTCTGTTTGAGCAGGCTCCAGCGGTTTTAAATGAAGTTAATCCATCACACTGTGGTGAGGTGATGTCAGAATTTCAACAAGTTTTCAATCAAATGCTCAGTGGCTGCATCCACAATGGCAGAGAGAACAATTCACTGGCTGGTTTCAGCTCTGACGGGCCTGCCATGTGTTCTGCTCGAAAGTTGGCACTTCTGTTCAATGCTGAATATTTTTCATGTTCCATTTATAGAAATCTACACTCAATTTTCTGTCTGTCATGATGAAAAAAATTACCAGTCCTCTGACTACAAGTTTAAACTCAGTAATGAAAGCAAATTCAAGTTGAAAGGACATAAAATGAGCTTCTGTTGTTTTTTTGAAATAATGAAATGGTGAATTTTTATTCGAACAGGTGATTCAAACCTTCAGCGCAAAAGATGAGGATTTACCCAGCGCTGGACAACAGTTCTCCTTCAGAACATCAAAGGAAGATGTAAAGAATAAGAATTTCACAATACGAGACTTTGGGAGTGAGTATTCTTATCATTCTATGTCAGCACTGATATATCTGACAAACCAATGCATTTTGTAGCTTCACCCTCTAAAGTTGTGAAAAAAAGACTCAATTTGCTCTTTTCAGCTGACAAATGATGACAATTAAAGGAAAATGCCAGTAATTATTCAGTCTCTGCTGAAAAAAGAAAAAGTGGATAACGAGCTGTTGTTGTAAGATTATTTATATTTCTTTTTCACCAACACAGAAAAGGTCTTCTGTTAAATTTGACAAAAATAAATCTAAAAAGGTTTCTCCAAGATGGAAACAGAAAAATAACTGGTCTGCAAATGCTGACTGTGCTTCTGCAGGAAGGGAAGGGAAGATGTATAATTTGCCTCACTGATTGTGCTCTGCTTGAAGTTAAACTTGCTACTGGTTCCCTACGGCCTGGTGGTGGGCAGAGTACGACTTTGTGAGGTGTTTGAGCCGGTTTTGTCAGAAAGTCTTTCAAAGCTTAAAGGCCATATCCTGTAACATGATATTTTGCTGCTTAGAAATGAAAAAAGATATGGAATTATGACCTAGGCTCGGAGTTACGTCAAGTTACTGGTTCATGTGTCGATCGTGTTTTGTAGAAACAACAATCAGGTAATTCTGGGAATGTCACAGATAAATAGAAAGTGTTATAAGGAAAACTGTGTTTTCTGTTTTGTTTTGTTTTTTCCAACAGCTTCTACACCTGATGGTAGCTTTCCCATCAGTCAGAGACCCCTGCATCTCCACAGCTGAGGCTGTTGTCCCTAGGTGCAGACTAGGTTTAATAGAGCCAAAGTGCACCCATTTTTACTCTTCAGTTTGTGCATGCAATTACCTGGCAACCAAAAGGATAATAAAAACTTCACAGATTATGAAGAAATGTAACTCAAGATCAATTGGAATGTATCTCCTTGCAGTCCTATGATAAGGCCACATACTATATGACGCTCTGCTGCGCGCTCTGGCCGAGTCCTTTGAAGTCTAACCAGAGACATGTGCAATGAAAACTGGGACATGACAGAATGAATCCAGGGAAACGAATGCATTCACCATTCTTGACAAGCCCAGGTCCAAACCTCTGATCCGCTTTTACCTTTTGGACACACCATCTTGCGGTTTCCTGACTGACCGTAGCCTTGGAAACACAGTCCCTCGATACAGAGTGCGATCTGATAGGCAGAGACAGCGAATGCAAACACCACGGGCACTGCAGACAGGTTCAGCCAGAGATGGAGAGGGAGGCCACAAACAAACGCAGTTCTGCGCAACATGCAAGGTGTGTTAAAGCGCCTGACCTCCTGTCAAGAAAAACTGCTGGGCTTCAGCAGTGCTACAAAACCTGTCTTGACAGAGGTCAGACAGGTGTGGCTGCAGAAGACAAGAGCAGGCAGGTTCAACCTGACAAGTTTCCTATCCCTTGTATACATTGTTGCCCTGTATTGTATTCAACTTGCCGTTCCCACACCTCAGGCTGTCCTCTCAAGTCGCTCCCTTTATGTGTTTGTATTTTATTTTTTTCATCCATTATCTATCATAGCTAATCTGCTATCTCTCTGGAATGGTGTTTAGTGCACAAAGCAACTGCAAAATAACAATAAATGACCTGAGAAGAAAGAAACCGCTGTGATTAGGGTGTGGTTAGGTACCTGCAGCCTTTAAACTAAGTTGCGTAAAATAGCAAGAACTCTGATAAGAGAAGCCTTTGATATGTAGCTGCTTCTCATCTCATTCTGCGAGGCACATTTGGAGAGTATTTGATATCAAACAGAGTGTTATCAGACACAGAAAAGTTTCATCTTTTTGTGCTTGGACCTCCAGACTTGTGATGGAGCTCAGAGGATCTTCTGATTGATGTGAAGTTTCACTGGGAGGAATATTTTCTTTCACTTTGTCAGAACACTTTCTAACCTGTGGAGATCAAGGAACGAGCAATTGCTTCACAGCTTTGGGTCTTTTCCCTCAAATTCTCATGACTAGATTCCTTTTTTTTCCATTAACCTAATTTCACATAAATAATTAGTTGGGATCTTTCCTTTTTTGGAGAATGATTGGAAGAAATGGCTAATGTCTCCTTGTTTCTCATCTTCTAGATAACACAGCTGGAATTGTGACGAAGCGAATCGGCTTCAGACGGCGTTTGCAGGAGATCTATCTCCTCCCGGTTGTGATCGAGGACAATGGCTACCCACCTAAGAGCAGCACAGGCACTCTGACCATCCGCGTATGTGGCTGCGAATCGGACGGCTCCCTGCTAACGTGCAGCGCGGAGGCCATCTTTCTTCCTGTGGGTCTTAGCACTGGAGCCCTGATCGCCATACTTCTGTGCATTATCATTTTATTAGGTGAGATCTGTTGTCTTCTGCCATAAAAAACAAACTTTACCATTGATATTCATGAATTAAACAGCACATATACCCCCCTTTGGCATTCATTTGATTTTAGCCATGCACTTTGGCAGCTACAAAGGGTATGAAAGCCAGCTGTTAGTACTTCTGACAGATGCTTGTGATCTCCAAAAGAGAAATGCTCTACTGCCTTTTTAAATGAAATGTGTGAAATTTGCAAATGAACTTTGTGGCAGAGAGTTAAAAGAGAGCACATTCATGTCTGTGTGCTAAGCATGATTCAAGGAGAGTAAGATAAGAGTTTAAAAGCAAGAAGACACTGCTGTCCTGGTACAGTCTACAAGTACAAAAATGAGTTTACTTTGATCACAAAAGCCCAGTGGAAGGTAAACATCTCATTTGTTTGATCTCTGTCCAATTTGAGGTGTTTATTTGTGATGTGTTGGTCTGTTTCTTGGCCATGTGTACAGTGACATCCTGGAGTTTTCAGTGGTTGCCTAGCAATCTCATAGTGACAACAAGAGTTCAGGAGAGTGGTATTGATCTCCTCGCCTAACTCTTGTCAAAAAGAGGGGAGTTGACATTTTATGAAATGTCAAACTACTGACATTTCTATATTACAACTATTCTTGTTCTATTGGTGATTTGAGCTGCCTCCATAGTTCAATTTTATTTTATTTTTTTCTGGAGGTGTGTGATCTGTCTGTTTGTCAGCAAGGATACCAAGTTGCATTCCTTGAAACTTGATAGAGAGATGAAGCATTGGAAGAGCTTGTCTAGATCACAGAGTTGTGAAACAGAGTGTTGACCTTGATGAATGATGTCCTCTACCTTTACAGTTGAGGGAGAACTCTCCTCAAGTTTCAGAAAATTTCAAAAACTTCTAAAAGCTCTCTGGCTTATTTCTGTGTAAAAAAGGTCAACGCAACTGGACACCTCGGCCAAGAAGTCTTCCATTTAAATAGTGCGGATTGTCTGTCTCACAAGAGCTCGAGTTCAAGCTTATTTTTAGACACTAAAAATCAATATTTACTTACCCAGGTAGGTGACTCTTCCACTACACTTTGCGAGAATGCATAGTTCTCATTTTTTGCCCATTAAAGATGACCATTAAGTCAGACTGGCATCTCTCCAAGCGTGTCTGCATTTAATGAATGAACCCATACGAATTTGGTTATTCAATGAGATGTTAAAGATTGAAGGGAAGGCAGCTTAGCTCTATAAACTAAATCTAATCTGTCTGCTCTGTGCCCGCGTCCCATAGTACAAATTTTACGTTTACCACAAGGTCAAGACTGTAAAACTCCCCCTTAATTCTCTGCCATTAATGCCCCTACTCATCTGCATAGTTGGGAAGAGGTAAATGTAGGTTTATGACATCATTTTCTAAAATGATGAAAGTGGGATGAACGGTTGTAAAAGACTTTCTCACTTTATACTGGAAGTCAAGAGGAGCCCTGACCTCTGAATTTAGCTGTATTTACTTTTCACCATCCCCCATTTATAGCCCAACAAAAGGATCCTCTGTTAAATTCTAACTATGCTTCTTAATTAATTCTATTTCACTGCCCTCATGAATACATTAATGTGAAATATATGCTCAAGCCTCTTTGTTTTATATGTTGTAAAACATAAAAGCTCATAGCGGGTCTTGGTTGTGTGTCGGTGTCATCTGAAGTCTGCCTTCAAAGCCGGGTTGAGCCTGGAGGCTGAGGTTGCCGCCAAACTGTCATGCTTTCCCTGAAAAGGAAGGTGACAGAAAGAATGTGAACGTTTCTTTGGAGCCAGCTTCTGTGCAGGATTTCTCAGGATGACCCAGATGTCCTGCAAGGAGAAATGATGATGTAGTGATGATGTAAATCAAACAAACAAAAGAAAAGTGCTGGGACTCCCAATTGCATTGTCATTCTCCTCAAACTGATGTGGACTAGATTCATCTGGTGACAGTATGCTCCAACAGAATGCCCTACTTTCAAACTGTGCAGCAGAAGTCTGCAACGCTGCCACTAGGGGGAGCTGGCATACTACAAAAGATCCACTCTCATCCTTTGTGAGTGAAACAAAGCAGAGGCGAAGTTATGTAAAGAAGAGTTGAAAGGAAGAGATGGATTCAGGCCCTTTTTTCAGTCTGAATGTATTTATTGGACTCTTTCATTTCTCTGACTGATTGTAGAGTTATTCTGGCCATTGCTTCTCCGAGGTGGAGCCGTAAATCACAAATCCAGAGGACAAACACATATTTTACTGCATTATTCAATGAGTAGACAGACTAAGGGACACAAGGGGAGATAGACAGAGAAAGACAGATTGCACTGACAAGAGAGAAGGAGAGTATGAAAATTTACTGCAGCACTGTGTGTTGAAAACAGCACAATGGCGGCTTACCACAGTGTCTGAAAATATGCAGAATCCATGGAAATCTCTGGTGGGTGGTGTGAAAAAAAAAAAAAAACAACTCTTGCTTTCAGTATATCGTCAACAACAAAATTTAACCTGCAATAATGTTTACAGTTCTTATGCAGACTATTTCTGTCAGTGCACCCACTAAAGTAGCACGGCACTGAATTCCAAGTCAGAAGACAACTAGAAGACCAGATCCAAATAGGGATTGATTTGGGTAAAACTCAGTCTAGGTCCATTTAAAAACTTTAAACGAAGACGTACGAACTGTGTAATTGAAATAATAAGTGCTGTTGCATGTGACCTCGATGTCTGAACAGGCTTTAGTCATTTACAGTCACGATGTCACTTCTGTGAGGCTGGATTTTAGCAGTCGCACTCTGAGTTGATAGCAAATGTCAGCATGTTAACATGCTCATTGGGAGAAGTTAATGTTCATCATCTTTGCTCTGTGTATTAGCATCCTATAATCTACTCATCAGCCATTAAAGGCTGATGGAAGTCGTGTACTTCTTCAGGTCCTTCGTTCTAAAAATGAAACCTTGGCAAATAGATTAATGGGGATGCCCATGGTAGGACTGACAGTTAAAGATACTTAGAACAGTTATTGTTCTGGTAAGATAAGAAAATCCACATGCAAAACCAGTCAGAGTAGCATTTTAAAAACAAAAAAAAACCACATTAGACCATCTTGAGCCCATTGTCTTTTTATTAAGCAATTACAAAAGTACCTCTAAAATGTCCAAGTCCATGCCATGATCCCCCACAGCTGAGGTGAGTGGTAACGTCTCCTGTTTCCAGTCCTGTGAAGCTTAAGCATTAATATGTTTTTCACAGTAACTTCCAAGCAATGGTTTTAACGACTACACATAATAAAAGGAATTTATTAATTTGCATGCCATTACCTGCAGCAGGTGACTGGATGGCTTACACGTTGCCTTAATTTCCCTTTAAACCGTTAACAGCAAGCTTCCAAGGGAGGTAACTAAAGGTTCATTTCCTTTAGAGAAGGTCCTGGGTAGTTTTATGTGGCCATGATGTGTGTCTCTATTATCAGGAACAGGCCCGCAATGAGAATTTGTAGGAACTGCTTGGAGCTGAAACATGTCCCTGGTGTGGGCTAAGTACTTCAGTGTGGCCCTGAAAATCTGCTGGCTGGGGAGACGAGTTAAATTGGTGTTGTTTGGATGAGACAATGTTGTTCAGTCATCTCAATGTCCTCCACAAGTTTGATTCATTTCTTCTCATTTATCATGACTGTTGGGAGTGTACGCAAACAGTAACATAGCAACTATCTGAGCTCCTTTTGTGCTGATTTTCCTTTTTGTTTTTCCTTCTTAGCCGTCATTCTTCTTTTATTAATTTGCAATTGGCAAGCAGGACAAGTAGTCCGCTACTGCCACCAGGTGGTATGGAGTGATACTTTGCTTAATCAGAGAATTCCCTCCAGATATGTTATTATAGATGGAGGCATGAACTCTGAAAGGTTTGAGGAGAAGGTTACCCCTGTTTACCATTCCAGCCTTCTAGGCACAGCATGTGTGAGTGATGACAACATCAATAACAAGAACAGACTACAACCTTAGACCTGTCTTAGGGCTCCTATACACTGCAGGATTTCTGCAGTTGTCTGAGACTATATCTTACAATGTACGAATTGCTTTTGCCTAATCTTGCGTATGATGCCAGATTGGTAAGCACAGACTGTACGTTGTTGAATTGTAGACTACGACTGACGCAGCTGGATGTAGAAGTAGGTCATTAGTATGTTAGAACTAATGACAGTAAACAAACAACATGTAGAAATAAACAACTCTGCTAGAGTTTTTATGTGGACCCAATGGTTCAAAAAGAAGAAATGGCAAAAGAGAATAATGTGATCCCAGTCATAATTAAAGATAAGAGGCCAACTTGCATTTTAACTGATTTGTAAGGAGAAGGTTTTGTGGGATTTCTGACACTGTCAGAAAATTATAGCAGTTAGTTTTTGGCAGCAAGACCTGTATGATGGCCATCTATGGCGTCTTTCTCAGCTGCTCAGTTGCTTCTCTTCTCTTTTTTTTTTTTTTTTGCAGTTGTAATAGTGAAATGTCAAAACAGCGCCATGTCAGTGTACAGCAGTGGAGGTGGGACATAGCCGAGATCTAAGTAGCTCACTGGCTACTGAATGACACAAACAGAGATGGTTTTAGAACTGATATGTAACTGGTTTTGATTTGTAATTTTGGCTCTGATTTGATGGCATGGCTGTCAGAAATCTTACATTGCAGGATGTTAGCCAATTTTGACAAAAGACAAAACATATCCCCACGATTCTTTAATGACAGTGATGTTTTGTCAGTGACTGCCCAAAGTCATGCAGCCCCTAAACTCAAAAAAACAAAACACACTGCCTAGGACAGTGTTCCTCGGTCCTGGTCCCCTCACTGGCTTTCCAGTGGAAGTGCAAGAGTCATTTAGTGCATGGATATAATTGTAATTCTTTCATGGCTGATCTGTGAAGCTGTGGATAAAGCATGTCTTGTAGAGGAAGGCTCACAGGTCCTGCTGCTGTTTGCCATGAGGCTTTTGCCACTTGTTTTTCTAAAGCTCTAAGGTTTATTTTTATAATCGAACTTTCACTTCATAGTTCATAAATCCAGTTTCCATTTTATGCTTCAGCTAAACCAGCTGGGTTATAACCAGTGTTGGGCAAATTATTAATTAAAATGAGCAAATTACCTTAATGTAACATATTGCATATTACTAGTTATTTTTTATGTAATTAGCTATATT
>JBAMYA010000013.1:14619032-14637776 GCA_037176975.1 Arrhamphus sclerolepis
TAGGTTAATGTCTTTCAATTGTAATGTGTTACACTACCTTTAAATTACTTTTGAATTACTTTGTTAAAAAAATATATGTACATATATATATACATATATATATATATATATATATATATATATATGTATATACACACACACACACATACATATATGTATATATATATATAGAGAGAGAGAGAGATAGAGAACTAAAGCCAATGGCTCTGTGGACCTCACATTTTTCATTGATTCAAAAAAATTACCTGATAAAAATCATAACCTCTTGGGTGATGTCAGCTTACCTGTTCATCACTGGTGTGGACGGGGATTTTGCGGACAAGCGTGACTCTACCGTTGACAGGGACAGCATGTCTTCTACAATAAACTCTGCCTCTATTGGCAGTGTTGGTCCTCTCTGATCCAACAGCTCTCTCATTTTTTTGGAAGAACGGCTACTTTACGTTACTTATGCTATTTTTTGATGTTGAGCGTTCTCTCTGAGTCACACACAAATTTCATTTCAGTATTATGTTCTTGTCCTTTTCTCTGACAAACTGAAAATAATGTGAGTTCATCCACCACGACAAACGGTGGCCATTTACCTGGAAGAAACTTTCTGGTATTGGAATTTCTAAATGTTTTAAAAAATATATACTTTGGGAAAAATAATAAAAACCAAACAACAACAAAAAACATTGTAACTGCATGAGTAAAATTGTAATGAGTATAATGTTACCAGTATTTAAGAGTAGTGCATTGTTTTACTGTATTCCAGCAAAAAGTAATATATCACAGTAATACACTTGTGTTATTATGCGTTACTCCCAACACTAGTTGTTACGGGTGGAAATGCATTTGTACTGGATGTACCACTAACAGTTTGTACTAGTATATGTTGATGCTTTTGTATGGTCAGATGTGCATCATATTTAAGTGGTTCTGAAAGGTAGAATGGCTCATAATCCAAATCTGAACTGTACTGATTATGAGTAAGTACAAACTGAAATAAAAACAAACTTGAAGCTGAAGAAACCCGAAACGTTAATGGAAAAAGAAATACAGCAAGATTTTCTCTGTGTGAGTGAGCAGAGTTGTGAGTAGGGGAGGGGCTGTGAGGCTGTGTCAGGATTTTAATTCAGTCCAAGCACAGATATTGACTCGTATTACTCGTATAATACTCGTAGCAAAACTGCTTTATCTGTACCGGATACTCATTTCAGCCGAGTATCCAGCTCAACTCTACTTCGTAATATCAAAACCAGCAACAGGAGAGATGGTTGGGCTTTGATTTGGCTTAGGTGTGGACATAAGTCTCCAGTTCTTTAATATGGAGATCAAAGGGAGAGTAGAGATACCTGGCTGAGCACCAGAAACTGAATCGTGATCCATATGGGTGGCAGCATGTAAACAACCTCCGTTACTTTCACAGTCGCCTCCTTGACAGTCCTTTTTTTTTTTTCTGTAGGTTTTAAAGCTTCAGGGAGGACCCAGGTCAAAATGATAGAAGAAAACTACATTAAATAATAAACTTACCAAATTCCAAAAATAAACAAACCTAACGACAAAGGCTTACCTTCCTAGACTAAAAAAAAAGAAGAAAAAAAAAAAAACAGGAGAAAACATGAATCAAAATAAATGGCAGTCCACCCCTACAAAACATTGACAGTCATTTTAGCACAAAGAAGATCGACGTGCGCACCTACACACTCAAATTAACATAGTTTATGTCACAGAAAAAAGAAAAAACAACAGAAAAAACACTGACACCGTCGATTGCATTTCTCTTGTATAAACAAAGGCTATCACAACACAAAAACTCTTCTTTTTCTACATGCCAACACTGAAACAGAGTTACCGACCTTGTAGGACATCTCTAATATGTTGATTTTTACTAAAATGTCCTTACTCTGTATAAATATGCTTGTAGATGAGGGCTATAGTGGTGGACATAAGCATGTCTCACCACATGTCAAACAAACTTCAGCTGAACTCAAACTAGCTTTAATCTTAAGACCTTGGTATGTTGTGAGCCTCAAATCATCAAAACCATTCTTCAAAAGGCCTCTGCTTTGATCCAAAGTAAAGCTCCAAGGCACAGTGAAATGGATGTGAAGTGGTCTAACATGCGGTTTTCCTTGATTTGTTTCCCCTTAGTTATTGTGGTCCTCTATGTGGGCCTGAGACGGCAGAAGAAGAAGGAGACCCTCATGTCATCCAAAGAGGATATCCGAGATAATGTGATCCACTATGACGATGAAGGAGGAGGGGAGGAGGACACACATGCGTTTGACATGGGTACGCTTCGCAATCCCAAGGTCGTCAAGGAGAACCTGTATCGCAGGGACGTCAAACCAGAGATGAATAGAGGTCCCAGAGCGCCCGTCTCTCAGGGGAGTGAAGATATCCGGGACTTCATCGACCAGCGACTGCAAGAGCACGACATGGACAACTCAGCGCCGCCCTACGACTCCTTGGCCACGTATGCGTACGAGGGAGACGGCTCTGTGGCAGAGTCTCTTAGCTCCATCGAGTCCCTCACAATAGACCTCGAGGAGGACTACGATTACCTCAGTGACTGGGGGCCCCGCTTTAAGACGCTGGCAGGGATATTTGGGGAACAGTCAGAAACCCAGTCGGACTCCACGAACACAGAGAACACACATTGATGTTATTCACAGACTCACCACACAAATGAAGAAAAGAAAAAAGAAAAAAAAAGCGCTCCTTTGGCTGGCATCACACAACGTTTGAATCATCGTTGTCGTCCAATGTAATGTGTTTTCTTTTTTTTTTCCAGCTCACTGTTTTTTATGATGTACTTTATCACGCTCAGTCCCAAAATTGTAAAAATGAATAAATAAAATGAATTAACAAAATAAAAAGAGGTGACATATGGTAACATCTTTAGATGAGCTGACATTCAATTTCCTTGTCTTATTTTTTTGTTTCCTCTTGGGGAGTACGCACGGAAATGTTGACATTTCCTTGGAACATCCTTTAAAGTGCCTCAATATAATTGTTTTTCTTTCTTTTTTCATGGCACATATCCGGCGTTGTTTCTGAGATCCCTCATAGGTAAAGCTGATTCAGTCAATGTGCTCCTACTGGGGACGGCATCAAGACCAGTACCAGCTCTGTGGGGAGAAGAGGTGGCCCAAGTTTGGCCAAAGATGTTTTGAATGTTATTTATTGTGCTATTTATTTATGGACTGATTGAGTTCAATCGGATTGATTGTTTGTGTATTTATCTATTTATCTCAATCATCAACTGTATTTTTTATTTTTGGAGACACTCGAATTTTGTAATTAATAAAAAAAATAAAGGCCCACATGAAAATGTATGTTTCTGTTAGGTGGGTCCTGTGAATAGACTTGTACTAGAGTTGTAAAGAGAAAGGTTAGGGCTAAATACTACAGTTTGGTCATGTAATAAGCACTGTTTTCTTAAATAAACCATACTTGGACAGAAATCCTCTTTATTTACGGTGATTGCTTCTGAAAAACTACACTTTGACTTTCTGTTGCAGGATACATCTTTTTTTGAGCATGACAACAACAAATCTTTATCAGTAACAGTTTGTTTATTGTTTTTTTCTGTCCATGCCCATGGGCCACAATATTATCACTGCAAAGTTAAGGCTGCTTAGATGAGGAGAACGACTATCTTTGCTTTAGAGAGACATGGATGGGTTTCCCGTTTCAGATTTCAATGGTGCCCAGAGGTCAAATCCGTGAAACCTTGGTGATCTTTTGATAATATTTTTTGCACAGCAGAATGATGCACTGCTGCTCATTTCTTTAACTTTGCCATTATTTAACAGAAATTAAGCTAAAAAGAAATAATGTGAGCAATACCAAGGACGCACATGATTAAAAAATAAATAAAAAATTGCAAATTCTTCTTTAATAGCTATAACTTGATGCAGTCATTTCCTTTTTTTTCCTTTTGCATGGGTTTGTTCACAGCTTCTTCAGGGTCTTGTCAAAGCATTTCAGCTGAAATGAGGTCTTATCTCTGACCAGGCCTTTCCAGAACATTGATTCTTTTATTTTTCAGTCATTCTGACATCGATTTGCTGCTGTGCTTTGGATCATTTTCCTGTAATCTTGATTCAAGCAAGCTTTATCTGGCATCCTTTTTAGCCCTCCATTGCTCAATGACTGGTGCCAGGGTGCTGTTGAAGCAAAACTAGCCCACATCATCACCCCTCCACTGCTGTGGTTATTGCCTCTTCAAGACGATTGTTGATGTCTTTCCCTCTTGGCATTGTATTAACACACATTTACTACTACCCAGTGTAAAACTGCCAAAATTATGTTTTATAGTGAATGATTAGAAGCACCCGAGTATAAATTACCATCTTAAATCCTGTGGCAGCAGCAGAGGGTACTTAGTATTGCCTTTTTTCGGTTTGTTTTTAGGTTCATTTTTATTAAATAAATTATGGCATCATCAAAGAGTTTATATGTTGTATCACTTTAATCACTATAATTTATTGTGTTTTTACATAAAAAGGGGAGCTAAACAAACAACATGACAGTAAAAAAAAGTCCTTATTTTGCACTTCACGTATTTATCTGAATATAAGGTTTAAAGTTGGCTAAAGTTGGTATTGCTTAAAATAAAGTATACTGGAGCTTTAACAGTGAATTATGAAATATGAATGTTAATGGTGAAAAATAGCAACTCCGTTACACGATTCATTATGATTTTAAGTATAAAGTTTGCATCTTTATTCTAAAGTGCTGCTGAACTATTTCTGATGCTGAGTAATTTTATTTCTCATTAGACCATATTATGTAATTACAGCTGGAGTAAAGATGGTGAAATCCTAACATGGTATACTGCAGGAGTGATGAAGCATTCCTCCTAAATGCCATAGACTGTTCCATAAGTGGTCATTGCCACGGTAACATGCAGTTATGACAAAAAGGAATGCTTTACTACATCAGTTAAGGAAAATGATGAATTTATCAGGCCTTACAAACGCAACCTCAGATAAGCAATGACACATGGCATTATTAATTTAGCAGAGGCCAGCCCAAAATGCAGAATCAGTGTTTGAAAACTAAATACTGTTCCCACTGGAATTAAGAGTAAGCAGCAGTAGCCAGCTGCTGCTAATTAAATGCACTTGATTAATTGACCAATCAACAAGCATGGCCACCTCTATAAAAGACGTTTTGGTAGCGTGCTGGTCTGTAAACATTCTAGCATGTGTTAATACAACAGCTAGGATAAAATAAATAAATAGATAAATACATAAATAAATTTTGAAAAAGCATGAGCCACAATCAATGAGAACAAATTGTTTCTGCCAAGCTTATCAGCAAAATCCAACAAGTTTAGTTGCTGTTTACATGAGGACGTTTGGGGGTGAAAAACGCAAAACATTTTATCAGATGTCCATATCGTTTACACGGCAACAGCGTTTTGGGGGGTTGAAAACGCAAAAAAGTGAAACCACCTTCCAGAGTGGATATCTTACAAACGCCCCACTCTCGCATCATCGTCTAAACAGTTGAAAACACAAAACTGCGTTTCTCGTCACACAGAATTTACGCTTCAGCTGGACAAGTCATATGTCCGTATTGGCAGGACTCCTAGTCCACTTTTTATTGCGCTTTTGTAGTCTAACGTGACGCCAACCCATGCAATGAACGCGAGACACACATGACTGAACACCTGACGACAGTCAAATGCGTGTATGTCGCGCTCATTGTGTGATAGTTGTACAGTCCTGTCTACCTCCTCGTCTGTCCAGAAAAATCTTTAGGTTTTCACGTGTTGTTTCGTTATGTTGTTTCTCTTTGTTATTATATTTTGCGCTGGGAATGAACAGGAAGAAGAGAAGGAGAAAGGTTGTATGCAGGCACTTGGTAAATAGGAAATTTCATAGACTTTTGCGTGTCCGTCTGCACGCAGATTTTCCTCCAAAACGCCCGTCTAAACGCAGAGTTAAACGTGAGAATGAAATGCCTGTTTTGCGTTTTTGGGTCAGATCGTTTCCGTCTAAACTGGGCCATAGGCTTGATCCAGAAAGTGGGCCGTGTCCGTTTAGCTATGGAGTACTTTCAAAATAATCTGTTTTGCAATTGAAATGCAATGTAACCATAGACTTTATCTACAGAACTCTTAGGTTTTCTCAAGACTCCTATTTTGAGGTCTGTGGATTTTGGCGCAAGCTAGCTACCTTATCTTGGCTGACCACATTCTAATCAAATCTTTCTTTCTATGCTCATTTCTGATGCTGCAACAGTTAAAACAAGTACTGCTGGAACTGAAACAAGGACTGTCAGAGCTACCTACTACCAGTAGTAGCGCTAGCGAGGTCTAGTAGTCAGGAAGCTAAAAGCAGGATGTACCCCAGTTAGCCTTGGCTAGCAGCCTTCAACAGGTGGTGAAGGTAGCCACTGCGTCCTGCTTCGCTAAGTTTTGTCTCTGGATTCTTCCAGGCTAAAACAAAGAAAGTAGCCGCCATCTGATTGTACGGTTAAAATAATAACTATGGTCTTTATTCACAGTTTAGAATTAATTGAAAGAGATAGAAGAAGCTAAAATGTAAGTAGTTATATTGTTGACACCACAGATTACAACGCAGCTATCACTAAAGAAAACTAAAAGTACACTCCATAATTATGCTTAATTGTGTTTCTTAATTTAGTTGCCTACAAGAAAAATTCACCCCTCGTACACTGGACAACAAAACTTTTCTTAATACCAGGTTCTATATCAGATTAATTCTGCTGTAAAGTAGGACATCATAACACAGGGGTGAATGACTCACCTTTAGAGCCTTAAGGTCATTCAACAAACTGGCAACAGTTAAAAAAAAATTATTTTTGGCAGTGTGCAGTAGAGTATAAAATATCTGTTTGCCCAAATATGTCCTGAATTCAACCACCAAGTCAAAATTAACTCCAATTAAATCTACTCAAGCTAAGTACAAGTTGACAAAAGTTGTATGTCAGTGCAGTAATGAAGTTTAAAATGATAATATTTCTTTGAAAAAGCTATTGGAACATGACTCAAAGAAGAGAGCAACGGTATCCTCAGTAATACATCAGATTATATTTTTAGCATGTCATCTTCTTGGGAATTGAACCTCAAAGCACAGAAGGTTTGACTCATAACAAACATGTGGCATGCTTCAAGGTAGTATTTCAAGTACACATTGTTTGATGAGATCATCTCAGCTCTCAACCCCGTTATCAAATTGTTGTCACTGTGTCCTGCCTGCGTTGCATTTGTCATCAGGAGCGTCAGAGACGGAACGAGAGCTGCACCAGAAGTTATTCGAGGCCTACAACTTAAAAGTCAGACCAGCTCGTTCCTGGGAGGAGAAGGTGATGGTGCGGGTGGGGATGACCCTCTCCCAGCTCATCAGCTTGGTAAATATGAGCACATTCAAGATGCACTTGCAATCAAATTAGTGTCCTCTATGTACAATGGTTTTTTCTTAAAAGGTGACCTGGTTTCTGCAAAGTCACCCAATCATCCGGACCAGTCAGTTTTAACAAAGAAGGTTTGATGCCATTAACATCATCTTCTCTCTCTGTTCTGCTACAGAATGAGAAGAACGGCGAGATGACAACCAATGTGTACATGAATCTGGTATGAGCATGAAAACATTCATCTTCATCACTGAGCCTCGCTGTGACTCCTCTCAAACCTGCTGTGTCACTCCGGCCTTAAATGGAGCTGTCACCTTTTATAACCACAGCTTTTGTCTCGGTCTATCTCTGTTTGTGACAGCTGTGTATGAGTGTACATCGACATCTGTGGGATTAACCGTAAAAGGCTTGTCAAAGGCAAGAGAAGCTCAGAGTAGGCTCTATTTTTCACTTTCTGTTTTTTTTTTTCTTCAATCCTGCTGCCTTTCCTCCTTTTCCCCTCCATCAATCCCAGCAATGGACAGACTACAGGCTGACATGGGAACCCGCAGAATATGACAACATCAAAGTGTTGAGAATTCCTCCCAACAAAGTGTGGCGTCCTGACATCTACCTCATAAACAAGTGAGTGTCCAGTCCTTCAGTCACTCCTCATGACTAAAACATCTGCCCAGTACTTTCTGCAATTTTAGACCAAATAAATACCCCAAAAAAAACAGGTTCTTAGATAGATCAAGGTGACGATGAATCACTTTGGAGATCCAAAATATGTATCATCATCCGCTTTCACTAATTTGTGGATGTTAGGATAAAAAAAAAAAAAAACTTCTTCTTATACATTCTTCTTACTGACTCCACCCAATACCAGTTAATCAAACAAATGGGAATAACTGGATGAGGCCACCTGCGCAGGCAAAAAAGAAAAAAATCCAGTTTAGTTACTTTTAATATATAATATACTTAAATATATTTTTGTATTTATATTGTATAACTTTAAGGGTCAAAGCTTAGAATTTAAGGCAATACTAATACAAGAAGGAACACAAAATGCTGCATAATTACCACTTAATTATCGGGAAACAAGAAAATCACCACTGCTTAATTTCTGATTAGTTATGACTGAACCACTAAGTAAGCATTACTTTCCTTAATACCGGGTACCTACTATATGATTTTTAGAGTCTTATAAGATTAATTCAATCACATTGCACAACATGATATTGGTAGCAGCATGCTACCGATTGAATGTTATTTTTTGATAATCAAGGGATAATTAAGAGGTAATTCAGCAACATTTTTGTGTAACTAATTGTGAAGTGTTACCAAATTTAGCTCTAATATAGATAATATATGTGAGCAGAGGTGTGATCAGCAGAGACTAAAGAATGACTTTAAAGACATCTTTCTGTCATTTGTATCCACGTTTGTATTGACAGCATGGCTGTGTGTGAACATACTCTATAATGTGAGCTTAACATTTACCTTTTTCTCTGACAGTAATGACGGGCAGTTTGACGTGGCTCTCTACGTCAACGTCTTGGTTTACAACGACGGAACAGTCGAGTGGCTGCCACCAGCCATCTACCGCAGTTCCTGCTCCATAGATGTATTGTCATAACTTTCACCCTCCAGTTCATCATATACCTCTAAATAATGATGCTAGCTGCAGAGATAAAAAAAAAAAGTTTGTTCTCTCTGATGATGTTTTAAGTGTGAATTGCATTTTGCCTCCATCCAACAATTTCTAGGTGGCATACTTCCCGTTTGACTGGCAGAACTGCAGCATGGTTTTCCGCTCGTACACGTACGATGCCTCAGAGGTTGACCTGCAGTACTTTTTGGACGATGATGGCAACGACATCCATGAAATTGTCATAGATGAGAACGCTTTCACTGGTTTGTGCTCAGCTTGAGCTTTTCTTAAACCTTCATTCCTGCTTTCTACGACCCGAAAACAGAAAGATCCAGCGACTCCTATCTTTCCTTTGACTTTTGTTTCTCGCCTTTCAGTTTTATATATAAATCCATTGGTCCATTGTACATTGCATATTGGCAACACATTCTTAAGGTTCACAAGATAGAAAAGATTTTACTTTCTACCTTCTCACTACATCTAAACCATATTCTGAATTTGAGGATACCAATTGCTTAACCATTTCAGTGGTTATTTTGTATCATTCTTCATACAAAAATGTCTTAAAGTATGCAACAGTATTGAGTCATTGTCATCTTTTGGTGTTTTTTTTTTGTTTCTAAATTCTTCACAAATTCTGTTTTGTATGGGCCAGGACTGCAGGATGCCCAGTCCAGTATCCATCCTAGGTTCTTCCTCAGTCCATGCCTCTGTAATATGTGCTGAATTCAGTTTTGCATTTTTACATGGAAAAATGCTGAGATATCCCTGGAAAAGACAATGTCTTGATGAGGCGCAAGTTGCTCTGAAATCTGATCACTGAAATATAAATCACTTTTACCAAGGACTCTGACACAGCATCCTATCATCATAGGCTCTGACTTTTGACTTGTTATTGGTAACAGTCTGGGTGGTCCTTATCGTCCTTTGTTTGGAGCACAGTGTGTCCATTTCCTTCATATTTACTGCACGATATGATGGTGCATCCCATGTGCCTCTGAGTCCAGAGACGTCAATGATACTTCTGGACAATAACTTAAAGCCACTATTTTGCATAGAAACATTTTACGTGGCATTTATGAATGTAGGTTCATATTGTAGTGCTTGACCAAGGTTTCCTAAAGTAATCCATTGCACATGTCTCTGTATGACCATCTTGGTGCAGCAAAATAAGGTTGCCAAGTTACATAACTAAAACAGGAATAGGCTCAAGTAAATGTTTAATTTTGCTATCTTATTTGCTATCTTATCTAAACAACATCCGTTAAGGAAGTCAGCTCTTAAGGAAACATGCGTATAAAGACACTTCACATACTTTTCAAAAATAAATAAACCTCTCAAATTATAGTGATCTCTTCTTAATATAAAAAATTCCTGATTGCCAAATATAATGCTAATTTAATGATATCCGTACACATTAGTTAACAAAGTGGAGATCCTCTACTCATCTTTGCTCAAATTGTCCCATACTCTACCAACTCTTTAGGAATTTATTGCAGATCTGAAACAGAAAAAAAGTTACATATATTTGGAAATAAATAAAGTTGATGAGACATCTGTGGCTAATACTGTCTGCAAACAAAAATGAAAGTCAATGGCTTTGTACGATTTGGCGTTGTAATCCTTCTTGAGCTTTTCTGACATTTTTAATTTTTTTTTAATGGTGCACCCTCACTTCCTTCATGTTGGACATTTCCTTCTCCACAGAGAATGGCGAATGGGCCATCTGTCATAAACCTACAAGAAAGAACATAAAGGATGACCTGTATGAGGACATCACCTTCTATCTCATCATAGAGAGGAAGCCTCTTTTCTACATCATCAATATCATCGTGCCCTGCATCCTCACCAGCGCGTTGGCTATATTTGTCTTCTATCTGCCTCCTGGAGCAGGTCAGCATTTTTACAGTGTTTTGACATCACTGCAAAGAACTAATATAGGAAGTGAGATGCTGTCCGATGTCAGAAGAAGAAGCATGTGTCTATTACTAGACATTCAATGTGTCAGGGCAGTTTTTAAAAGCAATTTGAGATCCCGTGGATGAAGGGGAAGCAGCAGAGCCAAGGAATCAACACTCCTTCAGAGAGATGTTTGAAACTAGCTTTGCAGAAATTGCATATTCAAGAGAAAACGGCAAGACTGATGCGCATTCTGATGCGCAGAATCTGAGCATAAACTCAACTTACTAATGAAAATTCTGCAAACACTGCAAACATGAAAATTCAAGTATGAAGCATGTTTGTGTAAATCAAAGACATGCACTTGGATCTCAACTCACAGAGTAATGCTTTCTGCCATACTGTCTGTATCATTCTGCATGCAGGAGAGAAGATGACTCTTTCCATTTCCGTCCTCATCGCCCTCACTGTCTTCATGCTGCTACTGGCCGACAAAGTCCCAGAGACGTCACTCAGCATCCCAATCATTGTCAACTACGTCATGTTCACCATGATCTTGGTCACCTTTTCGGTCATCCTGAGTGTGGTCGTGCTCAACCTGCACCACCGAACATCCAGCACACACATCATGCCAAACTGGGTTCGAAAAGTATGAAGCAGCATTTTTGAAATCTTACAAAACATTCGTAAAAATCCATGTATGTCAGATTCAGTAAAAATTTTCAGGTGTTCATTCACATCCTGCCCAAATATATCGGCATGATGAGACCGAACCCAGAGGAACCTATGCTGGAGGAGGAGTCTTCTGAAGAGAGCACGCCCATCCGGGGATTCAATGGGCGGCAGCCTGGAGGAGAGTACTTCTTTCGGAAGATCAATCCTGATCTTGTATTACCCTGGAGAGGAAGGTATGAACTGTTACTAACAAGGAATCCACTAGAGACATGACTTTATAAATACATCGAGATAGCAATGATTGTTTGACACAATTGCGAATCGTGTCTGCAGTTCTACTTGGCCCACATTCAGCCTTGGTTGATGGTATTCTGTCAGGGTGAGTGTTTAAACTCAAACATATGTCCACCAGATATGGACCAAATCTGCATTTTCTTTGGGTAACCCGTGCTAAAGCTGGTTTATGGCTTAGAATGACAACTGCCCCATGCAACACATATCACACCCCCAAATTACGCTCAGTTTATGATCTTTCGTTGATGTCTGGTCCATATAATGGTTGGCCCAATTTCACACAGTTATGTGCTATAACCCTTGGCTTAAATGTAATACAGTGGGATCATCAACAGTATTGCTGTTCATTGACCCTCAACAGGGGGATGTCGAGTGTTTTGTGTCACTTAGGAAGGATTGCTTGCATCAGAATCTGAGGAAAAAGTTCAGGAAAAGATTCCTCATTAGTACAAAGCATTAGTCTGGTGCCTCTGGTTTTGACTTTGTTGGAACAGACCCAACAAACTGCCCAGAAGAAACTGCCTCTGGATGCCGTTGGATAGAAACATGTGATGCAGAGTAACTATTGTTATGAATGTCATAAAAATGTGTTGACCTATGGTGTTCTTTGTGGAATTGTGGCTCTTAGATGTTTCTATCTTTGTATAAATCCCGCCTCTGACCATCGTGGTTGGTTTGAAAGTTCTGTACCAGGGAAAGTGGTTGTGAATGGGAGCAGCACCAGACCCATTTCATGAAGACAGAATTATTACAAAATGAATGTGTATGGCTGGTCCATTCAATGAAATCATCAACCAATCAACAGCTCTACACCTATGTATGACATGGGCCACTTTTCTATTTCTTATTTCTTGGTATTTCTTGGTAACTAACAGCTATTATTTCTAAATATAAGAGGCATTTTCCATAAAACTAGAACAGAAAGTCCCAGTTATCACAGAATGACTGCGGAAAAGTCAGTCCAAACACATGCATAGCTTTCTTGTGCATAGTTGGAAGAAAGTTGGCTTCTTGCTTATTCATACGACAGAGGGGTCAACAAGGGACACCAAGAGTCAGACACATCCTCTGTCAAGCATTGTTGCAATGCTTGTTGGTAATTGTACAGTAATTGACTCATGATAACCAAAAGTCATCCAATAAGGCACAAATGTGTATGAAATCTGGGTATTGTTCAACTGAAAGAGACTTTGAAGACACATTAAGCTCTAGTTTTGAAAAAGATTAAAATTAGCAGTATTCTTACTTGTCAAAAACTGTCCAAAAGCCAACAGGCTGTCAGGGTCAGCGATTCTAGTTCAGTCTTTCTCCGACCTGAGATGTGCAAATCCGGATGTTACAACCAGGGGAAAGCTATTTCTATGATTGTTAAAAGCCAGTGCCGACATGAATCCTCTTTGTCGGGTCTGCCAAAGTGTGAATGTTGAAGCTGATGCCAGACCTGCTATTATAGTAAAGTACACAATGTGCTAGAGTTGGTAGAATTACAGCCATCCTCATAACAGCTCAGAGAAACTCCTATATGGAAAACAGCAGTGTGACAGATACTTTGACAGAGAAATGATAATAAGGGAAATTATCTGGATTGTTTGTTTGTTGGTTGTTGTTTTTTTTTTTTTTTGATTGTTCTCAAAACTGAATGGCAAATACTTAAAATGGAAGTTAGCATATTTAAATGTCCTGAGAATAAAACACACAAAAATGATCTGTTTATCTTCTTAGAAAAATATAACTGATAGTGTTGTTTTTTTTTAAGGAGCTATTGACTTGTATATTTGATATTTGGTATAAGTGACATAAAAGGGGCATGTCTTTTTACTTTTTTTTATTTTTCTTTTCCAAACGTTTGTCACCCTTTAATGGGGTCTTAATGCAATGTCTCTGGTATGTTGTTTTTTTGTTTGTTTGTTTTTGTTTTTGTTTTTTTGTAAATGCCACACAGACATGTAGAAGAGTGCCAACATCACATACTTTATTTCTTTGGCTGGTTGTGTGTCCGTCCAATGGCAGCCAGAGGCGGTTTCTTTCTGCTTGGTTCTACCGTTTTCTGTAAATCAATGCCGAATTCAGAGGAACCAGACTAATTTTTTCCAGTGAGGAGGGGGAAAAACTAGAGTCGCTGTGCAGGCTAACTTCAAACACCTAGCAATATTCACTTTGATTTTTGAAATTTCAATCGATTCATCAAATAGGCCCTATGTGCTCTCAAGCAAAAAAACTAAAAGTTTAAAAAGTGCAGAACATCTTGAAGTAGAAGCTTGATAGGTTTTGATGAACTTCACATCTTCTTCTTCTTCTTTTCCTTTCGGCTGCACCTTTCTGGGATCACCACAGCGAATCATTCATCTCCATCTAACCCTATCATCTGCATCTTTTTCGTCTTCCTCTAGACCTCCTTGGTATATTCACCACCCCTCCTCTTTTCATCTTGCTTTATTTGCTGCACTTTGTAATTGGACAGCACAAAGCTGTGACACTCATTGTGAAAGAGGCACACCGTATGAAAGTAGTTTGGAGTGGACTGACTCCACCTCCCCCCAAAAATGTTGTTTTCAACAGAGCTTAAAAGACAAGCTTTTGTTCTGTATTCTTCTGTCAGCATGTCATATACATTAGAACCCAACAAAGTTGTGTCAGCATTTGAAAAAGGGTATAATATGTGTATCCTTTAATGGTCAATCAATATGATTTGTAGACACTACTTCATGTTTTTTCAACTCTCTCAACTTTTGGTGTGCTTAAGGCATGGCAATGTTGACCATGTACAGGAAGACAAAGAAACTTTATTTCACTAATCCACTGTTTTATCTTAAAAAAAAAAAATCAAAAGACTTGTTTGTAAAACCTTTCTTTATGAAGGCTTTGCTGTATTTCCAGCTTTACTTCAGCTAATTTTCTCATAGGCCTCAGCCGTGCCACTAGGTGCTGGCATCGTAAATATAACGGTGGTCCCATGAGCCCATGAGGCTCGAGGCATCTCTCATCCAGTTCCAGAGGCATCAGGTTCAGCCTCAACTAAGCCCCACTCTGCCTTCCGCAGTCGCCAGGCACTAAGCTTCTGTTTAGGTTGGGCATTAAGGGGGTAATCCCACAGACAGGAGGTGGAGGGCGGGTAAAGAATAGACAGGGGTACATGAGTAGAAGTGAAGGCCGTCGCTGAATGATTGGGATACTGGAGGCTTTCATTGTTTTAGATGTGGTGAAATTGGTGGTCCTGTGTGAGTGTGTGTGTGTGTGCATGTCTGTACCTCATTAGGATCTTTTTTGGTGCATTCACCAACATTATGACCAGTAGTCTTCATTGGGACTAAAGCCTGGTCCTCATCAGCAGAATATCACTTCTTAGCCACAGTTATGTTTAGGAATGAGGTAGAAACTGGTGCCGGATAACGTTTAACTTCAGGTTAAGTCTAGGTTTAGGTTAAAAACTAAGTTAAAATTAGACCAGTACAGTCTAGCTGGTAGTTTCACCTTTTATCATATACCTTGTAAAACCCAATAATGGTTGATATTTTGATGCCTCTTTTCAATATTGTTGCATGATTCAATTTCATCCAAGCTTTAGCTGACAGACAGATGGCTTCACATGTGGCTCTAGATTATTCTGATCTCTGGAGAAATTCATGGCCAAACAACTAAACTTTAGATTGCACATTGTTTCAGAAATCTTGTAGTATGTTCAGATGCAGTTTTGCAAACTTCAGCCTTCCTTAAATGTTCTTTTTTTAGGAAAAAAGGGGCTTTCTCCTGGAAACCCCTCCAAACAAACCACACTTGTTCAGACTTCTTCTCATTGTCCTGTCATTAACTTTACTGCAGAGGAAATAAAGCTCCCGGCTCCTGTTATAAAAATAAACTTTGAACCAGTGAGCAAACAAAAAACTTTAGTAATACAGCCTAACATCAACCAAACTCAAATGGACAAATAATATGACTCACAGGACGGTTAGGACGCCGTCCAACAAGCAGCTCCGTTTGTCATGCCAGCGAGTGTATGGCGGTCCAGTATTGACCCGTGTGCAGGATCTTGCTAATCCCTCTCTTTTTCTTGCCTCTTTCGATAAAAGCCTCTTCTCTTTCTTTGCTGACTCTGCCATGATGTTCATTGTGATCATATATGTTAGATAGCGTCATCTTAAAATCTTTATATAAATAAAATGAATTGAATTGAATCTTATAGTTCAAATCTGGCTAACTCCTCATAGTAAACACTGTTACTGTTGCCATGTCTGATTAGTTTTAGTTGCATGGTCTTTCTGTAAATTTGCTTACCAATGTTGGTAGTTGGCTTGTCTGCTTGTCTTGTATTTCACTTTTCCACAATTGTAGTTTGAGACATGTTAATGATAAAAATGGGAAAGATGTGGAGAAGCGGCTTGTCTGACATTTCTCTCCGGGCAACTGGCAACGCTTAGATTAAATATTACACAGTCGTAGTATTGGAAAATTTGTGAATAATCTTTCTTGAAGCAGAATGCTGAACTCCAAATCGTTTGGAAATGGTTTTGTAACCTCTTGCCAGATCGATGTGCAGCAACAATTTCCCACTAAGACGACTGCTTTTGTCTTTCTCTCTTGGAATTGTATTAACACACATCTGAATGCTCCATACTAGTAAAATAGAGGTCTGCACACACCTGCTAATGATCAATCCATTAAGGGCTGATGGTTAGGAGAACCTGGTGCAGCTTAACTTCTTGCTTCCTATGGAAGCAGTAAGGGGGGTACTTAGTATTGCCCACAAGATTTTCTCTTTTTTTTCTACGTTCTTGTTAAATAAGTGATAAAAAAAAAAGTAATATTGACTCTTGCCTGAGGCTGCATTTGCCTGCTTGTAAGGCCCTCTACAATCAGATGATTTTTATTATGTTTCTACACAAAAATCACAGGATTAAAAGCAGAGATGTTGACTTTTGTGCATGACTGTATGGGCCTAAATATATAAGTCAATGTAATACCTTCTTAAGTGGCTGTATGAGTTTGTGCTATAATGCGTGCAAGGCTCCATGAATCTGTGTGTAATGAATCCCTGCAATGCTGCTGGTGTGCCGCATGTATATCATCGCATGCCGTTGTTTCGTATTAATCTGCCGCCTGAAAACCACAGGCACACAGCCTAACGTCAGCAGCTGGTTCCTTTATGTTGTCTGTGTGCTGTCACGCTGTCGTTCGGAGACGCCGACTGCTTGTCCTGCTCCTCTGACACCTTCTTCTTTTCAGTGCCAGGGTTTCTACACATTGTTAACACCATACAAACCATGTAACCTTACACTAGAAACATGAAGTGCAAAGAGATGGTCTCAGTGTGACAGGTGCTGTTTTACACATACATGATATGCAGAGTATTAAGCTTTAGAATAATATGTCCTATAATAACATGGTCTTATTTTAGTTTCTACTTTTATGTGATAACGTGATGTAATTAAGAGGTCGAATTGATTTCAATGTCTGTCAAAGATTTCTGGAAAATCTTAAACATTTTTCCATAAAAACCTCAACTAAGATGAAGAGTTTTACCATACAGGTGTATATTTTTTTCCCTCCTGTAAATGAGTACATGCTAAATCATTCCAAGCACAGCTGGGTGGCATACTGACTGTTCAATTAATAACTTTACTTTTAAATATTGACAGTATTCTTCAAATTTGTAAATCGTGCCCATCTAGCTTTCCTTGCACTATTTGAAGCTCCGCCCCCTTTCCCTTGTTATTGTGAATTGCTGACTACTTCTTGGGTGTCTTATCCTTTTTTTTTTTTTACCAGCCAGCAAAAGATGGTTTGGCACATCACTACCTGCAGTTAGTATTTAGTTTTTATTTTTACTTTTCAAATGTGGTGCTGTGCAACCCTTTTCCTTGGCCTGGCCTTTAGTTTTTGTAGTGATGACGGCCAGTGTTCCTAGTGTGTTCTGTTGTTTTGTATCTTTTATCTTCTAAAAAATGACGTTAAAAACTCTGCAACACTCTAAATACATGTCCACTTATGATCGAATCTCTCAGGACGGATGTTAATACCAGGTCTAAATATGTTTTATGGGAGTAGGAGAGGAACAAACGGATGTTTAATGCTCACAATATCTGACAGCTGATAGAATACAAATATTTGGTCCTACATTACAATGATACATATTAAAAGAAAATAGTCATATGTATCACCATTCAGACTCAAGATACAAAGATATAACTTCTTGGTTATTTCACAAAGCCCTCCTACGTAGTTTACAAGCTGCGAAGGATAAATAGGGTGCTGGAAAGCCAGGGTCAGCAGGAGGAAGTGGAAATAATAAACACCCTGTAACTGTTTGGAGTTGGATAACTGTGTAAGTTTTGTATTTCAGGTACAAATAAGTTACGAGCTAAATAAATGAAGAATTAAAAATGTTAAGGGGCACAAAAAAAATAATATTGCCTGTGCTTGAGATTGATTGCATGTAACTTGGTGTCTGAACTGACTGTCAAATGAAAACTTCCCACATGACACAACTCTATCATTGGTTTTGGGGGGTCTCTAGTTGTGAAAATATGGTATGCAGTAGGATATGAGGGGTGCTGTGACATCACAGACCCAGATCAGAGTGGAATTATTCGATTCCTCCGTATCTGTCTCGAGTTGTTTTCAAATCATGCTGCAATAGTAGTGATGGACTCAGACCTAAATCTGGAAAAACACATTAAGGTAGTAACAAAGTCAGCCTACTATCACCTTAAAAATATATCAAGGATCAAAGAATCACAACAGGACCTGGAAAAACTAGTCCATGCATTCATCTTTAGTAGTTATTGCAACAGCATCTTTACAGGTCTACCTAAAAAATCAGTTAGACAACTGCAGCTCATTCAGAACTCTGCTGCTAGAGTCCTCACAAA
>JBAMYA010000013.1:14642196-14657170 GCA_037176975.1 Arrhamphus sclerolepis
TATACTGTATATATATATAGGTAGATAGATGGATAGATATATATGAATATATAATATATGTGATGTGTGTGTGTGTTTAGATAGATAGATAGATAGATAGATAGATAGATAGATGTATGCACATTGGATGTAGATTTTTTTTTAAATTTTGTGTATGTATAATAATAGTGTATAATAAATAAATCTATATAAATAAATGAATGTGTTTCCTAAGGGATCATCTCCAACCCTCGTGAGGATCGAGTTGGTAACATCCTGGTGGGGCTTGATGGGATACCATTTCCCAAAGTACCTACCTGCAGCAGCCCCCCACCACCACCACCGTAGCAGGCCACCTCTGACGACATCACCGTCCAACCCTGGCCCCTTTTGTTCCATGACTGGAACAAAATCAATAAATAGGAAATATGAAATAGTCATTACGTGTCTTAAATCACTCAGGAGTTTAATACCATGCCTGTAAAAGTGCAATTGGTCTGTTGTGTTTTTCTTTATTGTCTTGCTTTTGATGAGTTATTTTCTCTATTTTTGATTTCTTTTTTGTTCAGTAATTCAAGAATTTTAATCTTCTCCAAATATCATCTTCTTCTGTAACATTTCAGTTTTGTGTTGTCAAAACTCATGTTTTACAATTTGTGGTGTCTTTTGTTTTTGCTTTTGTGATTTTGAACCTCCAGGCAACTATACCATGGAAAGTAAAACAAGATTTAATGTTCTTGTGAAATGTGGACAACGTGGTCTTTTATAGACTCACACACACAAACTTTAATGTGAACTTCGATACACAGATCGCCACCAGCCATCAGTCACCAAGATTCACCGTCACCTAGAAGGCCAAAGTGAAGTAGCAGAGTCAAATCTCTGGTTTCTAGATTTTCCAACTTAAAATAAATGGTACTAAAATTTGGACACAGCACAACACAAACTGGTAATAAAATGACAATTTGCACTGAAATAAATATTATTGGCATATGTGAATCATGGATTCAGCTACTGCAGTTGATGATGACCTGAAGTCTGTTTGTTTGTTGCATTCAAAAGAAGAAAAAAGAAAGAAAAAATATGTTCTCACAGGCCTACATTTAATGACTGTACAGGAAATGAAGATCAAACTCATGCACAAACACCGTTATATGTTTCAGTGATAACTGAGACTGTATATAGTGTTTATTACATTCTGATAAGCTTTACTACATTTATTAATACTGACTTTCATGTGTAATTATACACACACATGCATGCACACACTCACACACACATATATATATATGTGTACACACACACACAGTGTGTTTTAGATGTGAAAATTCACATGCTACTGGTTCAGTGCACATGAAGGTAGAACACTATTTTCTTTGCCTACTATAAACAAAAAACTGAATTTATGTCTAGATCTCATTTATAATTATGCTGTTGCAGCCTAAAATCCCATAAATTATAAAAGCATATATCTGATTGTCAACTATCCAAAAATTGGTGCAAAGAAAATATAAAAATAGCAAAGTTCCAGAATATAAAAAATGTCAAGGCGTAATTCAGGTGTGCCATTTTGGCACACCTTGGCACAGGTGGAATGTCTTGGAGTAAATAATATGTTAATATTTTTATATCCAAATATGATTTTTAATATATTTGGATAAAAACAGGGTACTGTTTCACACTAAATTAATATTTAAATCACTAAATTACTATTTTAAATAAATCCTATATTTCCCAGCATCCGTGTGCAAAGACGCAAAGACATTGTAACAGGAAATTATGCAAAAGTGCATCTGCCTAAGGACGGTCCTATATAAAGAAACAGGATGATTTCTCAGTGACACTTTTGCTTCTGCTAGTCAATAAAAAACATTTTTCATGCTGGTAAACAGAGTTATGACCAGAAAACATCAATGGTAGGGGTTGATCCATCACAATCATTTGATCACATGACGTTCATTTTTATAATTCTTCGGCTGAACTTTGGATGCTTCGATACCCAACATCAGCACTGACTAAAAACCGAGACATCGCCAAATAAGTCTGAGTGATGACAAATGAGGGGGTTGACCTATGAGAAGGCAGCATAACAGATGTCCAGGGATCTCATTTACTAAACATTGCGTAGGATTGATACTAAGTGTGCGTATGCCCCAAGGCCAAAAATGGCGTACGCCAAAAAGAAATCCCGATTTACAAAACCACACATGTGCACACCAACAAGGAATTTCCCTTCGTAGATCACAGCTGCGCCTCATTTGTGTACAAGGTTCTGCCTCCTGTCCTGCCCTCTACACGCCCACATTTTAAATGGTCGATGCAAAGCTCCTCATGAATGTCAATGTGTATTTAAATTAGCCAGCTGATCAATGTTATCGGTTAACAATGGTAACCATGGAGACCACACCACCACACCTCAAGCACATGAAGCATCTGTAGGACGGGTGTTGATGAATAGTATTCTGCAAAATCAGAGAGAAACATCTGGTGAACTGAAAGAAAATATAACGTGACATGGAGTGAAATTAACTGTCTGAGATAAGTCATGATGCCGTGTGGCTTCAGTTCTCCACCTCCCCATCTGCGTTGCCAGTATGGGTTGGAGGTCCTGAAGTCCAAATGGGAGATAACCCCCAGGGGTGTGTCTCCCATTTGGACTTGGGTTGTGGAGAATGAAAGAGCTAAGATGCTGTGGGGCTTCCAAATCCAGACTGATAAACTGGTGATGGCTAATCAGCCAGACATTGTGGTGGTGGACAAGTAGATGGTGGAGCATTGGGGGCTGTAGCGTCCAAACTGGGAGAATGGCTCCAGCAGATCACGGAACAATACCAGAGATCTTTTTCCACATGAGTGCAGTCCCAGGATCTTAGCTGTTCCTAGGATCTTAGCTAAGATCCTGTGCAGAACACTTAGGCAACCCAACTTTCATACTCTTACTACATGCAATGTTTTTATATTGTATATTTTTTGTAAGTCTTTATTTCTTTTTTTTTCCTTTGGATTTGGTTTGTTTTTATAGGTGGATATATGTTTTATATGATTTTCCTTTTTTACGAGGTGTGTTGTTTTCACATTAGTTAATAGACTATAACATTAAATCAATTCGAATAGATCCATGTAATACATGTTTGCATATGCAACTATGTTCAATCCTTTTCAGGGTAATAGTAATATTTAACATAATATTACTATACATAATATTTAACACCACATGGTCTAAACACCAGCCATTTTATCAGGTACACCTTGCTTGTTCCAGCAAGAACTCACAACTGCCTGAACTATTTATGTCATATATTCAACAAGACGTTGGAAATATTCCTGAGAGGTTTTGGTCCATGTTTACACGATAGCATCACATGGTTGCTGCAGGTCTGTCAGCTGCACATCCATGAGAATCTCCCATTCAGCCACATCCCAAAGGGTTGATATCTGGCGACTGTAAAGGCCGTTGGAGTAAAGTGAACTTAATGTCAAAATCAAGATGTTTAAACCATGTTTGATTGGTACTAAAGGGCCCAAAGAAAATATCCCCCACACCATTAAACTACCAGCAGCAGCCTGAGCCATTGATACAAAGCAGTTCAGAGTCTCCTAAATCCCCAGCCTGTTGCTCAGTTTGAACTCGATTTGAACAGAAAGTTGTCTTGGCCACATCTGCAAGCCTAAAAACATTGAGCTCTTGACATTTGATTACCTGATTTGCTGTTTGCAACTGAACAGGTGTACCTAATAAAGTGGCTGGTTAGTGTATATTGAGTAATTGTAGATAGTAGTTCTGGACCACCTTGACCAAAAGTGCCATGGCTGATTTCTTTTTTGTTCTTGTCCAGCCCTGGCTTTGGACTCATGTATGCATTGTTTACACAGGCAAAACAGCTGAAGTGGCTGCTTGTAACTGGAAATTTTGTTTTGACATTTCAAAACCTTCACCGAAATCAATTTGGTTCCAAGTTGATAATTTCCCACATGGATTGAGTAATTGCTTCATTAACTCCAGTGCATTATACCCCTGTGCATCAGCAGAATAAAAAGCACTGCTTCCATTGTTGCAAGGTAATATTAATCTTTAAAATAGGTACAACATTATGCAAATGGATATGGAGGACATCATCCATGTAAGACTTTTTTCCCCCTCTTTCTAAACAACCTCAGGGGTTGTTTTACAAGGAGTTGCAAAGTGGGAACATGGCTTTGTCACTGTGCTGGTGTGTGCATCCCCTCTAGCTGTGCATTATCCATTCTGCTGCTGGATTAATGGGGCAATTGATCAACAGCAGACTTGTGTATCCAAGAGAACAGCTGATCACTCACCTACAGCATGGCCCGACCCAGTAGCACCAATCAGCACGGCAACAGCCAGAGTGAGTACAGACGCATGGCTGGACCAAGCAGCACGAGAGCCGTTGCCGACTCCCATCTCTCCTGACAGCCTGACGTTAATGGGACAAGGAGCTGCAGCGGGGCAGCACAGAAGATGCTGAAGAGAGGTTCAACAAGGCAGAAACCTAACGGGTATTACAACACTGGCGTAAAGCTTGATAGGAGAGGTTAGAGTAGGCTCGGAGGGAGAAAAATTCTCCCTTCTGCCCTCAAGATGATGTTGTACACTTGAAGAGACATCACCTTTTGAGATAAAAGGTAAAACACATTTCATCAGCGTCCTCAGTTGTCACTTTGGGTGATAAATAGCAAGAAATTCCAGTTATTGGTGTTCAATTGGACCACATGCCAAAGCTGTCCCTTGAAGTGGAAATGGCAATCATCTCACTTACCTGCCTCTCACGGTAAATAACAGATAACAGATCTGAAGTTGACAAAAATGTGACTTACACGATTCTGTGGCCACAAATAACATCTGAAAGCAGCTTCAGATCATCTCCCCAGAGCTTCTCTTATTAATATGACTGATCCACATTGATGTGGAAGATACAACGCAGGCGTGAGGGGTTTCAGAAAAAATATATCTGCGTAATTATGTTTTTAATATTCAGTATAAATATTAACAGACCTTTAAAATAAGTTATTACAATGATATGGATAATAAATACTGAACCTTTAGTCATGTAGGAGCACTAAAACAGAATTAGAGAGTCCAAACACCAACTTTTCCCCCCTCTGTCTACATGGTTGCTCAACCATCTCATATTTGGCTCTCAGAGCTGAATATTGTTCAGAAATGGAAGACAGAGAGCTGTTCCCCTCACAATGCAGTGCTCTGACAAAGCTTTCAATCAATGCAGGAAACGGTTCAACTAGTTTATGTTATTCTGCTGTAAATTATAGCTTTCACACAGAGCACAAAGGAGGCAGTAAAGCTGGATGCTAATGCAATGTGATGTAACTCACACTGGAAATGTGAAGGAGAGAGGCTTCAAGTTGCAGACCATGTGATTTTATTTTTTTCTTTTTGTCTGGGATGGGCAGGACTGCAGACATGTTTTAAAGGTGGCATATTTCCTTTTCGCTTCTTGCAAATTCAACTGATGATCTCTCAATCCAAATCACCTTTTGACAGAAGATCATTTTACAGTTTGGGGTATTTTAGACCTGGACACAGGAGACGTTGTTGGTTTCAGGAGCTTTTAATGAAAATCTATCTGCATGAGGCATTAACAAGATAAAGCTACTGCAGCCAGGAAATGATACAACTACAGTCTGAAGATGAGTAGATAGTTCTTCTGGGCTAATTAAAAATGTCAATCTTTCAGTTAAAGGTGAGAGTTATGCATATAAATATATATACATACACACATATATATGTATATATGTAAATAAATGTATATATACATTATGGGACCAACATTTTAGTTGGCATTGAAACCGTTGGTCATTTGTACTACTCTGTAATTACACCATTAAATACTAGATGGCAGTGCAGGCTCTTTTCTTCAGCACTGTGCTTCCTTTTATTTACATCCTTTATGTACTTCAGACAATAGAACAAATGAAGCATATCTTATGTGAACTCAAACAAAGATAACTTTTACAAACATTACAGCAATCTATCTTTCTATACAGCTTGAAAAAGAAGTAGTAGCGGGAAATGCAGAGCATTGCACCGAGGAGACCAGTCACATTTGTTGTGGTCTGTATAAACCCAACACGCATGCCTTCGTACATTAGGGTGACCAAACGTTACCTGGACATGTCCTCTTTTTCCTGCCCGGGGTGCCCTGGGGGGGTTTATAAATTCACGAAAATGTCCGGCTTTCACTGTTTTTCATAGGACCATTAAGCGTCTACTTAAATTGTCTGTCTTTGCACAGAATAGTATGTTGCGTGGTTTAATTCCAAAGAGGCTGCCTTGTGGGTGGCTGTTCAACGCGTGTGTGCGCACACACACATATATACACAGAGGGAGCAGAGCAGACAGTAGCATTGTCCACAAAATACCAAAGCAAAAGTACAGCTTCACGGATGAACTGGAAAAAAAAAAAAGTTTCTCATGTATCGTCCCGGTCGGGACCAGTAGGAGGCTGAGTGCACCGTGTGCACAGCTGGCACATATGCGCTGCCCTGGCGTTATTCCGATGTTAGCATGGAAAAAGTCACAGGTTGTCTTTTATTTATCAATATTTCTTTAAAAGAATGTGATCATTCAATAGCAGTTGTCAGGTAGTCTAGTGGTTAAGTTGGTGGACCCTTATGCAGTAGGTTGTGGGTTCAGTTCCCAGTGTTGTAGCATGTTGTGTGTCTTGCCCTTGCTTTTTCTCTATCCAATAAAAGCCACAAGAAAGTCTTGTAAAAACATGCTGATATCACATATGAAACATAACCTGATAACTACTGCTGATCAAACGGTGAATAATCTACTCTGTTGGCTTCATACATTTGTAAATCTGATTCTGATGGAGTCAGTGCCTCACCAGCCACAAACCTCACCACATGGCACTGGTAATGCAGCATTATTTATGTTTACATATTAGAAAATTTTAATTTCAGGTAGAAAAGGGATGTTTTAAATAAATGTATAGTTTATGAAGCTACTTTGTCATCTTTGAGAATCTTGAGTATTTTTGCAGAGGCCAGGTAGGTGTACTCTTTTTGGGTTTTCAAAATATGGTCACGCTAAGGTACACTCAAAATGAACCTCACAAGCTTAGACAGGGCAGGAAATTTTTCTTTGTGAAATTTCCACCATTGAAGCACCTCACATGGGTCTGGGTTGTCTGAGAGTTGGGCGCTGAGGTAATCAGGTATTTCTTCATCGACAGGATTTGGCCCTTAAAGCAAGGAGGAACCATCGAGGGAGAGGAGAGTCCGGGCGATAGTCGAACCTCGGATCCAGGAGGAACAATGCAGTTTTCGTCCCAGCCGTGGAACACTGGACCAGCTCTATACCCTGCACAGGGTGCTCGAGGGTTCATGGGAGTTTGCCCAACCAGTTCACATGTCTCCTTCTACCACGTTTACCCTGTTGATTCCACTGTAGGTTTTGGCGTGTGATGGAATTCTTCGGTTTAAGCAATGTGTGCCCAGTCCATCCCCATTTTTGTTTCTTTATTTCCACTTCTATCGCAGGCTGTTTTTATTTTTTTATTTTATTTTATTTTTTGGTTGGTTTTTTTTTCCCAAACTTCTTCATTCTTTATTTTATCAGGCCATCTGATGTTAATACATCTGAGGCACTGGTTGGTGAAGACTTGTAGCTTATTCATGAAGTTCTTTGTTGTTTCCCACATCTCACATCTATAGAGGAGTATGGTTTTTGTGCTTGAGTTGACTAGCCATATTTTGATCTTGAGTGTGATGTTACGTGATGCCCATCATGCCAAACGCAGCTCTTGTCTTGTCTATTTTCCTCTTTACATCCCCTTTTGATCTTCTCTCTCGCAACCTCAATTCCCAAGTAGATGAAGGAGTTGACATCATCTAGTGGTTGGTGGTTAACCATGAAGCTGGCCAGTGTCTTTGTATTGGCCTATTGGCTTTAACGTATTAAATTATTAACCTCTTATTAACTTGATAGTCAAAGCCTTTATCATATACACCTTTAATTACACTGTCTCTTGCATCAGGACTCAGCCTCCGCAGCAAATGCATTTTTGAAATAAGGAAGGTTGATATCATGTCCATCAAATGAAGTGGTGTTGCTGTTTCAGTCGTCCCTATTAGTTCTTCCAGGTGGGAAACACACACTGGTAACTTTTGAGAGTAAGCAATAGATGGATCCTGGCTGGCAGCGTTCAGCTAGTCTGATGGACCATGGCACAGCGAAGGATGCACTGACTGAATTGTCAGATTCCAGGTCATTGGTGGCATCCTTGAGTAACTGGAGGAATTCAGTCACTGTTTTTAGTGTCCTTGCTGATCAGTGCAATTTGTTCATACTGGTTATTGTCCATCCTCATACTGTTCCAGTGTGGAATTCAGCATGTCATAATTTGAATTTCGTCAGGTTTCAACTGATGACTTTAAAAAAATTTTCAAGCTTTTCTGTAAACCCAAATGTTTGACATATTTGACCAATTGTTTTGGATTGATCGATAGTTCAAACAGCTCCGGGGTCTTTGTGGGAGCAAATGCACTGGACAACACAACGTTAAGGATGTGAATGTTGCAGTGTAAACTCAAGCATCCACGTAAGGCAGCAACAATGTTTGGTCCATGGTCGGTCACAAACACAACACGGGCGACCAGTAGCGATGAATCTATTCCAAAGTGTTTTTGGGACAGCAAGCTCCATATGTTGTCAGCTGTCTTTAACACACCACTTTCAAAAGAACCCTAAAACAGCACCCTCGACACCAGATTAAAGTCATCATTTGTGTAGTCAATAGTGCTGGATATGAATGATGTTTTGTGGTAGTCTTTCGTCCATATGTCCACTAATAATAATATCACTCCCTTACTTTTCAAGGATGGATTTTATACCTGCACCTCTTGTGCTTTTTTTTCTCAACATGTCTTGATACAGTTTTTGAATGAGGTAGAATGTCTTTCACATCAAACTGGCCATGTTTAGTGGCGATGATAACAACGTGCTGGAGTATGTCGGCAAAACCATCACTGGCAACAACATCATGAGGACAAATGTCTTTCAAGCACAAATTAACACATTTTTCGGTAGTCTCCTGCTTGACATGTGCAGGAAAAATTGTTGTTTTGTGCTCAAAAAATAGTTTCTTCTAACCAGGCAGTGTAGATCAGGTGTGTCGTCTCAACCTAGAAGTTCTACATTTGTGTCTGTTGTATACAAGCACTTTGCTGCACTTGTCACAGTTCACAAAGTCCAGTTCTTTTGCCTTCTTTGTAACCATTTTAAAGTGTTTCATATGACTTCATATTCTCCAACCTAAATTTTGTTACAAACCTCAGTTGCACTCTCCAACACGACTACCACATTCGGGACCTGCTGTTTATTCTGAGTGACCCGCTCCTGCCCAATGAAACCTTTAAACCGCCTGCTCCCACGAGATTTGTGTCCCATTGCAGGACTCTACTCTGAACCTAAGTTGAATACAGGCTTTTACATGCATTATCTGCTTCCACTTCGCTTTCTCTGTTTGGACAATTGGTGTTTAGCAAGCAGGATTGGTTCTTAACCAGGATTTCAAGATATACTTTTCTGTCCCTTTAAATAACAATAATAATACAATAATAACTTTGATTAACATCTGTATATCCTCTGCTCCAAACCTGCAAATCTGCTTGATGAATTCATGAAGTAAATTGTGGACATTCCACTTGTTACACAAGATAGTGATAAGGCAGTGGTGTAAATTTTTCTTTGAGTGTTAGAAGGTAAAAGGTTAATCTCAGCAACAATAATTAACAGACGCTTGGGACTGTTATGTAGGCCACAAAATGCACTTCCTGACAAATAAGAAGAACGCTGATCCATAACAGAGCTGTTATTAACGAACATAGGTGGCAACTACACAAGAGGCCACTTAGTTGCTAAGTAACTGGAGGAAGCTCATATGAAGGCATTTAACAGCCTCCAGCTTAAACAAGTCTTAGCTTTGTTCAAATAGGGTACGACTCTCTAGCGATTGAGACTCAGAAAGCTTTTCAGGGACTCACAGCCACCTGAGGACCACTGTCCAATTTTGTGCAAATAATTTGTTCATTTTCTTTTGTATTCAAGGGTGCCTGAGATCTATCAATATGAATGTAGTCTGAGTGACTGAATTGAGAGTCTCATGGCTTTTTAAAAGAAACAAAAATCTAGAATACATTGTCGCAACTTTTTCCAAATCAGTCTTTTAATATAGGACATATCTGTCCTCTCTGCTTCACTTAAATGTCCTTCCTTGCTGAGTTTAATCATTCCAATTGAGCTTTTTAATTTTCACCCACCATAGCCTTGTGCATACTCTGAATGAACGTATGGTATGAAAGCAAAAGATTCAGTGCCATCAGTTGGGTTCCTCAGCTACTGAAAACTTTCATACTCGGTGGCTCAGTTGGTAGAGCATTCACCCATGAACTGGAAGGTCAGTGATTTGAACCCTAGTTCCTTCTGTGCCCACCAAAGTGTCTTTGGGCAAGTCACTGAACCCCCAGGTGGCCAGTGCTGTTGTATGGCAGCTCTGCCAACAACCGGTGTACAAATGTATGCATGTGTGAGTGGGCGAATGTCTACAGTATAAAGCGCTTTGGGGCTGAAAGGCACTATATAAACGTAAGCTGTTATATGTTAGAATTTAAATGGATTGAATGTGATTCCTATTGAAGTGCTTTTACTACAAAGATTACATTTGTTAAGAACTGGGATTATTTAAACTTATTTTAAAAGAATTAGACAAAATTATATGATTAGATGATCTCCTTTTTCCGTCTGTAGAACCTACCATGAAGATGCTGGATCCTACCATGGTGACGCACAGTGATGCCTTGAGCAGCCCCTGAACTAGAAAGACACTGTTGTTGTTTGTGTAGTGAAAATTCAAAATTGTCAAGTCACAATGAAAAACAAAAAAAAAAAGAAAGTGGTGTTAGTCAGTGCTATTCAGGATAAGAAGGGAATGGGGAGGGACATTGATTTAAATGTGCAGGTGAGATTGGGTCTCGCGCAGGGGTGCCCAACTCCAGGCCTTGAGGGCTGCTGTCCTGCATGTCTTGGATGTTTCCCTGCCACAACACACCTGATTCAAATGAATGGATCACCATCAGCTTGTCATCCAAGCCTGCACAAGTCTGTTAACAACACGTTCATTTGGACACCTCTTGTCTATTGTGTGTGTCTCTGTGTTTACATCTGTGTACGTGTGCATTTGTTTGTGTGGAAGTAGCAGAGCAGCAGCAGCAGCTTCATTTTCAATGCTCATGTGAGTACTTCAGTGGGCTGTTAGTGTTTCTAGTCATCAGTATTCTTGTGTGTTTCAGAAAAGTCATGGGGTGATTTTTGAATAATCAAAAAGTTGCCCTTCAGTACATTGTTCATTGACAGATGTGCACATTATTAATTTCTCCTATTAGATGGACATTGAACGGTGCGGCTTAGTCTTTTATTTATTTTTAATCCCAGTACAAGTTGCAAGCTTGCTGTGAGCTGTGTTGTCAGCACTATCATGGGTAGGAGTGCTTTCTTTGGCAAGAGTCAGAGCTGAGCGGTCCCGGCACCTTGCAATAGCAAGATTCCAGCAATATTCTACCCCAACCCCCACCACCCTGAAATAAATGAATAAAAATAACAAAAAAAAACAAAAAAAAAAACACTATGTGAACAGACATCTGTTTGACCACCACAACTCCACTTGATTTCACTTTCTACACTCCCTGGCAAATGAAGCAATTGCCACCTCTAAATGTTTCAAAGGTAGTTATTTCAGGTCTTTATATCATCACTTTTATGCTTGTAATTCAGTTAACTGGCTGGTCTCATCTGGCATCATATCATCTGTGTAACAATAACATTTTGTGTCCATGCTGCCAAATAATATTACCTAACGTGTTAAGTAGACAGTGGACATGGGGAAAAAAACAAACAATTAACAGAGCAACAAAACCTCCATGAGGACCAATCTCAGGCTGTTTCTTTCTTTTTTTTTCTTTTAATGCAGAGTGAAACGGTAGTGGTACATCCGGCAAGAAACTGAATCTCCAGTAACCCTTGCTAATAATAGGCTACATTCAAGAAACTATAAAAGATTGCTGTGATCATATCAAATGAACCGCTGATATTTAATACCAGTACAGATACGAGTCTGTATTGGCCTTGAAGAGATTCCTTGTAATTTAAACCAGCTCTGCTTCTGTGCTGTGATGAGACCTAAACCCTGAAACTATTCAGACAAATCTTTTCTGTACTAATAGTTACAAAGTTTATTACCATAATTACACTTAACACCAGCTGGTGCTGAACAAGTGTTATGGGTTAACATCAGTGCTTTATGTCTCTGTGCTGGACTGTTTCAGCTCTGACATGAACTGGGGGGGTAACATCCAACACACACAAGCACCATACACTCATTTAATTCCACCGTACTACACGACACCAACCCTAATGAATTATCCAACAACAAATACCACACACACACACACACACACACACTCCTGTCTTTGTCTTTTTGTGCTTCACTGTCCTCAGCTGGAGTGTCTTCATTCAGAGGCTTCTTCAGTTCTGCTGCAACACAGACGGCTACAACAATAACCATCTACAACAAATCTTTGGAGAGACTAACATCATCACAGCTTCTAAAACAGCTGCGTTTCTCCTCAGGGATGAATTAAAGTGTTTTTAATTATATCAGAACCTTTTTGTGCTTGTGACACATGACCTTAAAAATTCTTGGAAACAGAAAGTTTTATTGTCTTACTTATCAAGTTCATTTTTTGGAGGTGTACATTTTTCATATTTATTTTGTTGTTGAGGGAAGTGTTTTCAGTTTCTCTGCCAAGTCACACTAAACAACTCATGGACTTGAACTGAAGAAAGAGAAAACCAAGTTTAATCAGTTTTCATTAAGCTGACTTCTGGTAAGATCTGTTTTTTTTTTTTATAGTGTGATTATTTTAAGACCTTTAAATCTACCTCAGAAGTGATTGTATCTCTTCTTCACTTCTTGACACTTAGAGGTATTATCCTTGTCAAAATGTAATATTGCTAATTGAAGTTCACCTACAGCCTAATTAAAATGCCTCCTCTAACACACACACACACGTATGAATGTCATTTCTCTGTTTAACGCCCCCCTCCATGCACATGCACACACAAGCTTGCAGGGGCGTACCATGGTGTTTCTCACTTCTGCAGTGTTGTCTCAACCTCATCCATGATGTATGAGAAGCCTCAGAAATCTTTAGCTGAGATGATCTCGGCCAAATTAATTAATAATTCATGTTTGATGGAATCTTTTTAATATCTCAGGCATAATTAATAAGCAGGGGCATCACTTTCCCCCAGCAGTGAACATCACAAACATCGTCATCAGCAGATAAATGAGACAGAGCGTCCTGCCCTGCTTCTCAATCTAACATACACACGCATTTCTGCACACAGAGTCACACTGAGATGGATGAGACAAGAGGCCCAGAGCGTAGCCTGGATCGCTATTAGTCAAAGAATGAGAGATGAGCATTCACATTCACACATACACAAGTTTGGAAGTGATGCGCAGCAGCACAGATGCAGAATAAAAAGAGACATGGAGGAGGAGAGTACATCCATGTCTGGATGACAGTAAGTTCAAATTCAAATCTCAGTTCATAGAAACTTAATTCAAAAACAAGAAAGACGTAGTCTTGCTCCCAATAAACAGCAGCTCTGAGCTTCTCTGGCAGACATACCCCCACAGAGGGGTGCGTTAGAAAAAAGACAACATAAATACAGTCCCACGAGGGTACCACTGTGTGTGGTAGCTGGATATAATCAGTGCATTGTGATGATGAATAGTCCCAGAGTACAAGCTGCTCACTGTAAATAAATTAAAATCCTTTACAGAAACACTAGCCATTTCATACTGAAAAATCCACCTCTGCTGCAGCAGGGGAGGTCTTGTTTTGAAGAGAAACTCTGGGCAGGATGAGAAGGAAGTATGGTTTACACAACAAGACAGCTCTCCTCACTGCACCAGCCACAGTAATATAAAAGAAAGGGTAACAGTGCATTCAGTGTGTGCATCGTCTGCATCTGTCCCCATAGATTTCATATCGGGTGACATCATCCTTTTTCAAAATGAATTATAGGTCGCGTGTCGTGACGGATCTGTGACTTCCATCAAAAGTTAAGAAATTTTCAACTTTCGATGCATCAACCAATCAGGCTGAAGATAACCAGCAGGTGTCTAGCTAATAAAATCATACATGGGGGCAGGTCTATAGCAGTTTGTCCATGTATCATCAGACCTCGCATACAGGAATATAGAGGACATCTAATTAAGCCAATGTAGCAAATCAGAGAAGCCAATTTTCACTGAGTGAGAGCCGGCTCCCCTCTCTTTTGCTTTTAGCCGTGTTTCACTGGCTACTTTTCCATAAAACATAGTTATTAGCCTTTAGCTGGTCAACACACACCTCTTCCTGGATTTTTCATGGACAGCAGTGTGATTGTTTTTTTTCTAGTGATGATGACGCAATCAACCCGATGCATTGGACACCTCCCCCTTGGGTTAGTCAAAAACAGTAGAAAAGCCCATCTCTAAGCAGCATGATAGAACTTCAACCCCCACTCCTGACTTGAAACAGGACAAATCGCACTTCCACTGAAGCCTCAGTGTGTGTGCATCACTCGCATTCGCACGACGAAAGCTGTGCAAGAGCAAACACCCAAGAACTCCAGTGAAGTAATGTCTGAAATAAGAACAAGCCAAAATTCCCCCACAGTGATGGAAGACACTGATCAAGTCACACAGAAAACATTTTTTTTCCATTTCATTTTTCATTTTAATAAATAAACAGATAAAATAAATCAATTGTAAAAAAAAAAAAAAAAAAAAAAAAAAAAAAAGTTATCCTCTGCTTTTTTTCTTAGGTTCTCTTTGTATAACCACCATCATTCTCCCCTGATTTTCTTTTCTTTTTAAACAACAAACAGGATTAAAAG
>JBAMYA010000013.1:14659049-14670729 GCA_037176975.1 Arrhamphus sclerolepis
TACAGAACCCTGAGGGGTCATGATGAGAAATATTTTGTAATGAATTACAAAACGTGCATCTGATTTTGTGAAAACGTTCTCTCGCTTTACTAAACCGTGCACTCGTTTAAGTAAAATGTTCCCTCGTTATATTAGATCGTACACTCATTTTACAAAATTGCAGGCTTGTTTTTTGATTTGCTTAATCAAGTGTTTGTTTTGGGTAATAGCTCTCTGTTTTCAAATAAATTGTGATCCCTATATTCACTCTTCCTCGGCTGACTGGCAGAGCCACATGAAGCGTTTTTGACGACACTGAAGTTAGCCTCCGATTCGTCAGATAATTAAAGGGCTGTTTAATCTTCTTGAATCTTAATCTTCTGGAAAACAAGTGTACGATCTAATAAAACAAGGGAACGTTTAACTTTAACGAGAGCAAAATTTAGTAAAACAAGAGAAGGTTTTCACAAATAGAGCGCACGTTTTGTGATTCATTACAAAATATTTCTCATCATGAGGAAGGGTGATGAGAGAATATAGATCATATAATCCTTGTAAAGGGTTGGTAGAAACACCAATGAAATAAATATACAAAAAAGACAAAAAGCCATTAAGGCATACCTTATGTATGTTCTTATGGCCAATTAGTGCAGTAATAATGTAGTATAATTTTAAAGACTAGAAAAAGAAATTAATTTTCAGGCATTGTGACATGTCAAAAGTGGACATTTTTGTAGAATGACCCTGTACATGACACCGTTCAAACAATGGATAAGAAGTGAGGAAATATGTTCCTCCAAAGCAGTGGACTGGAGGTCTAGCACTTAGGAGGTTGGTAAAGTCTTTTCAGAAATTCTTTTAGTTTAGTAAGTACCGCCTTAATGGAGGTAATGCTTTTCAACACATGAGATTCTCCAAAAGAAACTTGACAGTGAAGTAAAAAGCACAGAAAGAAAAGACATAAAAAAGACAAAGAAGAAAATGTCTCAAATCTGTCATTATAATAGGATCCAAAAAAAATAAAAATGTTGATCCGAGTTTGTTTATTTCATTACCATTTCACAAAAACCCTTCAAACATTGACAGATTGGGCTCATCCCTCAACACAAGTGCCAAAGTCGTTCATCAGTTTCAGAGTATGAAAGTGATTTCTGAAATTTTTGCTTTTTCATTTTAATTTACCCAAACAAATAAGCATCAGGCCATCTTTTGAAGGTTATAGTCAAATGTTAATAAGGCCAGCTTTCAAGTAAGAAACCCCTAAAAATGAAAGAAAAAAAACAAAAACAAAACATGAACAGATGTAACTGGGTTTCAAACACAAAAAGAAAATATGCTCAATGATGAAGAAAAAAAGCTAACCTATAAAATATGAAAATGCAAACAAACAACGAGCTAAAAATGTCACCCGACCCAAAAAATAAATAAATAACTCAAAGCAAATGCCAGAAGAACTAAGAAATCACTGCGTTATTTAAAAAAAAAAAAAAAAAAAGAAACACTTTCAAAGAGATATGAAAGCTGTTGGTTTTAGTACTGCAGGAGGTGATTAGGTAAGTGGAAACAGGTGTGCTAATGGGAAGAAGCAGCAGGTGCGATAAGTGGAAAGTCAAAGACAAGACGGGCAATAACTATCTCTGGTGGAAGAGTAAAAACAAATCAAACCCAAATCGCTATGAAAAAAAAACAAAAAACATGCTTGCTAGGTGAATGAATAGATTCTTTCTAATGCATCTTCATTCTGGGAAGAAAAAAAAAAAAGGACTAACGACTTTCACAGTCCTGAAATGAGGAGACATTACTCAAAGGAAGTCCAAATTAGCCAGGGGGGATTGCACATGTTAAAAATCATGTGCATGTGCACCATATTTTCAGTGTTTCCTCATGCGGCAAAAAGGAGACGGGGAAGAGGGTGAGCATGTGGCACTTAACCCTGCCTTAGACACACAAAAGCCACAGTGATTGGATTTGACAGCATGAGGTAATTGTACGTTCACCACTGACTTTTCCGTCGCTGCACTGGTGAGATTAAGTCTCAGTCTAAACTGGCTTTAAATTAGCTCTGAATCTAATAACTCCTTCCATGATTTCTTTCCTCCACATGAGAAAAGTCATTATCTAGTATTACCAGAGTGTGCCAGTGATATTTCCACTGGTGACAACGAAGCAGTTTGATATGAGGTCGGGTCTTCTGACAGCATCTGGGCTTGTCACCTATCAGTCTACTTAAAAACACCCACAGGGGCATTTTCAGACCTTGTTTGCACTCAGAGATGTGGAAGCCTGGTGCAATGACACAAGCAGCTGCAGTTGCATAATGTGTGTGACCTAATTTTATCATAATCTGCATGGCACTGAGCCTGTTCCCAAAAGGAACCATGGAATAACTACACTTGTGAACATGGTAATTGAAAAGCGGCCACATCTACAGTTCAAAGCAAAACTGCTCGTCTCAAGTCACTTTCTGTTGTCTTCAAACATTACTCGCCGGTGTGCGAGCGCTAAATATCATTTGTTTCTGAGGCAATAAAGAGTTCTTGTGGATCGATTGGAGTCTCGAAACTGGTGAAGTGACTTGCCTTACTTCAAATTACTGACATAGAAAAACAAATCACTGCATTGTAGAAGTGAAAAGCTAATTTCCTGCTCAGAAGAGTACATGTTTGACTCTGCAGATGACTGCTTTGATTTAATGTCCTTAAGACACTTCAGACAAGTGCTTGTTTTTTCATAGTTATGCTTCAAGTGTAAATACCCATTTGTCCTATAAGCAATCATATACTGTCCAAACATTTTGTGCAGCAGAGAAATTTAAAACACGATCCATCCATTGACACCTAACCCATAGACTTGTTCTATGTTGTACAAAGAGGTGGAATAGAGCTGTCAAAACCAACGGCAGAGCCAGTGGCTAGCTGTCAGTCAAGCGCTTCAGATGACGCATGGGCATCAGCTTTTTTGATTAATATGATTTTATCTGATGTGGTACAAAAACATCCCTCCCTATTTCATTCAGTTGTCATGGATGAAATATGCAATAGTTCAATAATAATAATAATAATAATAATAATAATAATAATAAAGATGATGATAATCATATTTTTGTACCAGGCTGTAAATATGTTTAATTCTGCTGTAAAGTTGGACATTTTAACATGGGTGTCAGTGGGGATTTGCTCTGTTTTGGAGACAGCACCCAGTGGTCAGTCAACAAAATGTATTTGCTGGATGAGTTTCAACCTGGAAGTAGGATGATTGCTGATTCACCCTGAGAGGTAGTGAGTGCACATAATGTGTAACCAACTAGTTAGATATAGTGTACTTTAGTTTGTCCTGAGTAGCTCCTGGGTTACTGTATGGGGAAGGGCTTTCTAAGGACTCCTGTACTCTGCATGATTTCTGTAGTTGAATAAGATTACAATGTAAGATTAGCATTTTCTTGATTTTGGGCATGATGTCATGAATGATACAAAACTGTTTGATGATGAGCCGTCTGCAATCGTAAAAGCTACAACTGATGCAGAAAATAAGTGGTGAAAGAGAAGAATTTGGTCCAAATTAGTGTTATTTTTCTTTGGAATGGCACTAGTTTGCATTAATATGTCATTTTGATCGGCATTTTAGTTTGCTAGTAAGTAGGTGGACTTGTAGGATTTCTCATGCTGTCAGTAAATTATATCAGGTAGTTATTGGTCACAGGACCAGTGTGACAACCATTGTCAAGCCAGTCACATTGCAGGATGAAGGACAGCCGATTTTGACAAAAGACATCACTACTATTCTTTCATAACAGTTATCTTTTGTCTTCAGCAGCCCAAAATTGTGCAGTTGTAAACCTCCGTGTCGAAATGTCCAACTTTGAGACTGAAAAAAACCAACAACATACATATACATAAAACAGAAACACACTAAACTGTTGGGGTACACATGATTGACTACTGGACATACCATGAACATTACCTCATCAGGTAAAAATATATTAAGTATGTATAATTAGAAGTGTGCCTCTTTGTTTGTTTTTCTTTTTTTTTCCCAAACTGGCTAGCCAATGGCTAGCTGTCAGCACTTATTTCTGAGCTGTGAACAACAACCTACCAGACCATAGTCTCTTATATAAAAGATATTACAGCTTGTTGTGCTGTTAAGTGTACTATGAGACCACTATGATGGATTTTTGATTGGTCTGGAAGAAATCAGGAGCTAAGCAGCCTGAAACAACTGTCTCCACCCCATTTGAAGGTAAGTAGAGCATGCAGGACCGGACTATTTCAAGCTCATCTCAGTTTCTACCTCTTATGTGGGTTGAGCAATCTTTGCCTTGGATTACTTCAGGACCGCTAGTCCTTGTGTCAGCTCTGGCAGCAACCATTTTAGATGTTTTAGTAGTAATATTTGAAATGAGGACATTTTGTCTGTATTGATCAGACAAAACATGGCACCATGTGGTAAGACAAGAAAGAAGTTTTAAAAGTAATTTCATTAGCATGTTTCTTATGCTTGAGGATCCATTTGGGTGACTGAAGTGACTGGCAACATAAGACTGATATAGTATGATCTCATCACTTTTTTTCGGTGATTCAGTCATTCAGAATCAGAATAAAGTTCATTGCCAAGTAGGTTTGCATTTAAGCTGAATGCTATAAATGTTATAAATGAGCATATGTATATATGTATATAATGAGATGAGGTGGTTCCAAATAAATAGAGTTTGTGTGTTAATGTGACACAGAAGGTCTGAAGCTATTATGTTCATGTAGCTTGTAGGTCTGGAAGAGGAGAGGGAGAGAGTCGGTGTCAAAGTGGACCCTGGGCCTCGTTGATAAGGCTGGTAGCAGATGGGAAGAAACTGTTCTTGTAGCGTGAGGTTTTGGTCCTGATGGATCACAGCCTCCTGCCAGAGTGGAGTGTCTCAAAGAGACTCAGAATCCTGGAGGTAAACAGGTCCTGGAGAGATGGAAGATTGTTGCCAATCATCTTCTCTGCAGACTGAATGACACACTGCAGTCTGTGTTTGTCCTTGGTGGTGGCAGCAGCATAGCAGATGATGATGGAGGAAGTGAGGATGGACTCAATGATGGAGGAGTAGAAGTGCCCCATCATTGTCCTTGGCAGGTTGAATTTCTTCAGGTGCTGCAGAAAGTATATCCTCTGCTAGGCTTTCTTGATGAGGGAGCTGAACATCAGCCTTCGAGCTGATAGTTCCCAATAAAAAGAAAGACTCCACAGTGTCCATTATGGAGTCACAGAGGGTGATGGGGGTAGGTGAGGCTGAGTTCTTCCTCAAGTCACCAACCATCTGCACTGTCTTTAGAGCGTTGAGCTCCAGGGTGTTTTGGCTGCACCAGGTCACCAGATGGTCACACTGTAGGCAGACTCATCACCATCAGAGATGAGTCTGATGAGAGTGGTGTCGTCCGCGAACTTCAGGAGCTTGACAGACTGACTGGAGATGCAGCTGTTGGTATACAGGGACAAGAGCAATTCAGTGAGCCATTCGGATTTACATGGTACATCATAGACATAATAGACACAGATCACATTGGAATTATTCTGTCTTCCCATGTTTTTCTTCACACAATTTAGCACATTTTGTGTAAAATTTCCACACCTCGTGTGTGTAGCACAAAGCTTTAACACCAGTTTCAAAGGAGGCACACTCCACTGAAGAGGAGGTGGAGTTGAGTTGAGTGTTTGACTCCACCTCCTTAAACCATCTGCTACCAAGAGAGATGAAATAAAAACATGTTGAAAAGTATACTTTTGTAATGTGTCTTGGTCTAAATACCACAGTGATTATTAACATTTCAGGAAACTATAAAAACTAACAGTGTCTTTAAAAAAGAAACTGAACTCTTTATTGATAAACTCATATTAAACTTAGTATGGTAACTCATGTAATTTAAACAGAAGTCTTAAATAATCTGCGACTGTCAGCAATAATGTTGGGGAGTTTGGAAAACTTTGACAAATGTGGCCCAATTTGTCATTATTTATAATCTAGACAACCACAAGTAAGATAATTTCACACGACTGCAGCTACAAATCAGTTGAAATGATCATGAGTAAGCAGAGGGAGGGAGGGAGGGGGGTTGTTAGTGTGAAATTACAGTCTTTGGCCGTGACCTATTCTTTTTGGCCAATGGAAAAGGAGAGGTGTGCCAACATGATTAATGGTCATGATTACCTACTCAGAAATGTGGTTTTCTGGCCCAGCAGCTTCATTTTTATGACTTAAACCTGGGGCAAGCTGTTTTATCATGCAGGCAAAGCTGCACTCAGATAGCGTGGAGGTGATGACCAAACTTATCACAGATAAAGTGTTCACCATCGTCTGTTTGGGGAGAGAGGTAAAGCTTCCCGTGGACTGCAGCGAGGACAATTAAGCTGAAGTTTAACATCAATACTGGCCTCAGGAGTTTTGGACTGGTGCTAAATTTCAATCTTGCTGCATGCTTGTGGGTGTGTTTGAGAACAAAACAAGGTGATGCAGTTGTGGCCTGTGCTGAGAGGGGAAACATACAAATGTTAAAAACACATCTAAAATTCCCCTTTAATACCTCCTTTGAATCCAGATCTTCTCCTTTATATCATAGAGAAGTACTCCAGATGCTCCAAATGAAGCTCAACACATTTTTATGACCCAGATTTATCACTTTTCACCTGCTGCAACATCTATTTTGGTGATAAAAAAAAGAAAAACAAACAAACAAAAAAAACTGAAGTGGTAAGTTGTTATGAGAAAGGTGTGGATGCAGTGAACTTGGCCCTGTTACATATGGGAGTTTCCCTTTCACAGTGCAAAACTGAAGGAGGGGACGATTCAAATGAAGCACTGCAGATTGATTTACTAAGCCTTGTGATTGCAATTCATGCCATCATTTAATCTTACAAAAAGGAGCACAACATCATTCCTTTTGCTTAACTTGGCTGTGATGGTTGCTGTGAGTAGGAGGCACACTGATGGCGTATGAAATGAATTTCCTGAATCATATTTTTTTATTTGGAATTGATTTGAAATTCAAAAAAAACATATATAATCATTACATATTGATTGCTCTATTATTCTCCGCAGGTACAAATCTAAGGTGATCTGGAAGATTCTGTACCTGCTGCAACAAACTTTCCTGAAGCTAATTATATTTTATTTAATGAATGCATGTAAAAATGATATTGTTGTGCCAATTTTCACTGTGATTGTCATCCATCCATTATTTTAACCGACTTATTCCTATTTCAGTGTCACATGGATCTGCTGGAGTATATCCCAGCTCTATTTGAGCAAAAAAAGGCAGGGGTCCATCCTGGACCAGTCGAAAAACAAAGTTATCAGTACGGGAGGATGCACTGATGTGCAAAAGTCATGTCTTCCTTTTCCGCATTGATAGCAGATTACATATAGCCCAGGCGTGGACAGTAGTGATAGCTCATTGCTCAGTAAATCAAAGGTTTTTCCCCAGGCTGCTTTCAGACCATGTCATTTTCGTTTTCTGCACAACTCTCCGTTTTGTACTCACGACTCTAGAAGTCATTTGGCTGTTCACATTACAAGACTGATTGCTAATGTAGGGTCACACACTAACGTAGGGTCACACATGATCTGACGGTGTCTCAGTTACCTAACTGGTAAACCGCATTTTATCAACAAGTACACACAAGAAATGAGACATAATCACACGCACAACACAAGTTGATTATTTGACAATGGCCCAAGGGAGGAAGAAAACCTTGTAAAGCTATTTGTGCTATGATTTTCCTTGAATACAAATGAAGAAAGAAAAGACAAAGAATATGGTTAAAGAACTGGATTAGCACATGTGGGTAGCACAGATTGTCTGTGTTATAGAGAGCTGTGGAAGATGAGTAGAAAATCTTTTGTAATGGAAAATACTTGCTGTAGTGAGGTGTGGAGTGATGTGTGTGCAGTCCCTTGCTTTGCAGATTTCCCCTTCTGGATTTCCTTCTTTGCAGTGACCTCACTTGACGCATTGCTCTCTCATTAGCTGTTGCTCAAATACGGATTCCCCTGACGGCTCCAGATATTTGGCTTGTTAAATATTCATCAGCAACGCCTTTGAGGAGTCTTTGACTTGCTCACACGTAACAAACAAGTGTTGACTCCTAACCATCGACTGCCTGCCAACTTGCCACCCACCCCAGTACTGTGACTGGAAAATTGGACCTAAAATTGTATTGTTTGAAAGTAGCCTTAGTGTAATTTGTCCACAGATGAGTCATTTTTAGAGTAGCGTTAGTCAAGTTGCTTTTGAACAATCTTAAGTCGTGCTTCAGTGTTTCTTTGAGAGCAGCAACTTCTTTCGTGCTACTCTGTCGGTTCAGTGATTTACTCATACTAATCCCACAGACTCTGCCAATGCCGCGACAACATTCTGCTCTGCCGTGTGAATGGCACGAGATCTGGAATAGCGTAACATTTTGGTATGAGACTGCACTGTCATGGGAGGTCATAGCAAACTCCTGGAGATGAAGAGCATCCGTCCTTCAGCTGCAGGTAACATTGCAAGCCCCAGCAGCAACAGGTAAACTGAGGCCAGCATAGCTGATGGTGGAGCACTCAGAAGAGGAAAGGGATGTTTGTAGTTTGTGGGACATCTTAATGCTTTGTAAACATTCACACTGGGGAAGGAACATTCTGCCTTCCTAGGACCAATGTGAATGCACATGTGGAGAGTGGAAATAGAGTTAAGAAGGGACGAATGTGTTAAAATAGCTGTAGAATCTTGCAGGTCTGTCTTCCACACTGTAGCTATTACTCCTCCTTATATCACTGAAGATTCTGTATTGTTTCTTTGGAGTCATCTTGGGTAGGTCCCCACATTTAGGAAAAATCTGCAATATTAAACCCCAGTATTAAACAATAGTGGACTACTGAACCGTGTTAGTTTCATTAAAGGAAACAGTGGGTTTCCGTACTTTTCCTTGAGCAGTATGAATGTTTAATGTTTGTGTTTGGAGAAAAAAAAGAAAAAAAAAATATAAGTGAGTGTTATCCTAAGCACATTTTTTTTGTCTGTTGTTGTCCATTATACCTTTTTCCTTACCACTAGGTTATCCTGGGCTGTAGAAACATATTTGACGGATGTGTCATTGGTAATTCACAAGCTCCTGTTTATCTACAGCTCTGTTTGTTTGGGACTCGATGCTAATCTGTGCTGCTCCTGGTAGCTGCCTTGGGCATGACTGAAATGAGCTGGTTGTGCTTGTGTTTGTAGATCAACATGATTTCAGGACCTCTCCTACAGAGCTAGGCGCTACCTTCCATGCTGTTTGTGCCAATTTTCCCATCTTAGTAAATCTGGACCAAAGCTTTTCCCAAACGTGTGACAGTGCATCTATTTGAATGTCCACACAGCCACTCGAGCCTGTGCATATGCAGAAGCTTGTGTGTCTGCTTTATGCAGCGCCTGGGCAGTAACGATCTCCAAAACGGCACTCCCCAGTCGTTAACCTACAGTTAATTCTGCCACAAACACAACAGCAATCCTCATTATGACTGAACACTAAACCACCTCCACCAAATGACACTCCATCTTCCCGCCAAGCCTCAAAGGTTATTCCCTCTAAAAGGTTATCACTCCCTGTGACATTTCTCTTGATAACTTACTTGGCCCTTTTGTATTTGATAAATATCAACCTGCTGCGTTTGCCACTTGGAATTACCTGCTCATTAAGCCATAATAAGTGAGTTAGTCCTGGATTAAAGTGAGAAGCAGATCTGTGATTGGTTAACGATGTAAATGAGCATGCCTTTTGACAGAGGAACAAAGCCATTTATGGCTTTGGTCAACCTCTGCCAGACATGAAAGGATTTCAACAACAACTTAAAGCGGATTGACAGAACTATTAAAGTCGCATTAATTAGACCAGTTAACAGAGTCGTTGCATGGAGAGGAAATATGTCAAATCCCTGCTACTCTAATAATCTTCCATTTGCTTTGTGAGCAAAATTTCTTGTGGCACTAACACCATCATCAATCACAGAGCAGCAGAAAATATGAGAGCTGCTGAGGTTGTTGCAAATGTGCGGGCAGAGATTTTTGAAAGTAAGAAAGGCTCAATTTCTGACTCAGTAGTGGTGAAATGATGAGTAATCCCGTTGATTTCTGCAGCTATATTATGGTCATTCTTGTACTATGGGACCTAAGACTCTTAGTTAGTACACCTTTAAGAACTTTAAATATGTGGGCATATTGTCATTATACCTGTTTAATAAGTTTAAGATTTTGCACATAAGACAAAACTGAAAATAAACTGGACAAACAGTCAGCCTTCCTCTAAAAGGAGTAGTAGAGTGTCTGGCAGCCTGAATTATAGAGTTAATTAAATTTGTTGGTAAAAAAATAGCCTCTGCCTTTGCATTTTTAGACATCTAATTTCTCTGTCGTATTTTATGAGTTAATAATTGCAGAAAAATTGTCGTATCCAGATATGGACGCTTAATATTTTATCAAATTAAATGAAAATAATAAGGTTATGCTATTGCCTGAAATATATAGCATGAACCTTGTGCAAGAGGGTTCATGCTATGCATATTAGAAAATATGTTGATACAGTATGATGCATTATAAATACTCTCTGAACCATACCAGGAGCTTTTAGTATCAAGTGGATTTTTCATTAAAAAAATCAGCACATACCCACACAGTGCACATCGGCATTTCCAACCAATTCACAGAGGAATAAAATGTGCCACATCTCCAGACCCTCTCATTCTGGGATGAATAAGCCAGTCATTTCTGTGCAGACTCAGTCATTTCTTTAATGAATGGCAGCTCCTGTGCCGCTGCCAGGAGGCCCACTGCAGCAGCTCAGCTGCAGCTTTGTGTGCTGTTTACCACTGGGGCAATGGAGTTTGTTACCACACCGTACATCTGGCGTGTTATCCCACTGGTTTCACCCTGGCTGTCCAGAATTTGCAGCCTGATTCGTTTTCTCTCCTGTTTTTTTTTTTTCTTTCACAAATCTAAAAAATTGAGACCTAGACAATGGGTTGTTTTGAAGGGATTACTTCATTAGATCTTTGTGAAATGCAAATGCTCTGGAGGAGTTGCGCTCGTGTGAAGTACTGCTGAATACTGTGATTTTATTGAACACAAAGTACAGTGAAAAACAAGAATGTGTGCTCAGCAGCCCTTTGTCAGACTAATGGATATTATTGTCTTGAACCCAGGTGCATGCTCGATCATATTTGGACCGACTCATTGTGAACTTCCAATTGTTTTGGGTATTTGCTTCCAAAGAGCAGATTGAAACCACACAGCACAACAGCGTAGGTAGAATCAAAGCTTTGTACGGATGCCAGCATTTCCAAACCTGTGAGAGTTAATTTAGATCTCATCATTACTTGGTTCTCATACAGAGCTTCATCTGCATTATCAGAAATGCTGCCATCACAGCTCAGTAAAGTACAAACAAAAAAAAAAGGAAATGTATTTACCGTCAAAGACATTCTCTTCTTAATAATAGCACCACCAGGACTTGGACAAAATGTAAATGAAGCTCATGAGAGCTCTTCCTATCAGCGTTAAACATCTCTGTTTCAAAAAAATCAAAATAAATAAATAAATGCTTGCCATTTTTTTTAGCAATCTCAAAAATAATAATAATAATGATGATGATAATAATGCTGCATTTGACCGCATCCTGGACGACATCTTTACAACCCTCACGTGTCTCTAATTGA
>JBAMYA010000013.1:14670829-14687177 GCA_037176975.1 Arrhamphus sclerolepis
CTGCCCCAGATACACACAATAAACACATCAAAAATAAATAGATTAAAATAAAATAAAATAAGGCTGAGCACAGAGGGACCAAAGAGGAAACACCATCTTATGGAGCCGTCTGAACCAGTCCAGCCAACCGTCCATCAGCAGGAGTCACCTCCTGTCACCCAACGCAGCCAGAACCAGCTGCCCCCCGATGCAGAGGACTCCCATTGAGGAGACACTGGAGATTAAGAACTAAAACACCTTCACTTTCTCTCCACAGACAAAACGGTAGAGCTGAACAGAGTCCTGCGTAGCTGCTGCCACCACCTGACAGACATCCAAAGGACACAAATTATACCTAAGTGCTTATTTGAACATGATAACCACTCTGCTATTATGTGGAGAAGTTTTCAAATTGATCATTTGTAAGTAAGAATCTACATCAGTGGAAATAAATTAGACAACAGCACAGTTTAGTTGTTGAAGACTCTGCAGGGCAGCATGGTTGTGCTGTGGGTCGCCTTTACAAATCGAAGGTTTCTGGCTGCTTTCTGCGAGAAGCCTCCATGCTATCTCCAAGCTTGTGAGTTTTCTCTCCAGGTTCCTCCAGTCTGAGAACAGGAATGAATACGAATGATTGTAAGTGAACTACATGGCTCTGTAACGCAGTACTGACTCGTCCAAGATGTACCCTGCCTGTCATCCAATGGCAGCTGAGATCAGATGTTGCAAATAAATAAACTGAACAAATGTTGCTCTGTTTTTGTGATTTAGTCATTTTGGTCACATCAGAACAGACTCAAACAATAACAGTAAAATTAAATGAGTCAGCAATAACCGGGGACCTCTTTGTTCCAAGGCAAAACTATTGTTCCATCTTTAGAGTCTGGTGGCATTGAGAAATGACGTGCAGTAGATCATAAGCTTAAAAAAAAACCTAAAACCGTTCTAAAAAAAAAAGTAGTAAACTCAAATAAGGCCTTGAAGATTTGAGGAGTGGGTGATTCAGCTTATTTCTCTTCACAGTATTTTCAGACACAGACTCGCAAGGTAAAATAAGCGAGACATTACATAACTTTCTTCAAACAATGAACTTCAATACAAAAGCAGACTATTCATCCTTTAAAACCCGACTGGTTAACAGAACTGGGGCCTCGAGGAGAGCTGGAGGCTCAAAGATGAGTCTGTGTCTCTCTGTAGATTAAAGTCTCTTTGCTTTACTCCACATATATAATTGTTTCCATTGCTTAAAATCTCAGTTTACGTGAAAAATTTGATGAATGTCATAAAACTACCGGTTTTAACTAGTTTTGACAAAGCAGGCACCGTGTTTGCTGTTTCAATCGATTTGAAGGAATCCGTTTTGGACACAAAACACTATGTTTTGCAATGTTTCTAAGCTCAAAGTAATCTCACAATTCTCTTTTCCAATGCAATAAACTGCTGTTAGACACAGAGGGATTTGAAGAACGTGTTTCAATTCCAGTGGGCTTAATGTCATCAGTACTAGTTGGAACAGGAAATATGGATAAAACTGCCCTGCCTTTTTGTCGTTGCATCATTGAGACTACTGATTTATGACTGGTGGGAATGGTGAGCAAGCTGTAGGTTAAAATTGGGTAATATTGGATTTCATTTTTGGGATATGCCTCTTTAATGGGAAATAAATGAAAAAAGATATATGCAGATTCCACTGCCTGTAATTTAAAACGATATGTTGCATCATGTGCCACGAAAAGGAGTGTGTCTTGTGAGAACTTTTCCAGTACTGCATTTCCATTAAAGTAGAAATGGCATATACACTCACTCAATTTGCATGATTGTTCAAAAGTCATTTTCCTTTAAAGTTAAATCAATTCACAAACAACAGCAACAACAAATAAAAAATATATTCCCATAAAATACTGAAGAATGCACTTGAGGAGCTTTTAAAATCGTACTGGAATCTTTGCTCTGATGAAGCAATAAAACTTTTGACAGGCACAATAATACATAAGAGAGAAAAGTGCTTTCTATTAAATAGATAATCATCAATGAAAGCCACATTGAAAGCTTTACAGTAAGAAACTAAAACTATCAAAACAAAAGAAAGATATCATTGCAAATGCAAAAAGAGTCCTATAATACCGATGAACACAGTCCAGACAGAGGCCGAGTGAAGCTGACTGGCTTCTTTCCAACTAAAATCCTGACAACACGTTATAAATTATGGGCTTCGCCCCCAAAGTGCTGATAGCGCATTTTCCCGTTCTGAAACAATACTCATAAGGTTTCACGACCTGGGTTGGAAAATGAATCTGATAACCTAATCTTTAATTATGTGCGCATAAAGTGAAGTCATTATAAGTCGTCCCTGTCTTCGAGAAATGTCTGTGACAAGCATAATAATGTAAAAGTCAAGGTTACATTAGTTATAATTAATGGCCGGTCTCAGGAACAGTGATCCGTTACCTTATGCAATAATTATGTCAAGCTAATCAAAGAAATTTCACACAGAAAATTTTACTGTTAATGGGCAATTATTGATGAATTGATTTTGAAAAAAAAGCAACGGTCCTTCTTTGACATTATTCATGTTCCAAGTCAGCTACTTGAACCACATGGGACCACTTCGGGCACTTCAGGATTTCCATGACAGCTCCAAGACAGAGGGTCTTTGTCCATTTTAATCATTTCCTTGTTCAGTGATTGCACCCTGAAGTTTTCGGGCAGCCTAAATATTTCCCACTATATTACTCATAAAGCTCTACTGATTGCATTACTCATAACTGGGCAGACTGGATTATAGTAAAGCCCTTTGACTCTATCACTTTTGATTTCCCACGAGGCATTTGAATGAACTTTAATGAATCTCCATTTTTACTGGAACCCGTGCAGCGTGGTGCCTTTAAAAGGCATGCCACGGGCAATAAATGAGTCAAATATTCAGAAACATAAAATGCCTAAACGTGGCAGGTTTTGATCCATGTCTGTGATGTTTCCATTTAGTTCCATCAAGACAAAGTGCTTAATCAAAACAATTGACCAAAAAAAGGGGGAAAAAACATCTTTGCAAGATCAGTTTGGTTTTTTCATGCTTTTTCAATTAATTGTACAATAAAGCTGCTAATACTTTTAATTTTTTTTTAAATATATTTTACATATGGAGAGTTGTGTCACCCTTTGAAGTGGACATGACAACCTTTTCCATGTACATATGTGGACTATTAAGTGTTGCAGCAATGAATTCTTGCTTAGGTTGGGCTCTTAACCTCAGAAAATAAGATAAGATGTCTTGTTTTGTTTCCTTACTGAATAAATGCAGTGGGCCTCATTCATGAAATCTTTGTGAACTTGGTAGTAGATTTGTTCATAAATCACCTGGTGTTAATCTGACCAAAATCTCTGGTCTGATTCACAAACACCACATAAATACTCAGATTTGTTTGTAAGAACATGCGTACGTCTCAGACTGGGAGCGTGCTTGCATGGCTCTTTAATTAGCATAAACCCAGAGACTGAGACCAACACGTAAGAATGTTTTGAGATCACATGATCTCAAAAGCTCCCTGGAAATTTATAATCTCACATCTTCCTCAAGAGGCAGTGCTGGCAAGTGTTCCGCTTTGGAAACGCTCCTGGTGAGGCCTGAAGTTGGAGCCAAACTGGACTACGGTTCTTCTACGACCTCGATGCAGTTAATGTATTAAAAAAAGATCTTTCAGCTACACTGCAAATTCTTTATAATCTGAGGATCTCTAGCATTGGATAACCTCCTTTCATGGGCGTCTTTTATAACAGCATTGCTGTTATAAAACATAACATCACTGTTGTTTTGCACGTCTTCTAGCGTGTCCAGAGCAGAGTGCTGCTGCTGGAGTCCAAGCACCAACACCATGGTGCTCCGTTGGTGCCCTCTGTGGTGGCCTGAGTAGCTGTGTGGGTGTCATTTTCTTTTTAATCTCAGCTTGGTTTAATCAACCCACTGACATTTTAAGAAACAATCTGAAGATTAAATAGGCAAAATACCGACCAATTAAGATCAGTTATTTATGGATTTATTTTCTGACAATGGTATGTTGACCTCAGCCTCACTTAAAACTTCTTAAATAACAACACATTATGTAGAACTGATGAGGTAAGTCCACTGTCACTGGGAAGCTTATGTTTAACCTCTGCCATAGCCTGATGTGTACCTCCCCAAAGATTTAACTGTGCGTTGTGTTGAAAGTGACCAAACTAAATGCAAAATGTCTGCCTGCTAGGGTTGTACACAAGGTATGGGGTCACATAAGGTATGTGTAGTTGTGTTCTTCTTCTATGTATTTTCTGTTTTTTTTTGCCTTTTTCAATCCAGATAAAAAGGTAGATACCTGCAGTGTCAGTAAAAGTAACTGTAGCTCAACCTTTACCACGTCCATCATGTTCAATTTAGCTTATTTTCTTGTCTTTACATCATCATATACAGACTCAGAATACAGAATCAGATCTCTACTAATTTAACCAACTAACAACACAGCAGTGCACATACAGTATAGCTGTACATGCAAGACCACTGAACAGGTCTTTCAATACATTAATGGAAACATGTCCAAACGCTACATCTAGCTGTTTTGCTAGCTACAGTTTTTCTCCCTTAAGGCCTTTCTTTTTCCAGATCAGTAGCCAAGTGCATAAACCTTCCATTTTGTTGCCCCAGTGTCAATTAATGTAATTGCAGATATTGGATCTGGGTTGCTGTCAAAAGATTATTCACCCTCCTAAGATTCAACTAGCAACTTTACCAGCCTCTTGCCTATCATGAAAATGACCACTGAACTCGGTGCATTTGGATGTTTATGAGCTTTCTTCTTCTAGATCACAGAATGGGTCGGATTCTGCGAAAGATCAGATTTCAGAACAGCATGAACTTGTAAATGATCAGGTCTCACTGCAAAACTGTTCACGAGCCCCGTGGATTTGTTTATTTTAAACTCCTCACTTAGGAGGTTGATCATCATCATCTTGGATCAAAAACATATTTTCAGTGTGCAGGAATGTGAGTGGAGGCTGTGCATAAAGGTCAACAATCCAGTGCAGCATAAGGATTCATTTCGTTTATCATGTTCCTCAAAATTGTAATCCAGTTTGCCTCTCTGAATCCAATTTTCTTTGCTTTCTCCTGCCTGAACCCTCTCCATCAGATTGGACCATTCTGACCACACTGTGAGCCCAATGAAATTGGGAAATGAAGAGCAGCAGCAGACATATGTTACGGATGTATTTGGTGGACATCTTGTCCACACATGCAACACGGAATGATTGGCCCTCACTTTTTGTGACATTAGATGATATTTATGATACATCACATTTACTGGATCTGAGATTAAACACTCATGCACACTGCAAGACTTTATCATTGTTACACACTCAGCTGGTCAGTCTCATTGCGTTACCTTTCTCAGAGGTGCTCAGAAAACAGAGCTGTAAGTTTTTTTGTTTTAGATTTTAATTTCTATTACTTATTTGCACTTTTCCAGACTGCCCTTGAAGTAACGAAAATCAGTTTCACATCAAACAGATATATCAAGGGATACTTAAGTATGTTGGGAAGATGGGAATAATAGGCAATAGGTATCCTTTATTCTCATTCATATTCATTAGGAGACAGACAGGAATTATATAGAGTAAAAACACTTCTCGAAGGTTCGTTTCGCAAGTGTCTCATCACTGAGATAGACATTTAATGTCATTTGGTTTGGCTTAAAAACATTGTTTATGAGTAAAATGCAAATATATAAATCCGGAAGCAAAATCAAATCAAGGAAACAGCAGTGACCTGACAGTGTTATTCAATGAGATGATGCAACTTGGTTGCAATGAGAGTTACAATTCAGCACAACTGACGCAGAGATTAAGTCAGCAGTCCATGTCCCATCAGTACCTGCTCACTGACCTCTACACTACTGAAAGAAGGCTGCTTTAACCGATGCTAGTGTAAATAACTATAAATAAATGATGTAGCTGTGATATTGTCTTTGATGTCTTTCATAGTCAGCGTTTGTGGGTGAATAAAACATTCTTCTGACGCATGAATTGGGCCTTTGAGCGTTTGAATGCTCATCCTGTATTTTTGAACAAAAGACTACAAATTCAAATCCGATTTGTAAATTCCATTGCTCCTAAAATATGTCTTTGTCAGGAAGCAGATGTCATATGCAGCCTTGCCGGTTTACATTTGAGACAGTCTCATAAGCTTTTAAACATAGCACCAATGAGCTGAAGCAACAGCGTCAAAGCTGCGCAGCTGTGGTGACAGTTATTTATGAATATCTTCAACACAGTCTTCCCATAACTACAGAAATCTGGTTTGATTCACATCAATCTAAGATGCGGGAAAATATGAAGAGGCATTCTTCATTCTAATGGAGGTCTCTCTATTTATATTTAATTTGCAATTTTGAATTTATTAGCACAGGAGATGGCAGCTCTATCATTTTGACCTTGGAGCATTGTGAGACCAGACACATTAGAGGAAAGTGTCTGCTATTATCAGAGAGGCTGCTTGAAATAAAAACATGCATTAATGATAGCCTCCTTTCACTCACTCTGTTGGAGTCCATGATGGTTCCTGAAAGAACTCGTACAACACGTGCGTAAGCAGCTGGACTACAACAGAACGCTTGAAAGGATCAGACAGAAGCTAAAACCAAGACCATTTTCAAACGATATGACCTCAAGAGGATGTAAAAGCAAAATGCTTTGTTCCATTCATATTGCCTAGGATCCACTATTCCAAGTTTAAAGCCACACATTAGCTGAGAAATTCATACAAAATAACCAAATAATCCGAAAGCAATACTCTGTTTGATGTTTATGAATAGCTTGAATAAACAGTTTATATGTATATCTATATATATATAGATATACATATATATAAATATAAAACCAAGTTTTAAGTCTGGGAATGCAGAATTGATTGTTCTTTTTTTAAGCAGTCCATTTGTTTATCTCAGTGGAGAAGAGACCAGTCACAGTGACAGCATGTCAATTTCGAGATCAATTGTTGGCTCCTTGCCTCTGGCATTTGCATCGCGTTCCCATTGTAAATACCTTTTTGACCCCTCCCCCTTCTTAAAGCCGGGGCTCTGCGTTCCCAGTTGTCGACACAAATGACATACCTGAAAGTCGTGTGGTTTTGAATGGATTGTACTGAAAGGGTCTTGTGTATTCACATGTCAAGTGTGATAACTGACTGTCAACTGAATGTTTGTAATGAAGTGTGAAGGTGAGAGCATGGACACGTCTGTCCTTCAGCGTACTTCCTCCATTGAACATCTTTATTTACTATATTAGAATTTCCATCAAGTTTGTTGCAGTTATTTAACTAAGATTATATGTTGTAAAGCAGTGGTGTCAAGAAACTCTCTTTCATCATCATGGTTACCACTGAAGGTTATTCTAAACCAGCTATGATGTCAGATTCTCTGCTAGTATCTGGATTTAGTCACTGAAAGAAAAAAAAGGAGAAGAATTTATGTCACAGTATCTCAATCTTAAAAAAAACAAACCTTTATTGTAAAATTGAGGGTTTTGTACTATGTGTGTATATACATATATATGTGTCTGTATATACTCAATTAAGGGAATTAATTAAGTGAATTTCTGTCTTTTATCATCAAAGACTTTTTAAAAAGAAAAGACAAAATCACATTTTTTTACATTTTTCACAAATTAAAAAGAAGCTGACTTTTTGTGAGACTTTTTAAATTTTTTTTGTACAATCAAGATTTTTTATCGTGCAACCACAAAATGTCAAAATTTTGACTTCAATTTTAAAGTTTATTTCATTCATTTAAGTTTAAAAGAAGTAACAATTTTTTTTTTACATTTGTTTGTGTGAATGAACTGACTTAAAATTTTGAAGTAAGATTGCAATTTTCTGCTGAAAGACGTCAACTTTTTTTTGCAACATTTTGACATAAAATTACAATAATTGTTTTATTTTTAACAAAAAAAGGCACATTTTTTGTTGTAAAATCTTTTTTCAAATTTTTGCCAATTCATGACTTTTTGACAGGAAACAGTTGCTCAATGATCTCCAGGCTGCTCCCCACACCTGTTATTCCACTTTTGATGTCACCACTGAATCAAACAGGCAGTCGCAATGAAACTTCCTCCAAAATGTTCTAGTTATAAGTATATAATTGTCTTTGCATGCTCCTGTGGGCCAGATAACATTAAGTGGAGGTCTGGATTTGGCCCATTTGACATGTGTTGTAAGGTATTGAAGTAGTCATTGTCAGTATTGGGCTGAAATATCCATATTGCCTTTGAAATAACAATATACTGTGTAGTAAATATAAAGTATATTATAGGAATTTGAAATTTACAAAAGTTTTCTAACATTAGAGCTTGGAGAGGGCTTCTCTGCACTGTGAGGCACTGTTGCCAAGGTGGTAGTTAGGGAAGCGAATAGTACACAAGGAAAATAGAGCCATATGAGGCCAAAACTTAAAGAGACATGGAAAGAAAATAGGTGAATAGGAAGTTGATTTACTGTGACAAGTTAACAACCAAAGTGATACAGCGTTATTTGGAGAAGATGGAGCTTTTAAATGATTTAGATCCATGGGAGATCCCAAAGACTGCATTGCTGATCACACCTGCTACCTCTGCCAAGACACCCGATGTGTTTTCCTATCTTGTTTCTCGTGTGAGTGAACATATATCCAAGCGCTGTGGGAGCTGCACACTCTTGAATCACATGTGCAGTTTACAAATTGATGGAAACGTCCATTCAGACAAAGCATGCTGGTCAGGATCTTTTACATGTACAACACAATGCAAAGAAGGAAAGTCATGAGCAATGATTGGTGAAGCAATTTTTGCTGTCCATCCATCTGGGAGGGGTATAAGGCCAGAGGATCTCAGCTTCTTTTGACCTCAGTTAGCATGCTAAATGTAAGTGTTCATGACAGTACAATCAGTTAAAGAAAACTCTGAAAGATTGGGAAACTGGATCATATTAGGTTTACAAATTTTGATCTGTGCCACGTTTGGTGAGAACAGCAAATCAACACAAACGCCTCATGCTAGCTGTCATGATGAAGCGGTGATGATATGGGCTATATTTATAAGTACACAACCTGGGTATTTCACTGAAATTGTGTCAACAATGAACTCATAGCAATGTATTCTGATGTCAAGTGAGTTGCTAAAGTTAGGAAACAGGGAAATGTTCCAATCTCTTTTCCTCTTTGATACAAAGAGCAAGAATTACTTGTGCATTTGGAGCCTGTGAATTTGAGGAGGTACAAGACCCATTTCACAAAACACAATTTTCCTGAAGTGAATGGATATGGCTGGTCAGGCTAATGTTCCCGAGCACACCAGCAAACCTATGAACAACGTCTCAAAAAGGAAATGAAAAGCCCACCTAAAGTCCAGGAGAGCAGTGCTTACACAAAGAACCAACAAACCTCGACAATCTAAAGGAAGATTGTAAAGAAGAGATGACAAAAATTCCACCACAAAACTGAAACAGAATAATAATGCCACTTCTATTAAATTTAAGCTTAATTTCTCTGACAAAAATAAAGCTTTAACTTTAATGACATGGTGTAATATGTCATGTGTTGTTGGTCTTATAAGGGTTTATTTAACTAATTAAGGCAGGAAGCACTGTTTGAATATTTAAATTTGTGCTGGCTGAGAACAGGGAGACAGAAGAGCCCTAATTATCAAATAAATATATAAAGACGCAGATCCTCTATTCACAGATGGCTGAAAGGCTGCCATGCAAAATGTCCCCAAGGATAGAAACTGCTCTTCACTGCCAGGCAGATATTTGGCATTTTAAAAGCTGTCTGGAAGCCTCACTAGGCCACATTGCATCCTGCGCACATATGCAGGATCACATGACAGCGCAGTCCCGGCTGGGGTCGGTTCGGCCCTAAAACAAGCATGTACAGACTTGTACTCAGTCCTGTCAAACACACTAGTGACAAGCCTTTAAAAAGGAAGACTTAAGTCGAAAACCAATAAAATAAAACCAAACCAATCAACCAAATTACGTTTTACAACAATGTTTTAGTACATTTAAAATTACAGTCTCATTGTGGTGATTAAATTCCACCATCTATTGCTTTTCCTCAGGGGATAAATCATCTGTTACTGTGTATGTCACAGATTAACCGAACAAATAATTGATATCTTTGATCAACCAGTCTCGGAAGACTTTATGACTCTGATTCTTCTCAAAAGCAGCAAAGATAAGCAAAACGATTTTCATGTAATTTTAGGGCTTAACAGATTTTCTGCCTGTACTTTCGTTCAGCTGCACAATGATATCTGACAGCGCTTTGTCCTCATTTCTGAAAAGAACTGAGAGGAGACCAAAGCTGTATTTTCCAGCGGTCCAAACTCATCACCCTCTGTCACGTTAAACCAGAATGACTGGGTGATTGAATTTCTTGTGTCAAATCGATAAACCCTCACCCAGCCCTGTTTAAAGAAACTCTTCAACTTAAAATTGAGATTCTGTTGTTAATGACGTCAGCTGGATCTCCAGTTTACATCCAGTTTACACTGTTGATAGTTAACGCATCACAAGGGAACTGGATCGGGTATCTGATTTGTTCTATTTTCACAGTTAACTCAATGTCAGTTTTAATTACGAGGCTCATTAAAGCATGAATGAACAAACGTTGTTGTACAATAAACGCTAAACAAGCCCAGGCCAATATGCATCCATGTGCAGTTTACGTTTATTGTTCCATTTGCACTTTTCATATGTTGCATATAAACGTTTAAACACAAACACATGTAACGTACAGTGTCAAATAAATGTTCAAACCTTTTATGACTGCAAAATCCATCAGAGGAATACATTTTTGTTTATGTCTTCTATCTCCTTTGATGCATATTTAATTAGATATTTGTACTTAAATACATAAATCTTCTTCCGAGAATAAGGTAAGCATTAGGTTAATGAAAATTTGATCATCCACCAGGTCTTTAAATGAGGAAAATGCAGGCCAAGATTAGCAGAAATAAATTACATTTTAACAATGTGTCAAGATTCAGAAGCAGTGAGTGAAAAACTAAACACTCTGCATGATTGTATTCTTTTAAAAAACACATTTAGAGTAAAAAAAATAAAAAATAAAAAATTGAAGCAATCATTTTCTGTTTCATTTTGTGAGTGTCTCACATCGTCATGGAGAATGTTGGCCCACTTTTTCCATAAAGTGAGTCCAAACCATGACCCCTCCACTACCGTGCTTGACAGTGAGTTTGACGTGTTTGTTCAGGTTCTTCTTTTTTTTAATTGTTGTCAAACAGCTTCCCGTTTGGTCTCACTTGTATATAGCATATTGTTCCAGAAATCTTGTTGTTTGTTGATGTGAAACCTTGCAGATATGAGGCATCTGTTTTTTAGAGCCTTTATTTTGGGGTCTTATCCAAACAAGCCATATACATGCTGTCTTTTCGAATGGTACTGTCATGGACTTTGATATGTAGCATATTAACTGAGTCTTCTGGAGTCTGACATGCAGCTTCTGAGTGTTAGGTATTCTCTTTGAGCACTGGGATGTCAGGTTTCAGGAGTTCAAGACCCAAATACAGGAGACCGTGAGACACAAGTGACAATGATGCCATTTCATTTCTCTAACAAAAACAAAACAAAAAAAAAGAGCAAACAATGCACACAGCAAGATGTTGGGGAAAAAAAAAAAAAGAGAAGAAAAATGCAAAAAAAAAACAAAAAAACAAAAAAACACTGAGGCAAGGAAAACAGGCAGGAGAATGGTGAATATTTTGAGAAGCAAAGCAAGTGTGACAAAAACACAACTGTGCCGAATAGCAATCGAACTGGAAAAGGAAACAAGGGAAAGAACGGGAAGATGCTGAATATGCACATCCACCCACAGTCAAACAAATGAGACACAGGTAAAGATGACTGAGACAGAAGAGACTGACAAAAGAAGTGACTCATCAGGGGAAAAACAACTGCCAGTGTAAAATAGGGAATCAAGCTAAACACAAAACAGGAGACCAAACGAGTATAAAAAACACTGAGAAAAGAAACGAGCAGGACTCAAGCCGCTTACACACTGATATTCTGTACGTTAAGGTGTGCCTCTAATTTTATCCAAACATAATGGCCCAAGAATGGCAGAAACAAATCCTGCAAATGCATGTCCTTACATACACAAAAACAACATGTAGGATGAAAACGTGCGACTCAACGTCGTCTGCGTGAGATGTCAAGCGTGACGCATGGCGCACGTTCTGGACCAGTACATCAAAACAACAATGGCGGACAAAGCAGGAAAGAAAGCTAATTGAGCTGTGCGATGTTAGAAGTTCTTTAAACCCTTCACCTGCCCAGTTGGACATCATGCTGATGGAGTGTTCATAATAGTACGAGCAATAATAAACTAATTAATGTGTTTCCTGTCTTCGTTGCTGGTAGTGTAATTACCCAGTGACACATACCCGGCTGGCCTTCGGCAGGAGGGTCCCCCTAAGAACCGGGTTCTGCTCAAGGTTTCTTCCCATCAGGGTGTTTTTCTTGCCACTGATGGTGTTGCCATGTGCTCAGGGGTCAAGCTCTGGGTTTCTAAAGCGCCTAGAGATGACCTGTCGTAAATAGGCGCTATATTAATAAAATGAATTGAATTGGTAGTGTTGCACATGTAAAATGTAACTTTTACATCGCCAGAAATTCCTAGATGTCTCACTAGGTTGTGGAATGGGAGCGGTACCTTTACACACACAAGCTGTGTCTCCTTTTCACTGCCCTGGTAGGTGGAAAACATTTGGCAGGAAATGGCAGTTACATACATGCATGGAGACAGGGAAAAGATGGAAATGTTCTGCAAAGAAAAGGCAGAATGTAAAGGCCTTCAAACTCAATGAAAATACCACAAAAAAGACCATGACATTGCACTATCTGAGCTTGTAGCCAACTTTTGGGATGTTCACTTCTGGGAAGTTAGACAACTGTTCTCATGGTGGAATGACAGACTCCATATATTGTCATCATTTATACTACAAAAACAAAAACATCATGGATGTACCCCACATCTGCACAATGACAGCTGGGGCTGTTGTACCTGAGATCTGCGCTTCAGCTAGAATTACACACGGCAGATGTGTCATGGCTTTTAACAAGTGTCTATCGTGGAAAGAAAAATCAAAAATATCTGCATTTTTTGTAACTGCCAGCTGAGTATCATATCTGAGTTAGAATGAGCATAATAAGATTTAAAAATAAAGACTTGGCAGTGATTAGACTTCAGTTAATTTTAACGTGTGAATGACGTGGTCTTAAGCATTTTGATGTAGTCTCTAAAACAACTGAACTCCTTATGATTTCTTGTCTCAGTTCTTTAGCAGCTATGTCAGAAAGAGGAAAGCTAAAATGTGACATGTTCATGTAAATGACACAATAAGTCCCAATGAAGTGATAAAATGATGACAATGAGAATAACTACAATAAATTTCTGTCACAATTCAATATAGTTATGCAACAATTCGCAAATAACAATTTGGTAACAAGGTAAATATAAGTTATGCATCTGCGTAAATTAAATTTATGGTATTTCCTTTGGACCCAGGAGGCAGCTGGTGGTCAGAACAACAAGTGCAAGATTTTAATTACTTCAGCTGTGTGTTCAACTGATGATAGAGTGGAACAAGTAAATGCAGGTCTGCATGTTTCCAGCAGCTCTCTTCTCATAATTTTACTTCATAAAAAATAAATCCTGAGCAACTTTTGGTGGAGATTAGACTCATTGTTCCCTACTAAAAGCTTTAATTCATGAATTTGGCCATGAAACTAGCTGTGATCAGAAGTTAATGAACCACAGGTGGCAATGCTTCAGTTCACTAATGCAGGATGTTCAGTGAATGACAATGAATACATGTTTCTTTTTCCATTTACTGATAGTGAATGAGAGAAAACCCACAGACAACTACAAGCTTTTATTCTCCGTGCCATCACCGTGAAAGCAAAAGTTCATCTTGTTTACTGGAAATATTCGCCGTTCTCATTATACCGACATTTCTAAGGGCTCAGAACTTTAGATACTCTCCAGCTGTGACTTGATAAATATGTAACAACTTTAAATTACCATAATAGCTCAATTTTACAGAGCAATTTACTCTAATTATAGCTAATATAGGTGATAAATTAGCATTATCTATGTCATGATTCTGGAATCAGGCGTTCTCACAGAGCAACCGCATCGTGTAGGTCGAACACAGATGCTACGCCGTGGCGGTTCTCCTCTGGTAATTCTACACACAAAACTTAAATTTACTTGATTTTTTAATATTGTAAAATGTAAATATGACAGCTTGTGGCATTAAATTGCCATTATTTCCTCAGGCAGATGCATGTCAAGTAATAAGAGTCTTTTGTAATGAAATAAAAGATTAATGAATACAGTTCCCCGTGTCCTCTGTTGTATGGGAATATGTGCAATTCAGTCCTTAATTATAGTTCCCAGATTGAACGTAATCAGTCCCACATCCAATAATTACCCTTGTGAGTGGGAAGCAACTGGTGAAAATGCTCGATTCAACATTATTGAAGTTCAGAGACATCAGCACAGAGTAAACATATGTCCACATTAAACAGCTTTCTAATTACACAATAAGCAGTCTTCATGCTTGCACCATGTTAATTATTGCTTAGGACTCTAACTCACTTTGTAATACCGTCTCCGTGATATTGCAGTATTGGACATGTATTAGATGAAATCTCATATCCCATCCTGGAATGTAATAATCATGAATGAAATGCAGCGCATTTTGTTTTTCCATTTATATGATTCATGCAGCACTTAAACATTACAGAAGTGGAAAATAGCAACATGGTGAATAATTTCCTGCACTCCGAGGCACATGCAGCACTTTATTAGTTCACTTGGTTCAAAAATATTTTATTTTGATTCACTTTGCGTGGCCCTCATAGGAGCTGAGAGAAGAATGGTTTCTAGATTGTCCTAAAGATAATGAAAATAAAAGAAGCACTGCTTTTTGTAAAGTAAAAGATATGCAGAAGAGGAGAGTCCCTTGTGGAGAACCAGCTGTCTCACGTTCTCCACAGTGGCCATTCATGAGATACTGCTGTCTATTTCCTTTTCAATTTAAAGCCAAATTTCAAGTTAAACAGCCTTTTCTTTTATCAACACACAAGGAAAATGTCAACATCTGACTTCTCTTAGCTTTTTGTATCCCATATTGTCTGAAGACGTGTGACCAATTTCACAGTACATGAGCTGGAGTACAGCGACATCTGTGTATGTGATTTTAATTTAGTTTCAGACTTAGTTTACTTTTTAATGAGGATGGACCACGATAATAATTTATAAGCAACAAAACAGTTAAACATTATGTTCTATGTCACTTTGGTATCCTGGCTTTGATTCTTCTTCAGATATCCAGGATTGTTGGTTATTGGTGACGGTTGTTAGTGTGCATTAGGCCAGGGCCCTACGCTGTGCGATGAAGTTCAACTTGGGTGCATCACTAAAGCAACATCTCGATGCATCCAATTGAAGAGAACCTGGAAAACTGCAGTGGCGATGACAGAGAAGCTGATTGTGGTGATTTTACTGTGACATTAAGAGAAGAGCTTTAATGTGGAATGAACTCTATTTATAAAGAGGTAGAAACATGGTTTATTCATTAATTCATTTTAAAAATAGGATTCCTACACCCCCCACCCCCCCATCACTGTAAAATGTTCTTTTAGAGTGACCAGTTGCCCTGGCAACTCTGTATCTCCCCAGTTTTGTGAGACTCAGCCTGGTAATTCGCATTCATAACATACTAAAGCAGTGGTATTTTAAAAGATAATCATGTTCTGGTCATCTGTACTCATCTTGCAGTCAGATTGCTATTCACAAGATATCTCCATGTATGAATGGCAGCATGCAGGGCACACAGCTATAACCTGCTGATGCTGAAGAAACAAGTGCTTTAGGGATTCAGGTGAGCTTGAAATGAGAAATGAGTCCATCAAAAATAAATGGGATGACCAAATTCAGATATTATATCCATGAATGAATTTGTTACACACAGGAAACTCAGAAATTCAATACAGATGTTGCAGAGCAGATAGAGGGAGAAGCAGTTGGACAGGATTACAGAGGGTTAAATTTTATTTTCTCTTAAGCAGACAATGTGAACTGTCATCCACATGCACAAATACTCATTGTAGTCATTGTTTTGTTTTCTTTTTTCTGGGTCTGTTTCGGTTGGAGTACAGTTAGCTGATGGTGGTGATGGAGTGTGTGTCCTCACCAATGCTGAGACTTGGGGTGGAGCCAAACCCGAATATGGTATTCGGAAAGGCACAAATAACGTGTTTTTTACGAATACTTATTTCGAACAA
>JBAMYA010000013.1:14706027-14739089 GCA_037176975.1 Arrhamphus sclerolepis
GAAAAAACTCCCTCATGGGAAGAAACCTTGAGCAGAACCCGGCTCTTAGGGGGACCCTCCTGCCAAAGGCCAGCCGGATAAGAAGGAGATGAGGAGAATTAGGACAGTGGGAAGGAAGAACAGAGGAGATTCCAATTGCTAAGAGTATGTTTTCATGGTCAAAGAATCCAAAAAAATAGAATAAGAATATTATTTTTAGGCGTAAATCACAATATGTGGGGGAACCGTGCTGCTTGGCAGAGGTCTGCGCTCTCTGAGTGCTTTTCTAGTTATCCCTGTGTTCCATGCTGAAATCAGACTGACTTTACAGAATGTGTGGTAATGACTAATGTGTCAAACTGTCACACCATGCAGATTACAGTTTTGAAGCATATTTTTTTGTTTACTGTCTCGTTCATTTTGTGTAAATGAGTTAAAAAAAAACGTGAAACTCCCTCATAAATTGGGAGTGTTGGCAGGTCTGTGATGTAAACTGTTTCATCATTGTTGATATGTGCCTTAATGCAATACACAGTTGTTGCAAGAGAGGTCTGGTAAGGGAGTCTGAAGTTACTTTGGATGATAGTGGGGATAAACTGCAGCACATAGACGACACTTCCTGGAAGTAATGACAGATTCCATCATGTGATTGAAACTGTTGACCTGTCTAGGGTGTACCCCTGCTTTCACACAAGGCAACTGGGATACGTTCCAGCAGACCCGTGTTACTCTGAATAGGAAGAAGCGGGTATATATGATATATGGATGGCTTTTTAACATGAAACCATGCTTTTGTTGCTTTAACAAGGGACACAAGAACTACAACATAACAAAAGAACCAGTGTACATAAAAAAGATTACTGCTAAAATAAAACATAAATGAAGCTGACTTGAATTTCCTCAAAGACAAAAAACATGGAGATGAGGCCAATAAGCACAAGGCAGGAGCTTAAAGAACTAAAGGAATACAAAAAAAATCAAGATAAGACTTGCCAAAAGATCTAAACAAAGCTAGAAGACACCAGACAATGACAAACTAATCAAAGATACCCTGAATAAAACATTGCCTAGTTTTTGTTTTGTTTGTTTCTTTTTAGTACAGTTAAAATAAGTCTTTTTATAGCACTGTGCCTTTAAATCTAAAGCAAAAACTAAGAGTGACTCACAAGCAGAGAGACAAGACTATTAGACAAATGGGTTGAATAAAGCCATTTGGAGCTTTAAAGCCTGGAGCTATCATTTGAATGAAACAAACCGAGAGGAGACCTCTTGATTTAACAAAGTGTAAACACAGCAGCTTGTGGCTTCTGTGTTTTGGCATGAGATGACATCTATCAGTTGGAGATGAATTAATAGAACACTCCCACAGAACGACTGCACTCATTTAAAGCTGTCCTACTGAGTTCATAGCGCGCGCCTCGGCAGCACAGACATCTCCACACACACGCTCGCAGGAGTAAACAGAAATTTTCATGGTGCTAGAACTGCCACAGAAGTCCCGGGGCTAAGAAGCTTTCTGATTTACTTCGGTAATCTCAGCTGTAAGTCCCCTTATGACTGTCAGCATGCACTGATGGTGCGAAAATGGAGAGCAGAGTGGTAAAAATGTAATTACTCTAAATCTTTATTTTGTTTGGGGGTAATTAGCAATGTAGCGTCAACTTTGGGAAGATTAGTTTACTCACCAATAATGTGTATTTGAAGGCTTTGCAGTAGCTGTTGACATAATCAATTGTAGCAGGTGTGTTAAAAAAAAAAAGCTGCTACTGCGGCTGCAGAGCAACCTGGTGACTAGAAGTGTGTCATGGCACAAATTGCCCTCTAACTTGTTATTTTATATTCTTTAAGAAATAAACAGCAACAAAACAAAAATGTGTTCAAGGACAGGAATCATTAAGAATTTAAATCATATGCCTACAAAAAAACCACACATACTAATAGGTTAATTTCCACTCGAGGAAGGGGAACATTTTGTTTCCCACAAGGACTTGCTGCCTCTCCTCTGGAAGCAACAATCAGGCTCTTGTGCGCAGGAAATTGTGATTCTGAGATTGAGTTGAACATAATGCACTTCAGCTGTGCGCTGCACAGTGGGAAGGAGGAAAAAATTACTTTCATTAGATTACACTGAGTTTTATACATCAGTGATGACAAGCTCTCAGAGGGGCTGTAATATATAGAAGCATATCATCTCCCACAATGCAAGCGAAAAAAAAAAAAAAAAAAAATTAAATATTGTCCTCATTTTTCTTTTTTTTCTGCAAATGCATATGGTGCGCTGAAGGAGTTTGGATCAGATGATTAAAGAAAAGGCAAAGACAGGAAAAACAAAGGGATTTCTCATGTTGTGCACACTAACCATGAATTCTGCACTGTCTGCCTACAGCTACATAGTGGAGCTTAATAATGAGTGATATTACAAAGACCAGATGTTCACCTCGTAATCCACCTACTAATTTGATTAGTAAATGGTCAATGCCGAGATAGGCTCTTTAGGGAGGTTAGATTAAGTCACGTAAACCACTAATTTAGCCGTCTGGTAGTCACTGCAGCTTCTGGCAGTGTGGGAACCGGGTCACACGCAGGCTCGTGCGCCCCTTTATGCAGTCGTTCAAGGAAAAAATAAATAAAATAAAATCCAAACAGCCATGTTATTTTCTCACTGCTGTCGAGAAAATAGTGAGGCATTTTATGGTTTCATGAAAATCTGGAAGCCAATGACAGCAACACATCTCTAAAAGGCTGGAGAAGTAAGTGGCGCTAATGAAATACTTTGAGGAATGTCTTACAACTAATTAGTTAATAGCAGGTCAGAGACTGTGATTAGGTATAAAAAAAGAGTCTCATTAAAGTAGAAATGTGCAGAGGTTCATCAGCCTGTGAAGAACTGCATCCTCAAGCTTTTTAAATGTTCATTGGTGTACATCTTAATGTTTAACATTCTGGTATTAAATGTTTTTGATATCGTATTATTTAAATATATGTGGGCAAATTAAAATTTGGATGCCTGTCATCTCGGATTCTTCAGGTGGTTTTGAATTAAAAACAGATATGACTTTGTGATGGAGATCACTGCATTGGTTCACGTATACTTTCACTGTACCAACCACAAATACAGGTTAAAGGTTTGTCATGTGAAGAAGAAGAAGAAGTCATACGTGAACATGATCCAGAAATGCCGCAATTGTCTCAGTGGCCAAATCCCATTTACAATGGATTAGAAAGAGCAGAGTTGGCCTGTGGTTAGGCGAAATGAAGTTGTATTGATCATGGATGCCACTTCCTCTGAACTAAACTAGAGCGGGACCATCCAGACTGGACTCAAGAGCAATGGGAGAAGGTCATGTGGTCTGATGAGTTCAGATTTACTCTGATCCAGAGTGATGGAGCATCAGGATAAGAAGAGAAGGAGATGAAGTGATGCTCCCATCATGCCTAGCGCCTACAAGCTTGTGGGGGCAGTGCTACATTCTGGGGTTTCTGTAGTTGGTCTGGTCTAGGTTCAGGTCTAGGTTCAGCAGCGTTATGAGATCAGCTGACTACCTGAACATACTGAATGACCAGGTTCTTCCATCAATTGATGTTTTTCTTCCCTGATGGCAATGGCATATTTAAAGATGACAATGAAGGATTCATCGGGCTCAAATTGTAAAAGAGCGGCTCAATTCAATTCAGTTCAATTCAATTCAAGTTTCTTTAAGAAGCACTTTTTTAAAAACCTCAGTTATCCAAAGTGCTGTACAACATAAAATGTGAAAATCCAGACTGAACAATAAAAACAAGAAAATCTATCTTAAGAATTAAAATAAAACATTAAAATATAACAATATAGAAAACGCTCTATCCCCTCTACTTTTAAATTTAGATCTGGGAACAGTTAAAAGCAACTGGTTGGTAGACCTCAGAGCTCTGACAGGATCATGGTGGTTTAAAAGACTCTTAAAAACAAGTAATAAAATCTTAACATGGATCCTGTACTGGACAGGAAGGCAGTGGAGGGAATCCAGCACAGGAGTGATGTGATCCTGCTGTTTCTTACTTGTCAGAAGACGAGCTGCTGCGTTCTGAACCGTTTGCAGGCGGCGGATCAGCTGATCAATCCCAGAGTGGAGGGAGTTACAATAATCTAGCCGGCATGTGATAAAAGCATGAATAGCTCTCTCCAGGTCTTTAAGAGGAAAGCAGGGTTTTACCTTACTTAAAAGCTGCAGATGGAAAAAGCTGCTTTAACCACTGAACTAATCTGTTTGTCAAATTTAAAACCAGAGTCGAAAATCACACCAAGATTCTTCACAAACTGCTTACAATACAGACAAAGGACCAATCACATTATCACGACCATCTAAAATGTTTGGCTGACCAAAAACTATTATTTCTGTTTCATTTTTGTTTAAATTAAGGAAGTTTCTCTCCAACCAGAACTGGACGTCCTTGAGACAGTTCAGGGAGCATGAGATCAGCGCTTGGACACCCATGGATTGGCCACCACAGACTCCAGACCTAAACCCCATTTAGAATCTTTGTGATGTGCTGGAGAAGGTTCCTGACCCTCCCATCATCGATACAAGACCTTGATGGACAAGGAATGCGGCTCTGGATGGAAATACGTGTTCTGACATTGCAGAATCTTATCGAAACAATGCTGCGATGAACGCGTCCTGGATCCGTTACAAAACCATGAGCTGTAAAAGAGTCCAGGTGCTGAACTGATCTTCCTGGAGTCCAGACGTTTCACCAGTTGAAAATTTGTGGCAGACAGGAAACAAACAAACAAAAATAAATAAATCAGTGCAAGAAGATGCAGGGCTGTTGAGTAGCATGACTCTTATATTAGATAAGAACAGACAACACTGGTCCCAGTCCCTTGATATAAATGGTATTGACTGTTGTCAAAGAAGAAAGGACTCTACAGGGTGGTAATCACGGCCCTGTCCCAACTGTTTTAAGATCATAACCGCACTTTTAACATTTGATCTGATTTCTGTGTTTAGTGGTGACTTTGAAATGTATTTAAGACATTTTCTATCATTGCATTCTCTTGTTATTTTTATCCGGCCCAGCGTCAGCACTGTTTTGGAACTGGGACTGCATCAGGGGAATGGGCTTCATTGTCAGTGGTCACCCTGAAGCCTTCTGATACGATTGTCATGCAGTCAATTAAAGTGTCCTTTATTGGAAGGAAAGAAAGAAAAAAAAAACACCATTACAGCTATAGTGCCTTGAGCTGCTGCTTCCAGATTTTTTTTTATTTACCAATTAACTAAAATTGACTTTGTTCTGCTTTGATTGTCAGTTACACAACCAACATTGGATCTTCATCAATTCTAATTGCACTTCAAAGAGTGTGAAGGAGCAAAGGAGCTGATGTGAAGCTGAGGACAAGGGTAGCAGGCATGTGTCCAAAACGCATGGCTGAGACTAAAAATTGAGTTTCACACTCACTTGTGTTCATCATCTCAGCAAGAAAAAAAAAAAAAAAGCATATCTGACAGGTTCCAAGTGGTTAAAGCAATCTTTAGAAATTACAGAATTACTAAAACATGTAGCGAGCCAGAACAATCTCTACTGCAGGCTGAAATTTTGCTAATTTCAGGAAATCCAGAAGCTTCATGATTCCTTTCAAAGTTTTAAAAGGAACACTGCTTTTTGTGTCAGAATTTTATTTTATTTATTTTTTCGCCGTCCCTCAAGTTTGTTGTTCCCTTAGCTGCCTGAAATAAAGGCCTATACAAACACAGGAGGCTGAAAAGAACTGACGGAGCCAAGGGTATTTATTTGTCAAGATTCACGACCTGCCATCTTTGGATGACTTATCGAGATGAAAGTGTTGTCACTTGGACTGGACTCAGCTCCTTTAATTTACCCTACATCAAGACGTCGTGTAGCAGAAGAGAAATGTTACAAATAATCCTGTTGTGTTGTAAATCTCTAAGATTTCTGTGTGGTCCTGTTTTTCAGAGGCCATAAAAAAGGAAAGGAAATTCGGAGCTAAACTTTAGTGAGCAAAGGAGTCCAAAATGATGTCATTATCTAAACACTTCTTTTGTAAAGAATATTAATGAAGACCAATAAATCTTGATAATCTTCTTTTTTTAAATAAATAAATAAGAACAGTGTGCATATGTGACAAAAAGAATGAAATTGTTCATGTTGGCCCCGATAATGACCTTTTTGTTTTCGCTCAGGAAATAATTTAAGGTGTTCCAGTGACATCTTCATCATCATCAACATCATTTTTTGGTCATTTTCTGTGTCAGTTGAGCGTGAACTTGGAATACACATTTTTGTAGGAGATGATTTGATTTTTGTGCATCATTTCACTCAGGGGAGGACAATTTATTATTTATTTAGCAATGAATATATAACAGAGATGTTGCATTGTGTCGGAATGCATGAATTTGGGTAGTAAAAAAAAAAAAAGAAAAAAGGAAAAAAAAAAGGGAAAGTCATCTTTCTTTCCATTTACCTAACAGCCAGGATTTAACACGCTCTTTTACAAGTCAGTGTGGGAAATGACTTTGTTGAAGCTGACAGCTCAGATCACTGATGAGGGTTTGGCTTTGTTCGGGTCGAGGCGCCCTCGTTCTGAATCAAACAACTGCGCATCAAATGGATGATGTTATTTGCGGCTGTCGCTTCCTTTGATGAGGAGGCTGGAAAACAATTGAATCTATTTGTGACTGAGTCATTTAACAGGCAATTAGTCATAAAGCTTAAGTTTTGAGCACAGTTCAAATGGACTAAATGGAGGAGTCTGGTGTCACCAGAAACCAGGTTTTGTGAAGAATCCAAGTCAGATGAAGGGGAAGCCAACACATCAGTCTTTCAGAGGTTTAAGCCCTCAAATCATGAGTATGAGTCCAAGTCTAACCCTTTATTTGATAACATCTGCCTCTATCAATAAGGGTTGCCTGAATTTAAAGCAAATACGGAAGTAATAATAATAATAATAATTACTATTATTTAACCCAAAGAGGAGCTTCTAACAACACATCTTTTTTACTTCGAAAAAAAAAATTAAGAAATTAAAGTAGTGTAATAATCAACTTTCAGAAAGAATTATGAATTGAAGAAATATGACTAGGGAAAAACAAAAACACAACAGTCACCACAAGTGGACAAATGTGTTAACAAAAGAGCCTCCTACAGTATAAAACAGGTCCAGTGGCAGAAGATAGTCTGACACACCTCGTAGCACCGCTTCATACCGTCAGGTACATTAGTATGATTATTTTATATAGTATTCTAATGTTAATACCGAATAAAAAATAGTACAAAAAATAGAAATAAAAAAGCTTCAAACTGTTAGACAGTTTAAGATTGAATTTTCTTGCAATAAAAAGAAATGATCGTGTGGTCTGGTGAGTTCAGAGTTCTAGGATGATGGGAGCATCAGGGTGAGAAAGCAAAGGAACTGATGGATTGATGTAGAAGCCTGGAGACGCATTTCACCCTCACGTACACACATGAAAGCATAAAACTGCCATAAAAAGATCTTAATAAGATATATATATATATATATATTAAAAAAAACAATGGTTCTTTGCCAAAATTAGCACTAATCCACTTCATATATGCAGATACACACAAGCAAATTCATTGATGGACCAGTGACCTCTTATTAGCCTGTGGGGGACGCATCATGATATGGGGTTATGTGAACACTGAGGTCAGTTGACATCCTTCATGTATTGAATGACTGGGGTTTCCTATTAATACGTTGTTTTTTTTTTGTTTTTTTTTCATCCCTTCCCTGATTGGAATGAGGGACCTTCGTGTAAAAAGACCCTAATCAGCCCTAAACAGAAGTGAAAGTTCATTGTGATGCCTTCCTACTATCCCTTTGTTCCTCCACGTAACTGTTTTTGACCAAATCAACAGTCCCGATCTTGTTTTGACTGATCATGGAGCAACACTGTGACTGTGTTTCTGCAGGGAAGTTACTTATTAGTTGTACAAGTTTCAGCTTTTGAAGCCGCAGGGATTTGATTCATGAACCAGCATGACTTTTACATGCTTTGTCTTGAGAATTAAATAAAAGGTTATGAAATAACAAACTATTAACTATTAAACTGTGTGGGAGCAGAGAGTACATGAGGTATTGCAGACGCTGCTGGTCCGTATGGAAGACCCTCATCAGGGATCCGCTGTTCCAACTTCCCTTTCAAAGTCAATGTGACATGACGGAAATTTTCCACCATTAGAGGACTGGATCAAAGTAACGTGTTATAACTGTCAAACCAAAAAAAAGAGAGAGAGAGAGAAAAGCAGCATTAAGTGGTGAAGGGAAATAAATCAGTTCCAGTCATTCCAGTGGCAGAAGATGTCTTATAGACCCCTTCACAGAATGTAAACAGTGTGAAGTATTTGGGGGGGCGGGGCTTAGCTGGAGGCAAAACATCTCGCTTGCGCATCATCCCTGTTAACGTCGATTTAGCCTGTTTTAATGGATATAATGGATCCTGTTTTAACGATGTTTAAGCTAAAATGAACAAGAAAAACAACTATTTCAGTGGATATGTGAGTACACTCACTCTTCAGGACCGAGAATGTTATTTTAAAAAATTAACTCTCGGCAAAGGGACGAAATTCCCCGACCCCAACATTATCAGTAATTGGATGGACGATTTGACAGGATTACCCCCCACGCAGTGGCCAGATATTTACACGTACTTCATCGAAAGACCAAGCACCTACACAAAAGAAAAACTGAAGGCCTACAAACCATTAAGACGCCCTTTAACTACGTCCTGAATGGACATGTTCAAGATTTACAGCATTATATAATTATTCGCTAAATTATAATTAACTAAGCATTATTTCAGTCACAATTTGGTCTAGTCAATGACGTTATTCCGGCTAAAACTGATAATATATTGCATATTAAACGCCTTACCTGATATGGAGTGTGTTTTTGATGATATTTCCGGTCCAATCCTTTCGTTTAATCGCGTTCAACCGCAGCTGTTTACGTCTTTTTTTTTGAGTTGCAGCGACTGGTATTTTAAGTTTGTGTTTTTAGTTTTTCGGTTTTGACACCCAAAAACACAACAGGACGACATTCTTCGTACAGTGTGTACATTGCTTGCCTCCAGCTAGCAAGCTAGTTGTGATGTCACAATGACGTAGGCCATGAAGGCCTCTATAGGCTGAAGCAGCTGGTTGTACTTAGCTGAGCAGTATGTCATGATCTGAAACCGAGCAAGAAAACATAGAAAATGTCATTTAAAAAAAAAAGAAGAAGAAAAAATCTCATACAAATATGTAGATTCGTGTTTTTGTCCCTTTTCAAGGACATGAAGGCGATGGTGTGTGTGGCCATAAAATGCATCCTGAAGCATCAGCATAAGATAAAATGGCTTTTTTTCTAGCATGTCACATTTGTTTTCACTGACAAAACATACTGCAGTGTGTCATTTATCTCTTTATCATCCTTTTCTCCTTTTATTTAATAGCACCTGACAGCAAGCTGGTGTCTCAGCCCGACCAGTTAATACTGACGGAGCTCGAATGGGATTATTTTGGGCGTTGTTAGCTTGCATTTTTCAATTTGAAAGGTTTTGAAAGAAACAGTATCTTTAGCGTGATGCCTTCTTCAGCTTTGATTCAAAGCCACTCTGAGATTGCAAGGCCAAACACGGCGCCTGGTTCGGTTGCAACCTTGACGTAACGCGCTGCAAGTTTACAGCTCCCCCTGTGCTGTTTCAGATCTTAGCACAAAGTTCCTGCCATCATTAAAATAGCTGCCATGCCCATCACAACAGATGCCCCTGTACTCAGCATATGTCCAAGGTGATAAATCCAGATTAGCTACTTCTTGTGTTGCTTCTTGTGCCATCTGGTGTGATTTAAGCACCAGGCGACACTTTTTCCAACACCTGCCCCTCCCTGAGCAAAGAGACGGAGGGGAAATGCTCACCTCAGTCAATTAAAGGAAGGCTTGGTGGTTTCCTATTTTCCTAAGCTTTATATATAGCTTGCATTTTCTTAACTAATACTTTGCTCCTCCATGGGGAGTATAATTTCATTTTTAATAGTTTTTTTTTCTTTTTTCTTGCTGTGCTGTAAACGCTGGAGAGGCAGAGAAAAGAATACTGTTTAGACGCTGCTTCGTTGGGTCTTTACCTTGTTTGTCACAAGAGCAATACTTGAAAAGTCCATTGTTTGTTAGTGCTGTAATGGTGTAATAAAGTTGGCTTTAAGTAATTGTAAACCCAGTAGTTGATTTCTGATTTGAAAAGAAAAAAAAAAATCAGGTCTCAAGAGATTGTATTTTTTCATATCAAATATTAATGCTTTATTCTGGTAAGAGCTAAAGTTTGGTTGAACAATTAACTGAGTGGGCAGCAAGTACACTTTGTAAAGACTTTTCTTTTTTTTTTTTTTCTTTTTCGTCTTGTGCTCATTTTTTCAGATCTTTCCAGAGATTTCTTATGGTCAAGACACTAATGTTTCTTTCTGATGAATCGTCTCAGCAGATGCTCGTACAAGCGGTGCCATTACAGAAGAAAACATCCTCTCCTTCATCCACTTTACAGTCAAATGGGGATTTGGTTTTGCTTCTTTGCCCTGAAAGCTTTTCTTAATTACGTTGGCTTCATTGTTAGCCTCTCTTTCTTTTGGATTGTCTTTATTAATGAAACTATCACTCTATTGGTTTGACTTGGTCATTGAGGAACATTCTAGTTTTTGCCTTCAGAAAGTCTTGTTTAGCTTTTTCAGTATGTTTAGGGTCAAATACGTCCTATCAGAATATAACCCTATACACCTCAAAGTTCCTCTTGCCACTTATGTCATCAGGTACATCATCAGTAAACACAGTTGAGCCTGTACCATTGGCAGCCATGCATGACCGTACCATAACACTACCTCCACCGTGACTGAACCATGATGAGGTTTGGTTTGAATCATGAGCTGTTCTCTTCCCATCCTTCTGAAACGAGTTAATCTTGATTTCATCTGTCCAAAGAATCTGATTGCAGAACATAGGAGGCTTTTTTTTAGATGTTTTCTGGCCAAGTCTAATCTGGCTCTCCTGCATACTACCAGTGGTTTCCACCCTGCTGTTGTTGAGCTCACCAAAACTTTTTCTTTTGTCCTTCTGCGCTCTCTTATATATTGATTTTTGTTTTTGTTTTTTTTTTCCCAACATAATGATGGCCTCATTCACTTCCATTGAATTCTTCTTGTACTTTGTCAAATGCATATTGGCATTGAGTTACCAAATGCCAAGTCAATGCCTGATATCAACTTCAGACCTTTTTCTATCTGCTTCATTTGACTTGACGTAATGAGGGAATGAACTGCATCTGGCCACTTAACTTACTTTGGTCCAAATGTTTTTGACCACCCTGAAAATGGAGGTACTTTACTTAAACTAGCTGTAATTCCTCAGTGGTAAATACAAAAAAGCAATGGCTACACTTTGGTAATAACTAGATTGTTTCATTTATAAAAACTATGTGCAAAAACAAACAAAACATATGGACATAACTGTAGACAGATAAATCCTCTCCAATTTTGAAGAATCAAAACACATATTAGTCTCTAGGATTGTCATTAGCTGTCAGTTTTTAATCCGATTTCATGACCTTTTTTACCTGGTTGTTATCCAAGTCACTAAAATTGAGTGCCTTAATATTTGAGGAATGACTCATACTTTAATGTCTCCTTACTGCAGTGTTTCTGCTCTTCTCATTTTAAAAATCTAAACAGATAATTTGCTTCAAGCACTGAAATGTTTTCATAGTACTTTGCAAGGAGGTGTTGTCGGCTGAGGTAGGATGCGTTATTATGACTGGGTTGTCATTTGTGAGACACATATTTCTGAAAACATTTGAACTGTCTTTCACTTGTGAATAATAAAGCAGCATGTTTATGTACTGATCAAGGACTCAGTTTCCCCCTGACTGCTTTACACTGTTTGATGTTGAAAGGAAAAACACTGGATCCATTTCAAACAGCCATTTCGGCTGGATTGTCTTACAATTGGAATCTAATGTTATTTCTCTTTCCTGTCTGAAACAATAACTATCCTTGGCTTTATTTTCACTTTCTGAACAATCAGCCTCTCACATTATAGAAAAAAAAAACAAACCTGCTAAATGTCAGCAGAAATGTCAGCTTTAGACAAGATAATAGTTGGACTGGTGTGACTCTCAGGACAGAGTGAATTCTCACTGCAGCTCAGTGTTCTGCAGAAATATTTTCTTTTTGTTTTGGATTTTATTTTTGGGGAAACTTTGCTGATAACACATTCTGCGGCTTAGCCTGATATGGAAGGTTTATTTAGTTATACCTCCAAATTTTTCTTTTACTTTTGACAGCACAGATGGATGTGGCGTGTTCAGTCCGATGAAACACCTGCAGTAAATGCAAATACACTGAACTGAACTGACTTAAATAACACTTTATTAATCCCCAAAGATAAATTATGTTGTTTCAGTATAAATTGCTGTGAAAAAAAAAAAAATTAAATTAACTTATTGAAGTTAAATACTCAACATGATCAACATCATCTCCTCTTCAACTAACCTGCATTAGAGGTCTTTTTTTTCCTGATTGTTAGCTTGAGTTTGAAACCTGCATGGAAAAATTTGTCAAAAATAATAATAATTAATTAAGAAAATAAAAGCTCAATCGAAAAGTTCAGGACAATAGAGTACAGTTGAGTGGTGCCATTCTAAATAACAATTGATAAAGTAAAAGTAATGATTATAAATGTTTTCACAATCCTCTCAAATGCTTCTGATGGTTGAGGTCTACTGTCCCAGTTTGCCTTTAGAAGGTTCCATCGGTCACCACTTAGGAGATGCAAAGGTCAGTTAGTATCTGAAATTTCTGCAAACATTCATCTTTCTGTTTGTATGTCACTCAATCAACTCACCAAACACAGAGATAATTAGACTTAAATATGTATTTCAATTGCATATAAATTTTCCATCAATATTGAATTACATAGATTTAACATAAAACAGATTAAACTTCACCTGGATACACTGGTTCTCGTATTTGAAGCAAATTACATTTATTACTGACAATTAAATAATATGCATCACATTTAGTTTATTACCCTTTTTATGATAAATCTATGTTATTTAAATGGGTGGAAATTTGATAAGCATTTGAAATGCATAAATCTTAAAATTAGGCTTCAATATTTCTGTGAGTGAATGAAGATCTCCAGTGCTTTTTGATGATAAAACATACTTAAGTGTTGACATCCAGGCTCCGAAAAATGACTATTTATTAAGCTTGTGTAGAGATACTGGTGGTGAGGAATTTAACTTACCCAGCTTCCACCTGTGTGCTGTAATTCTATGGAGGAGGGTTAAGAGTTTTAAGAGTCAAGAAAGTATCAGTCAGCCATTTGTCATCAATGATTTGTTGGCACCTGCACAGCTTTCAAAACCTCACAGCGATGCTAGTGACTTTAAGGAGCTTTATGCTCTGTGCAGATGCTATGCTAGCAACAGAAGCACTGCCAAAGACCATGCCTCCATCCAGATCAACATTGTTGAGGTGGAAAAGGTGACCAGATGTTTCAAGACGCCCACCATCTGTAGCACAACCACAGAATGGGAGAGTCCAACAAATGATGACATTATTGCAGGGAACATCTGAGTGTAAACCTGGAGCTGTAGACACTTTGTACAATAGAATATGGGTGGATAAAAAGAAAGGAAAAATAGGTATGTGAGAGGCATGTACCTCTTGCTCCATAGATGGGTAGATGTAATTAGAATTAATCATGAGAGGTTGCTGATAGCACGTACAAACACTGCTTGAGATACCTACCTGAACTCGCTCTGAAGGGTCACCTCATTTATGGAAGCTTTCTTATGCAGACTAATTTAGCAAGCTTTGCACATCACAGATCACCACCAGTTGTGCCACGATTTATCCCAGAAGGAACAAAAGGAGTCAAATTTTCATTTTTGTGCTTGGCATGGCAGTGATAGTTGCTGCAAGGAGGGCACAGAGGTGTTAACAGCACCGGTACGAGGGAAGATAATTTGATGTGACACATTCTTCATGCATGAAAAAAAAAAAAAAAACTTGTGGATTATCCAGGGCATACTGACTGCCAAGCAACAGCATTCATAACTGTATTAACAGAAGACTCGTGTTATGAAAGATCATGACATAACATGAATGCGAGTGATCACTTTAATCAGTTGTAATGAAAGATTGTGACACTGACACAGTTAATTTAAAAGTAAATTACAACAACTTGGAAATAGTTAATAAAGAGACAATGTGCTGTTTAAAAGTTAGTAGATGTGTTTTGCTTCATTGATTGATTTGAACTTGTGTTTTGCAGAAGCAGCTGCTCACTCTTGTTTCCTGAAATTGCTAATGCAGTGAAGCTAGCGCAAACTTTTTTCAATGTTTCATGTCATGCCATCTTTAATATAACATAATTATCACTCGTGGTTTTGAATATATGCAATGAAGAGGCAGCTGCTCTCTTATCTCACTAAAACTGCATTGCAGAAGTTAATAAATAAAAATATGAACATTGGTCAAGGCCGTTTTAATGTATTGTCACCCCTGCTTCAGCAAATAGCAGTAATTTTACAGAATAGTTTAACAGAAACTTGGCTTTTAAAAAAAAATCTTACATTTAAATGTTATTACTTTATTTTATTTTTCTTTCATCCTAATGTCTTTGGAAAGCACTTTCACTTTGCTTTGTGTTTGAATTGTGCTATACAAATAAATTTGCCTTGAATTATTGTTTCTTTCATTATTGAATCATTATATATGGTATTATTATAGCATGGACAAAATTATGTATTTATCTGAACATCATATTATTTTGAAACCCAGACCACATGATCACCATGGTTACCATCAAAGGGGAGTTGTTCTTGACTTTCTTAACCAGTTATATTGTCAGATTTACCAAAATTCCTGAGTTTTATCAAAACATTTTGAACTAAAAAATGTTTTTTTGTATCACTGCAAATATCAAAAAATCTGAATTTTTGTTAAAAAGGGATTTTTTTGTTGTAAAATGAGGAATGACACTATATTACTTCTTTTTTTACATAAAAAAGTGAGTTTTTGTAATAAAATCTCAAAAAAATACAACCTTTATCACAAGACTTTTGTTCTAAAATCCTACTTGTCTTTCTTATAAAGTCACAAATTATTTGACTTTTTTGTGTGGTTTTAACTTAAATGTTTATGCAACATTTTGACATGAAGTAGTAAAATAGCTAACTTTTTTCCCCTAAACCCACAATTTTTTTTTTTTTCGAAAATGAAATATTAAACATTTTCCAGACATTTGTTATATCATGACTTTTTGACATTAAGAAGCTGCTCTCCATCTCAGTTATTCCACTTTTTGATGTCAGTACTGAATCAAAAGTGTAGTTGCATTGAAATATTTTCTGTGCAGGCTCTTGTGAGCCAGATAAAAAGTGGCACTAGATTTGGTCTGTGGACGTTGTGTTTGACAATTGTGCCCTACATGAATAAATGCCATATTTTTACTGAATCACACCATCAAAATGTTTTTTTTTCCATAGGCTTTCAATAAAGTATACCATCGATATGTAATATAATTATACAGACACATCCAGCGCTGAAACATAAAGCCTCAAGCACACAAAAGACTTTTTTCCAGCAGTGTCAAATTAGTATGAGTAATTACTTTCCTGTAAGTAGATACAACCCACTGACAAATCTTTTGACTGTTTTATCCTGTTGTTAAATTTTGCCACATACAGTGAACACCACTTTGACAAACAGCATGTCAGGACTTAATACTTTGAAAGTATAAAACAAGACCTTATTGTCTGAGCACTGCTATAACGGTGCCATTAGGACTTATGTATCTGCCATGTGCCATCGATGGCATGGCCGATCTTCAGTGCAGCACACCTTAGTAACCTCATGCCCGGTGATGGAACATTCCCTTTGTACAGTTAGACATACTCATTGTCCTCTTGCCTTATCTCTTCAGAGCCATTCCTCCTGAAGATCCCTGGGACTGACAGAGCAGGGTCATAGATAGTCCAGTGAAATTTTCTGGAGCAGGCTTTTGGTCACAAGCAAGGAAGGAAAATAAAAAATCAGGCATCTGTGCTAAAAGCTGTTTAAAGTAAATCCTTCTGAGATTCAAACTCAAGCATGTTAACATGGCTGAGTTATTTAAAGGATGCTTCACCTATAAGGACAGCCATGGAGGCTCTCAGCCAGACAAATTCTCCTTCATAATGTTGTAGTTGCAGTGGAACAATTTAAAGCACCCTAGGGACTAGATCGATGAGACTCTGTTTGTGTTCTATTGCGTCCTAGCTGACAAGTGATTTTCTAACTAAGAATGGATTGTTTTGTGTTTGACTAAAGCAGGGAAGGACTCTCCATGATAAAAATACAAAACTGGGTTCATAAATGTATTTGGATATTGCTGTTGCAGTGAACATAATGCACTCCAATATAAAACTAAGTTGGTTTGTGAGAGGCAGATGTTTAAATATTAAGAATCAAATGTCCCATAGAGGTATCAGATGTCATTCCTGCTACACCATTAATGCCAGTGATATATATTTAGCAGTTTCTACAGAGCTTGACATATTCTTTACACAACATACCTGCTGCTTCCAATTTCACCATCACTGCCACTGGCCGTTAGACTTTACCGTCTGCTTCTGTGCTTGGAATGAGAAAACTGTTGCACATTATCCAGCATAATGAGGTAAGAGATTAAGATGTTGCCCTTGTATTGCTCAGGCTGTGTTAGTGCACTGGATTTAAAATGACTCTGCTCAGGCACCTAGCTTGGCCTTGTTTCAAGCGAGAGTGATGGATTGGTGGACAATGAATCAACTAGTCTCTATCTGAATTTAACTTTTAGCTGTGGAATTTAGAGGACATTGCCAGAGATTACTTGTGGCCTTTTACCTTTGACAGGCCAGATGACTTTAATTTGAATATTTAATGTTGTACTTTCTGTGTCATGATGTGGTACTAAGAAATAAAAAGAGCTTGCAATTTCCTGGAAAACTATTAGACTTTTTGTTTCAAACTGAAGACTTCTTTCTTTCCATAACCATTTTAAATTCAACAAAAAAGATATTGGTACCTGTTGGAACTTACCAGTCAGAGGAAATTGGAAATTTGGGACCTGTTTTTACAGGAGAAAAGCAGCTATAAGAATGTAGACAGCAGTCCAGGCTGTAGAAATGTTTAAAGCCTGCCATAAAGAAAAACAGCTTTTCATCTCCATGGCTACATTTCACATCTGTGAGAACCATCGGGGTCGAATGCAGCCCCCAGGGGGTCACAAGCCAGTCCGTTTCTGAGTTGGTCCCAAGGCCAGATAAATGCAGAGCATTGTATCAGGAAGGGCATCCAGCGTAAAACTTATTTAAAACTAAACTTACTAATCACAAGACCCATGAACCTCTTAGCAGAACAGAGTGCCAGTGGAAATTGGGCTACTGTTGGTCGAAGGAGAGGAGGAAGGAGAGTCTGTGGGCAGGAGAAAAGATATTGACAGACTATACATCCTCTTCCTCTGTATCATGTCAACCAACTCTCTAGCTTTTCCTCCGTGTTCAGAAGATCAGGTGCAAAAGTGACAAGGCTCGAAGCTCAGGAGCAGGGTTCCAGCTACTCTATTATAGTGTGGATTAGAAGAGAAGCAGAGTAGGACTTATCTTGAAGGGGGATATGGTTAGAATGTTCTGGAGGTTAAAAGAGTGTCAGAGGGATGAGCCTGGAGCTAAAAATTTGAAAGTGACATTCAGTGTTTGTGCTTATGTCCCACAGGTGGAATGTGAGGTAGGTGAGAAGCAGATATTGTAGAGTGAGACATGAAGTGATGGCGAGTATCTCCAGAGATTAAAGAGTGGTGGTTCAGTTTTGGAGAAGGCGGGATAGGAACGCAGAAGGATAAGTGGTAGTAGACTTTGCAAGAGGATGGAAATGACTGTAATGAATGTTAGTGAAGAGGCAGAAACATGGGGTAACTTATAGGAGTGCAGGCAGGAGCACACAGGCGGATTACATCTGGAGATCAGTGACTGCAAAGTAGTGGTATGTGAGAGAGTAGCCAGGCAGCATAGCATGGTGATGTGTAGGCTGACTGGTGGTGAGGAAGATGAAGAGGACAAAGGCAGAGCAGAGGACAAAGTGGTGGAAGCTGAAAAATGAAGAGTGTTGTGTGATTTTCAGAGAGCATTAAGAGGCTCTGAGTGGTCAGGAGATGCTTCCAGATGACTGGACAACTACAGCTATTGTGATCAGGGAAACAGGAAAGAGAGTACTTGGTGTGTCATCTGGTAGGAAAATAGACGAGGAGACTTGGTGGTGGAATAAGGAAGTGCAGGAGTTTGTTCAGAGGAAAGAGGTTAGCAAAGAAGAAGTGAGACACTGAGAGGACTGACGGGAGAGGTCACAAGTACAGGGAGATACATCCTACAGTGAGGGCAGAGGTGGTTAAGGACCAACAATGCTTGGTTGGTCAGCAAGAAGGGATTTATATAGGTTGGCAAAACAGAGAGTCAGAGGCATGTGGCTAGCTAAGATAATTAAGAATAGAGGAACATATTAAGGTGAAATTATATAAAGCCATAATTCATTCACAATTAGGGATGTAGTTTGTTGTTGTTATTTTAGTGAGTGAGAGACAGTCATGACAGCCTGTACCTGTCATTACTTTAGCTACATAGAACATTTTGGTGACCTGAAAGCGAGAGATAATAGAACATGATAACTTTTGTCTTGAAGATATCACGGGTTGTTGTCTTGTTAGTACTAACTAGCTAGCATCAGCTTGATCAAATCTGACAAGTAAGCTCTGAATTAGCACTTGCTAGTGGCTAGCATCAACTAGCATCTTTTGGCTAGTAGCTCAGGAAGTACAGCTAGAGCTGCTACCTTCATCCCCAGGCAGAGGCCATCAACCAACTAGTGGTATTTCTTTCAGATCCAACCTGGAAGCTGGCAGCTAAGTTGGTTGGCTGGGGGAGATGACCACTGACCACCAGCAGTCCAGCATTTACTGGTGCCTACTACTGTGGCTGAACCACCTAGGTGAACCATGGCTAGACTTTCTAACGGCAGATGACCACAGAGGCTCCATTAGACCTCCAACAGTCCTTGTTTCAGATGTTTTGACAAGGTAATGTCACTCTATGATGTGTTGCAGGTTATCATGAGCTAAGCTAGGATAAAATAGCTAACTATTTTGTGGTAACTTGGGTAAATTGGGTTTGTTCCAACTAACTACTGGCCTTGTTTACTCCATCTATTTGCATGTTTTTTGATTAACTGGGTTTGGATGGAGTTAGTTTCTTCTAAGATAGCATCCCCCTCTGGTCTGAAAAATTGCTTAAAAGCGCTGTTTGTAAACCCATGGAAGCCGTCACAGAGCATTTTTGCAATTCTTTTGTGCAAATTCTTTTGTTACATCAGTATGGTTGAGAGCAAGGCTAAGATTGTATGAGACTGGCTAATTTTTAGGTTGAAGACTAAGCTGATATTGTTGGTTTTGTTCTGGAAATACAGCATTCAGTCATATCTTCATTTCCCAACTCAACAAATAAGAGTTATTTCAGGGCTCAGAAGATTTAGAAAAAAACCAAAACAGGAGTAATATGAGGTCAGCATATTGATAGTCAACACAGCCATACATGTGTGCAACTCACCACAGTCCCCTGGGAAGACACAGACTGAATTGACAGACTTTTGGAAAATGTGACAGTTCTGCTGCCAGAGTCAAAATGTGTGTGTTGATCAAATATGTTAACTAGAATGAGAAAGTCATTTGAATGGATTACTAAATGTTACTTTAATTCTTAACGTCTGTCTGTTGGTTTTGGCTGCTGTGAAAATGCCTAAAGGTTGCAGGCAAAAATCACCCAAAACACTGTCCAAAAAGCGAGAACTATGTCTGTAATGGAACACAAGGAATAATTTATATACAGTACACTGTACTTACTATGTAAACTTTACATACAATTTGAATACATCGCAGTATAATATAGTGTTCATACCAGAAAAAGAATAATCTTCTGTCTTTGATCTAAACTCGTGTTATGGGTTGTGGCAGCTGCTCCAGCTGTGCATGCACGTTCGTGCATGTGAGTATCTGTATCACAATTAGAGGGATAAGACCAAAGTCAACCATACCCATATTTTACCAAGACAGAGAGATTTTAACTGCTTGAAGTGCTTCATGTCCATTTTTACTCTCTTTTATTCTAAAACAGCTGATATCATTTTCATGTCCACATGATGTTCTACAATAATCCAATATATTTATGGATATTTATTGAGTGCCTTGCTTATTGTTACAATTCTGATTGACTTCAATGATGATGATTCCTTTCTTATTAAAAAAATATATATATTACATCTTGATAACCCTTATTAGCCCTAACCCTAAAATAGAACGATCTTTGAAAAGAGATGCCAGCAACAATTTCAAAAATAAAAAAGTGCAACATAATGAAAAGGCTCGTCCATAGAAGTGTTGTGACTGGAAAAAACATTCTCCGAGAACTGCGACCATGACCTCAAGAAAAGCTTTCAGCCTAAATGTTAACCTGGGAGGGTCTGACCTCTGTGTTTGTAGGTCAGCATGTTACCCAGAGTCTATGTTGCATAAGATGCTGGAAGAACGTATCGATCCGTCTATGTGTAAAGCCAACTGACATGGGAGTTCACAACCAGGACAGTGTACTTCTTCGATCTTTATCTACAGCTCTTGTAGACAACCTTGACTTTGTAAGTGTGATACCTGGGGGTCTGAATTTTTGGAAATAAGGGGTAGACAGACCTTCTCATGGCCTTTAAACAAGATGTGGATTCTGGGTCTTTCTGACTTTCTGTGACGGGACCTTATAGACTTTTTGAAACCTATGCCTCAGAGATTTTGCATTAATTGTGAAGCGATGGATGGATGGATAATTGAGAAGCAAGGACATTTATCTGACCTCATAAGCCATTGCATCATTTTAGCATTTTTTCATAGTTCTTGAGAATCAAAAGCATGTATATCAGAATCAGAAGTTCTGTATTCATCCCCGGGGGGGAAGTCCAATTTGTCAAGACACTCGAGACAAAAATTAAGAACTTGAAAAAAAACAACAACAAATAAACAAACATACAAACAAAAAAAAATACAAAAAATAGGATCAATTAGACTATTAATTATAGAATAAAATAAAATTCTAATTAAAGCCAATAAAATAAAAAATTATAGAGTTGAACAGTCATGGTTGAAGTTGCCTGAGATAGCAATGAATGCACTCCGGGGCTGAGTCTGTAACGGGCTACAGCAGAGTGGGTGGGGAAATATTCTGGGAATATCAGGACACAGTCCAACAGCAACTGTACAACATTGGAGGACAGATACACACCTACACCACCATCATTAATGAGAACGGCAAGCCCTCCTCCACTCTGTACTGCTCCTGTCCTGTCCGCTCGAACTGTGTGGAAGCCCCTAATGGTCAGGTTATCACCTGGAATATCCTGGTGCAGACAAACCTCCGTAAAGCACATTAAACTACATTCCCTATACTCCTTTTGACTCTGGGCCAGTGCTGTCAGTTTATCCATTTTATTCCCGAGGGATCTCACATTTCCCATGATGAGAGAGGAGAAATGGCTTAAAAGTTCTTTCAATAAGCTGTCATTGTCTCAAAGCCAGTCTCCCCATAATTTATTGTTCCCTCTGCATCCTCTGTGTGTTTTTTACCATAACTCCATCAGTATATGTGGATGCAGGTAACGAGGCTGGTTCGCAATCAAAACTCAAAGCACTGCACACAATTCAAATAACAAGGAAAAATAATGAAAGACATGATGACACAGATTCAGATTATACGTAGATACCACAATAGATTCAAGACAAGGCAGAAAAACAGATGGACTGACAGAGCAAAGCGGAAAGACAAGACGATATCGTCTCTCAAGGGCTGATGAGACACATTTGTGAATAATCTGTAGTCAAATCTGAACTTGACGCACAAACTCGAGTAATTTTCAAACTAAAACGGGAAGGAAAGCAAACCAGTTAATATAAATGGGAGAAGAGCAGCCAAATGGATACAAGAAAAGCCTTAAACAGGATAACTAAGGAAGAAGAAAAAAATCAACATGAAATCCAGGATCAGAAGCCCTCCCTCCCCTCTACCCATCAAGACCAACTAAGCAATGTGTCCGCACACAGACTATACTTGTAGTATGGCAGACTCGTGGCCTGAGTTTTGTCCAGTCTGACTTGTTGATGAACTTGCTTTGACATCTTGAGTGTTGTCCACTTTATTCTCTCTCTCTCGCTGTAGAATGAGTGATAAACCTTCTCAGATGAATGGACAGCAACTATTTCTTCTCTAGTATTACACTGTATAGTACATTGGACTACAGTATCAAAGTCTAGTCCTTAACTCAGATCTATTTAAAACCCATTAGTATCTGACAATTCTTTCATTTCATTCCAGTTTGTCACAATGATGCAGTATGTGATGCAAAGACATGTTACATTAGAGACCTTTTTGACAGTGTTGTCATTAAGTTCAAGGAGAAAATTCCTGCTCTGCTTGGACACTTGTCATTTAAAAACTTATTATTCTCATCATATTATTGGACTTCTTTATTAATAAGATAACAGAAACCAAATGTGTCATCTCCTGCCAACTATGGGGATTATATTATACAGCCCAGCATGGAGAGAACATGCACACTCCTCACAGAAAGACCACAAAAGCACCTAGACTGGTCCCTAAACTAGAAAGCCACTCAGACGCATGTCATTGTTTTTGCTGTTTCTTATTGAATGAATACATATCAGAATACTTCAGACCAGCAATCTGTGAAAGCTTCTGCCTTTATCGAGGTGATCTCAGTTATTGATAATCAGTTAATCAAATGTATTTGATTACCAATACCTAATTTCGGTACTTTTTCCATTAACTGTTTCTGCATTTTGGCTCAGTAAATAATTAAACTGTTTCGTATCATATGATCCATCTGAGGTTGCAAAGGTCTAATTTTTAGACCGAGTGAGGACCTTACTATCCTTCTGATAAATGTCTAGTTTTCTCTTCACATCTAAATTTAAAGGTGAACCAACCAAGAAGTCCAGTGTCAGTTACTTGACTTACAAACACTGCTTGTCAGGATAGGTGAGAAGCTTATCCCACCGGATTCTTGCCGCCTCTCTGCAGCGTGCTGGCTGAGGGCTGTATTTAGCAGCAGACACTGACACGCTTGACCTCAACCAGTGAGACAGAAGCTGGATTACCTGGTGATACCATCCTGATTCTCTAATCCCAGATCTGTCTCGCAAAGATTAGTGCTGAGGAAATCAACCATGTGCCAGGCTGACAAGTGACATGCCTCAACTGCCCACACAGCAGCCCATCCTCCACCTTCCCCGCTGTTTGTTTTCTTTCAAACTTCACTGCAACCAACTCTTAGTGTCTGCTGGAGCTATAGGCTTTTTAAAATATTTATTACCCAAACGGTGGTCTCATTAGAAAATGATATGTCCCACAAGCATGGGAGGGAGGAAGCTGTTTGCGGGGCTTCATCAGAACAAAAACAAAGCATCACAGCATGCATGTCATTTGTACAGTCAGGTTTACCTAATTTACAATATACAATAAGTCACACATTCCCCAATAGTAAAAAGTGAACATGAGGCATATTCAACTTTGTTCGGTTCATTTTCACCAAAATAAAAAACATCCAAGTTAACCAAAATGCATGACTGCAAACAATGTAACAACGTCCTCACTTCTTTTAATCAGATGTCCCCACCATGGGAATAAAAAATTTAAATATGGGAACAAGATTCTGTGTTGTGGAATATATAAGCAAACTGCTTTACGGAGCCACATTTATGTCAAATGTTGAGGGCGTGAGAAAACACCCCCATGACAACGTTCATGAACATGCTCATTTCCATTTAAAGTAAGCGTCTTATGTTCTGATCCCCTTCAAAACTGAACAGCTCACTCAGATTCACTTTAAATGTCCTGTTGCGTATATAAATATCCTTTGCTCAAGCTCTTTTCCTTGGACTGAAGCTTTCTTCTCTCAAAATTCTCCCAGCCAATAGTATGCAAGATCTGATGTTGAGCAGTCAGTCACTACTTTGCTTTGCCTTCAGCTGATAGTTAACAATACAGTTAGCGTGGATTAATCAAACTAGGAATTTTCAAGTGAGAAGTAGATTTTAATGATGCCATAATTGTCACATACTTATTGCCCTCTGACATTGGTAAACCAATTAGTTGTCATACCAATGATTATTTTCATGTTACTTGTATTTATCTCACCTACTAAATACATTTGCTAACTTGGCTTTGAATATCAGTAGATATTTGACAATGATCCGATACCAATCAGCATGTTGGAAGTTGAAATGTCTGTTGGAAAGCTGACTGGCTGTGCTTCTTTTAGCTTACATGATATATGTTCAGATACAGGCTCAGACAGTTTCAGACATGTATTTCAAAGTCAGCCAAAAGCACTCTGTTCAAAGTGTTCAATTAGGCAGTATAATGTTAGACTTTGTATTTGACTGACAGAAGACGGGTCATCCAAGACACAGCATACTGCAATTTTGGCCACTTTTGCTGGCTTTTTTGAGGGGAGACTTTCCATCATTTCAAAAAAGCAAACTCGAGAGTTGGCTGCAGTGGTTCCTCCATCTCTCCTTTAGCTTTAAAAAATAACAAAAAAACAAAACAAAACAAAAAAAAAAACTCCTGATTTTTCACCCGATAGCTCCTTAAGTACTTGGCCCAGCTCACTGGGTAAAGGAGTTACAACATAAACCAGATTGACCTGGTAAATAACAGTTATTTATTTAAAATCGTGAGTTCTAAATTGTCCACTAGCAATGCAACACAAACGCAAAAGGGGTCTCAAATGCAAACAGAGTAAAGTAACAAAAGCCCCAAAAGACTGGTGAACCACGGTTAGCATGTCAATTAAAAAAAAAAAAGAAGTGTCTTTAACTAGATTGGCTTAACCATAAATAACGAGTGACAAGTGCTGCACAGAACCGACACACCAGAGTACATGTTAATCAGACGAGTGAAGTACATAAAACAGGAGTGGGAAATATCAAACGGGCAGCAAAGAGGCTTGACAGACTGAAGGAACTCAGCTGTCCATACACAAAGGCAGGATGGTCTTGTAGCCTTTGAATTTCTGGAAATCGGATGGTAATTGGAAGGATGGAAAAAAGCCACTCCAGTGGTCCCAGTAAAGTTGTGGGATGGAAGACCACACAACAGCCTTTACATTCCATTTACATTGAGACGCAAGACAAAACTATCAACACACTGACGAAGGAAGGCAGTAATGACTGACAGTAATTTCTAAGGTCATTTACCAATCTTATAGAATGAGCATTTTAGCATAAAATAACATGATATTATCATCATAAAGCTATAATGCTTGATAGATAGCTCAGTCCAATTAATCACAGTCAACTACTTCAGATGCCTCAAAACAGGAAGTTGCATTCTGTTCGTAAAAATAATGTGATACCAGATGGTGCATAGACTTGAGCACATTTTCACGCTGACAGTATTTAGGTCGGCTCAAAGTGTGATTACTGTGTTCACACCAGGAACGAGCAAACTTGAGTTTGTTTTAAGGAGACTGAAGCTTAAAAGTGTGAAAGCACCCTGAGTGTGTTGGATCACAAGTACATAATACATGCTAATTGAGTTTGATGTTCCTCACCTGGGAGTAATATGATTATAGGTTTTGTTCTTATGTTTATAGTTGTGCCACACCGACATTATCGACATAGTTAACAGTATATAGCTCTTAGTTGTAGCTACAATACATTATTACAATACATTATCTATAATAATATATGATTAGTTTCTTTTATATTGTTTTGAAAGCCTCAGAATTACACCCACTGTTCTGCATGGAAAAACTCATGTTTTTGAGTATAGTTTGGTTTGATAAAACATGCATGCTACTCAGTGCATTTATTACATTCTGGAGTGAGACCGATACTGAAAAATGTTGCAGAATTCTCAAAAATTACACAATTGCCTTCCTTTACGAGCATCAAATCATTCCACGCTGGCATCGTCCTTTGTAAAAAGTCTAATATATCTACATCTTGAGTTATGTAGCCTATCAGAAAAGTAATATTGCACAACTATTAGATGCTGAAAAAGCACTTTCAAGAAGAAATGAGTGGAAGGTGGCTTTACACCTGCCATGTCAAAAAACCAAGCTAAGGTCCCATACTGCCAAATATTGCCTGAGGACATTTAAACCTTGATGTCGGTTGGAAATGGTTAACAATACATAGTTAGTGTTAACATTTAATTCATGTATGAAAATTTGATTTAAAAAAAAAAAACAAGAGTGGTTAAACTGTGGCATTAAGATACAGGAGTACTTTACTAAACAAGAAGGAGATTTTACTCTGTGCACTACTACAGTGTTTTGGACATATGGACAAACATAGCCAGTGCACATTTCATTGCGAGAACAGGATGGAAGTATAGAGTCTGAAGCTGGACCTGCATACAGATCAAGATGCTTGCAGTGTTTGTGAGAAGCATCGCTCCGCAGTAAGTGAGCATTTCACTGCTCCAAGATCACAGAAACATACTCTCAAAGAAAATATGCTGTAACACAGTCATTTTCTATAGTTGCATAATCAAACCTATGCAATGATTTCAATATTACATTTAATCATTTTTGGGGGGTTGTATGTGCTTTGATCCAAAGTTCCTCTCAAGATTCACCAAGACACAAAGGCAGTTTCTTTTTTCTTGTTCTTTGACAATGTGGATATAATAATCCATTAAAAATCTTTTTTCTTTGAATTTGGTGTAAATGCACGCTGACACATCAGTGTCTGATCTGCTGAGTACCCTCGCAAATTGAATCTGCTGTCCATCTGGCCCTACATTTCCTGATAAGGCTGTGCTTAACAAACTCAGCTCATCTTCACTGACCAGCAAAGCCAATTCTCCCATTGAGCTTCTTGTTTTAATTCCTCCATCTGTGGTGTGTAATAACCACTGCTCCATACTAACAACACTAGCTGGTTTGGCATTGATGGTGAGGTTATAAGAATTATGGGTATACATATTATTTCATATTTGAATTCCTAAACTCTGTAATTTCTCCATACCAACATCAAAATTATTTCAGTTGTCATTATTGTTGCAATATAATTTTAATTATTAAAATATTCATTCTATTTGTTGAATATAACTTTATACTATTTCAATCAACACACCATCTCTTAACATTATTTCTGGATATCAGTATACAGCAAACACTAAGAGTGACATTATGACAAAATATTGGAACAAAATCAAAGATAACAGCCGGGACATTAAAACTTTGGGTGGAAATGGGTCTTCAAAATGCTAAATGACTAAACATACCAAAAAATTAGATACAAAGTGGCTTAAGAACAACAAAGTCAGTGTTTTGGAGTGGCCATCACAAAGTCCATTTGTGGGCAAAGCTGAAAAGACGTGTGAGCGAGGCGGCGTTCCACCAGTTCTGTCAGGAGGAATGGACCAAAATTCCAGCAAGATATGTGAGAAGCTTCTGGAAGGAAACCCAGAAAAACAAAAAAAAGACCTAAAAAAATCCTGAGGAGTGAGTCCTGAGGACCTGGATTGAAGAACACTAACATGGAGGAATACAGCCTTAAGGCATGTCCATAGAAGTGACATGAAAGGACTCACATTTCACAGATGAAACAGATGCATTTGGAGGTCAGAGGTAGCAACGCTTTGGTGTGAGACACTGACTGTCAAGATGAAGAGCAGAGATTTAGTCACAGCCCAACCAATGATGCTTTAAAGCTGTGCCTGGCGCAGGGAAACACCAAAAACATGCATTTCAGTGGCGGTGGAGGACCAGGACTGACAAACACTGCTGTAAAATAACTGCAAACTGAACCGTCAAATTTGGTTTCAGTCACTGTTCAGAATGAATTAAATCCATAATCTAAAATCCTAAAGCTGAACTAAAAGATACACTCCCAATTATACATTATACTGTATATCCAGCACGTTTAAATACCTGCTGTCATGTGACCTCAGGCATTCACAGTGAGAAACAAGGACACAAATGTCCTCATTCTAAGCTCCATCTACTCGTTCTCATCAGTCATTCCTGCTCAGAGTAAAGAGTGCGATAAGCTCCGACCCAGCAGGTCCTGGACATCCACACAAACACTTCACACGAACGTGGTTTCTGTTTACGTGCGGGCAGCCGTTCTCGCATGAGCCTCTACGAGGGCATTGAATTAAACATAGAATTTCATAGTGGCAGAGCTGCTCAGTTGGCGTAAATAATCAAATTACTTGAGCCTGCTTTTCGACCAAATTGAAAGCAGGAAACTTCATGAAATTATAAACTAAAATAGAAATGGCAATGGCTTTTATTTTATGACTCATGGCAATCTCCTGTTAAAAAAAATAAAAAGAAAAAAGATGAAAAAGTAATATCCCTTGAAAAATATGTCATTTTCAGTTAGAGCGATTAGATTTTCTTTGATGCTTGTTTTTTTGTTTGTGTTTTGTTTTGTGATTTAGCCTTTAACTTTTTAAACTATGTTTGTAAGTAATGCTCTGCTGTAACCGTTTCCTCTCTGCAGCTCTTTAGTCTCTGAGAGGACGACAGTTTGAGTGGCGCAGGTGTCTCCACGTTGCCTCCACTTCAAGTGAATGACATGTGACAGCGCTGATTTCCACTGAACACTTTTGGTTCAGGCTTCAGGCACCTCTCAGCTCGTCTTGTCTGCCGCAAATCCCTTTCAGACACTTAGGTGGTGTTGCTGAAGCAAACGCTTGTCACTTTGCGTCTTATCAAATGCTTTTGACTCAGCATAATGAGAGATAAGCTCTTAAAGCTGCTACAAAAAATGTGTCTTGTATGAATGTCAGTGATACATCTGAACGAAGCCTGTCTAACCATCTGAAAGAGTATAAAAGATGCCGAAAACGGTCCTTTGGACAAAAAGGGATTATTCTCATTGGTCCATTGAATGTTCCAATCACCTTTCTAACCCTTGAGTCATAAGAGCAAATGTAATTTCCTCTGTCACTCAATGCTATCTTCATATTATTTGTTGAACACAACAGCAGTAGTTAAGGTAAAATGCAAAAGGCTTTATTACTCTTTTCCCAAAATTAAAAAAAGTTTATAGGTCTTCTGTTGAAACAATGTCTTAATCTCCACAGGTGTTGTATGCATAGGAGCATCTCAGCACCTCACCTCCAGAAAGCTTCATAAGATGTCTGAAATATAATGATCCAGGCTGCAAGTCTTCAAAATTAGATTTTTTTTTTTTCTTGGAACAAGGATGGAAATTTCACTGCAGTCACATGAGGAAGACTAGTCAAAATACAGATGCTGCATAAATACAGCTAAACCAGAACTGAATGCTGAAAATGTACAGCTAATTTATTCTTATCAAGTCCTGCTACACACTGGGGTTTTCTCCACGGCCCACTGAAGAAATTAAACATTTTGAACGTAAAGTAGATGAATTCAAGAGCCTCCCAGGTGGCTTTGTGGTTAGGTCTACCATGCGTGTGGTCTGGATTTGAATCCCAGTTGTGTCAGGAAGGCTCAAAACTTGTGTCAAAGTAAACATACGTCACACTACTTCTGCTGTGACAACCCTGAATAGGGAGCAGCTTTAAAGAAAGTAAAGAGATAGATTGAAAACTGTAATAAAAGGCACTCAAGATGACCTGAAAGGGAGTTCTTCAGGTCAATAATGTCATTACTACGTCCTCTAAAGACACATCCTAATATAGTACTGTCAAGTGTGGCAACACTTTACAATAAGGTAGACAAAATGATGCTTAGTTACCACTTATTTTCCCTTAATTATCAGAAAAAAAAACCAGGAACTTACCACTACTTAACCATTAGTTAATTGATCAAGTTTCACTAATGCTGCATTTCAATTGAATTGAATTCAATTCAATTCAATTAACTTCATTAGGTCCATTCACACAAGCCTTTACACAACAAAAATATACCAAAATAAGAAGATCCATCAGAGATGTATATCGAAAAATGAGATTAGATAAATAATATATAAAAACAAGAGCTGAAAATGAAATTGGGACTGTAGCAATTCGATAGCAACCCCAATTCAGGACATTAAATTTACAGTTTGTTTAAAAAAAAAAACAACAACAATGGCTGTAAGGATAAAAGAGTGTTTTAATCTGTTCTTTTCTACATCATATCTCCTACCTGAAGGGAGGAGATTAAACTGAGTGTCTACTGGATGGGTGGAGTCCACCAAACCTTTTTGGCTTTGGATACTGATCTGGACTTGAATAGGTCCATAATGTCATTCAATTGTACCCTGATGATTTTCCCACATTCTTTGATAATACCCTGTAAGTGGTTACGTTTTTTTTAAATTCAGCAAGCCAAACCAGCACAGAAAGGAGAATGTGAGGACAGATTCAATAAAACAGCTGTAGAACATTTTCATAAAAACACAATCAACATTCAAGCTCCTCAACTTCCGGAGGAAATGCATCCTCTGCTGGGCTTTCCTGTAGATTCCATTAACCTGGGACTCAAATGTCAGTTTATTGTCCATCACAGTGCCCAGGTACTTGTATTCTTGCACCTTTTCCACCACCTGGCCATTAATAATAACTAGAGGGAGAGGGACAGAAGCCTTTCTAAAGTCAATGCACATCATTTTTGATTTAGACACTTTGATGTGGAATCCTGAAATACACTCAGATTTATATATCATAGCCATGATTCAACATGTTAAATTGCACAGTGTAACAGGCTGTAAATTAATTATCTACTGATTTCACATTGTGCAATGTGACTTAAGTTAATCTTCTAAGACTGTAAAAATCATACAGTGTGAACCATTAGAAAAAGTAATACTTATGATGAATTTATCACAACAAAAAGGGTAACTAATCAGAAATGAAGCAGTGGTGAGTTCCTCCCTCCAACATTTTGACTACCTTACTGTAAAGTGTTATCCAAAGTGTGGTTATTTTTCTGCGTATCAATGACGTATGTCCAATATAATGAGAGACTCTACGCCATAAAAGGTCCACCGTATCCTTACGTGCAACTCCCTAGAAATGTCCCTAGTTATTATGCATAGAGTCAACGCGGATGGACTGGCGACCTGTGCAGGGTGTAACCCTGCCTTTCGCCCGAAGTGAGTTGGGATAGGCTCCAGCAGACCCCTGTGACCCTGCACAGGAAACAGCGGGTATAGATAATGGATGGATGGATGGAGTCTACGCGGACCGAAACGAATGTCATTGGTTTGCTTCGTAGCATGGTACTGTTGTACCGATGTCAGCAGATCAAATTAGTAAAAGCTGATAAGTGTTGAGCAACCGTAATTTTTACTGAGTTTTCTCTGATGCATAAAGGAAGTAAATAAAGAGAAGTTCAGCACTTCGAACTACTCACACAAACAATAACGTATAAAAAGTTTAAATACAAATAACGATGTAGGAACTTGAAAATCACTCATGGTCAATAATAAACTCAGTGATATATAATAAATATTATAAAACTGTCACTGGATTTCAAATCTTAACACTTATAAGCCAAGTTTGAATGTCTTTCACCATGATTGGAATAAACTTTGAGGAATTCTTCTGTCAAACCTCCTCAGATTTGTTCCAGAACAAGAAGCCATTACGAAAGTTCTTCTGTGCAAGTCTTTTCACTCTGCAGCCTTCTTGAAACTCGCTGGCAGTTAAGTTTGGTTTAACAAGACCTTCCTTCTGTATAAATGAATGTGGACAGAAAAGCAATTGCAATTTCAATGAAGTACACAAATCAACTGTATAGAATCAGCAGTAAAATCTGATTGTATACAGCAACAAAAGTTGTGACTTTATCAACAAACGAGTTTCAAGACTGTGATACTTCCTCTACACATGTACATCAATGTGCAACAGCAGCTTCATTTATGGCTTCATTTAGAGTACCCTTCTTATGTCGTGAATGCCAAATACTTAGTGCTACATTGCTGCCCTGTTCCTCCTCCATTTTTACTGAAATGGACTTTTCTACTGAAAGTCTGACATCTCACTGAAACAACTGAAACTGTTCTGAAGCTCAGGTATGCTGATGAATCCGTTCAACAACATGAATGAACAAGCTGGACTGATGATTGGCTTCTTTGAAAAGAGCTTCTGGATTATAACGGCAAAGTTTAAAGGCAAAGTAGATGAATTTCAGATCAACGTTTTGACATAGTGTGTTGATATTTAACACAAAGAGTTTCCAGAGTTTCCAGAGCCAGGGCTATGCGTAAAGACCTTTTACTTCCCCATCTTCTTTTACTCCTCCTCCAGCAAATGTTTGAGAACCATTTAGAACTGCTTACCATTCCTTTAAGCGTAGCAGCAGTAAATAGTTGTTCCTAAGAATATTATTGCTGTCGTACCATCGGGTACTGTATGTCAGAACTGGAGGAAAAAACAAAAAGAAAAGAAAAAAGTAACTTGTACTGAGGAAACCATTTTATCTTTGAAACGCTTTCAGCATGATCTGATTTTAGCAACAGTCTCCATGGTGTCAGTCTGATTAGTTGGAAATGACCCATGATAGACAGTGAAAGGCAGATGGTTCACCCAATCACCTGCCAAGTTGTAGTTTTTGAAAGTGGTTGACATTTTTCCAGACCGTCTTCAGTGACAATTTCCCAGATGGTTATGTCTTTTTAATAAACCATCTGGTGAGTACTGTTTGTTGTTTTTTTTTTTCTTTTTTAGTCATAAAATATTTTATTCTATCTTTTGCACTGGGTTGTCCCATGATCATATTTATCCAGTGACATGCAGTCATGTGCAGTTCAGTGTGTTTTAGCACTAAGGTTTTACATATAACAACGTCATCTGGTCCTTGCAAACAGTGCATTACAGAGTACGCCATGTCACTGTAGAAGCAGCAGAATAATGCCAAGGAGGAAAGACATAAGCATCTTAAAGAGTTAAACAGTTGCTGTCCATTAATCTTGAAAGGGTCATAAATACCTAAATATGTCTAAATACCTGCATACATATCATATGTGTGTG